>WNWU01000034.1:3417285-3437680 GCA_012654045.1 Ptyas mucosa | reverse complement strand
TTCTTTCTTTCTTTCTTTCTTTCTTTCTTTCTTTCTTTCTTTCTTTCTTTCCTTCCTTCCTTCCTTCCTTCCTTCCTTCCTTCCTTTCTTTCTTTCTTTCTTTCTTTCTTTCTTCCTTCCTTCCTTCCTTTCTTTCTTTCTGGGAAATAGATATACTGAAATACTAGAATTAATAGAAACTTGTTATTTGTTTCCTGCAACATATATATGTATGATATATGATGTCTTTGTATACCTGCATGCTGTAAATATTTGTTTCCTGGAACACATTACATATATTATGCCTTTGAAGTTGTAACACAAATAGGCCACATTGATTAACTTCCTGGAACAAACATATACTATTATTGGGGTCTATAAAGTACCGGTATCTGGCATTCGTCAAAAAGTATGTTCCACCTTTTGATTAGAGCCTTATCTCTGTATCTGTATCTTGAGTTCCCTTCACTCCAGGGGGCTAAATAACCAAGTGTGAACACAAAGAAGATGATTGGGAAGAGATAAAGCTAATGGTGCTAATCAAGAGGCTCTACCCTGTTCCAGGGGATACACAAATCAAAGATGCCAGAATTGGGGGTTTTAACTGATGGTTTATAATGCTTCTAAACAATATAAAAGGGATTCACATTCCCTCTCTTGTTTGTAGTTCTTGCCTGCATGTATCTTGTATGTGTTTGGAACAGCTAACCATTTAAGCTTGATCAAGATTAAATGCTACATTATTCAAGCCTCTGTTTAAGTTTCTTGTTTGGCATTTATGAGCTCTCTCTCTCTTTCTTTCTTTCTTTCTTTCTCTCTCTCTCTTTCTTTCTTTCTTTCTTTCTTTCTTTCTTTCTTTTTCTTTCTCTCTCTCTCTCTCTCTCTCTCCCTCCCCCTTCCTTCCTTCCTTCCTTCCTCCCTCCCTCCCCCTCCCTCTCAGACACACACACATCACTTCAGAGGTTTGTGTGTTTCTGGAACTTGAGATAGACATAGACCATACTTTCCTGATTAATAGATATTGATAGCTATTCCAGTTCACTGGAATGCATCTTCATCAGATCTCTCCTTATTACGAGTATAAGGAAAAGTTTTAGTTGTTCACTTCCAAAAGTGCCAGGGGCAGGAAAAAAAGCTTACATTTTGAATTGTGCTGAAAATGCAAGAATGCTTCTCCTGTTTGGGGAAGCTGAGGTTATTTGAAGGTCACATAACTTCCCTACCAGCCTGTTCACTTACTACTTTCAATAGCTCTCAAAATCCAGCAGTCCAGAGAAAATTGGCCTGGTTAGGGCAGTAGACGTGTAGATTCCTATACACCCGTGATGGTGAACCTATGGCACGGGTGCCACAGGTGGCACGTGGAGCCATATTGGTGGGCACACGAGCTCAGCTCCAGCAAGCATGCGTGTGCCAGCCAGCTGATTTTCGGGCCTTCTGAAAAGTCAGGAAACACACTGTTTCCGGCCTCTGGAGGGCCTCTGGGGAGGGTGGGGAAGGCAGTTTTTGCCCTCCCAAGGTTCCTAGAAAGGCTCTGGAGCCTGGGGAGAGCAAAAAATGGGCCTACCAGGCCTACCGCGCCATCACGCGGGGGGCGGGGTGCATAGAATTATGGATGTGGGCACGCGGGCGTGTGACCCCACTGAGCTTCTCCTGCTTTTGGCACGCAATAGCAAAAAGGTTAGCCATCACTGCTATACACTCTTAACGTGAGATTTGAATCTGGATATTTAAAGAAGATGTCTATAATTTTAATAACTTCTGGATAATTGCCAGTCATTTCATTAAAAACTTAGTCTGAATATGTGATAATTTAGACTTATAATGTATGTTTCTGGATGACACATCTGTTTATAGGCTTCCCTTAGTTTCCATTTTGTCTCTTACACGTAATTTGCTGGTGTGAAATAGCCAAAGTGTATGGGCAAGATGTGTTTCTCTACTTAATTATTCAATACTAAAAATAGTTCAGAAATGGAAGATTTTTTTTTAAAAATGTAAAGACTGGGATTTTCAAAATTTAAACCAGTCTTTAGCAATAGCAATAGCAATAGCCCTTAGATTTCTATACCACTTTACAGTACTTTACAGCCCTCTCTAAGCATTTTAGAGTCAGCATATTGCCCCCAACAATTTGAGTCCTCATTTTACCCACCTCGGAAAGATGGAAGGCTGAGTCAACCTTTACATAAAAAGAAACTTGAAATTATTTAAAATAGTTCAAGAATCATTTCATAAGCGGGAGAGTCCATAAATAAGAGATAGAAGGCTTGACTGAATTTATAGCATTTATAGCATGCAGAACATCCCAGTTTCAATCCTCAGGATCTCCTGATAGTCTTAGGAATAACTACTACAAAACCTAGGGTGGCCACTGCCAATTAGCTCCAACGACTAGGCTAGGCACACTGGGAATCTGTCTCAGCAAATAAATAAAAGCCATTTTCAATGTTCAGAGAATTGTTCCAGAAAACAGTGGAAAACAATGGGTTTGATTTATAAAGAAATAGATTTCAGGTGGACATCAGGACATTTTCCTAAATACTGCTCAACAATAGAACAGACTGTCCTAGGAGGCATGGGCTCTTCTTCTCTAGAAGTATTTAAGAGGAGGCTGGATGGTCATTTGTAGGAGATGCTGCAGGGAAGGACTCTTGCAATGGGCAGGAGATTGGATTAATAATTTTCAAGATTCCTTCGAACTCTATGTTCTTCTGAACATCTATTCATTCCCTCCCCAGATCAAGGGGAAAAACTGATTTAAAAATGAAAAAATAAATAAATAAAAGAAGGAAAAAAGTAATCGATGGCAAGAATCAAAGGAAGCATCCCACATTGCCAAATGTCCTTGAGAAATGCAAGAGACTTTCAGAGTCAATGATACAGTCAACCATAATAATATGGTTTTGCCCACTGCACCTTCCTTAGTCAAACTATGGATAAGGTTGGGTTGAAGCGAAGGAGATGCATTTCTAGATCTGAGATGTAGAATAGTGGCACATAGTTTGGGGACCAAGGATTGAATTTGGCATTTGGTTCGGAGATTGCAAAGCATTGATAAATTCAAACAAGAGTTGGTGGGGCTAGAACAAAACATAAAGTCAAATTGAAATAAAAAAACATTTGCTTAATTAAACAAAATAAATATGATCACTGCCCACATCTTTAAGAACTGTGGGTGCTCCACCACTGGAGGTTTTTAAAAAGAGATTGCACAACTATTTGTCTGAAATGGTATAGGGTCTCCTGCTTGAGCAGGGAATTGGACTAGAAGACCTCCAAGATCCCTTCCAACTCTGTTATACTATTATTCTAACCTTCCTCATTTACTGCATGGGAAATTACCATTTGCTGTCAGCTCTTGGGGGGATTTGGGGGATTCCTCTCAACACTTTCAGGGGGCACAGCTTTCACCTCCTTGACGTTGAGGAATGGTTCATGGGTGATAGCAGACATTTGCTGTAAAAAGAAAGGGGAAAGAAAAGAAACCTTCCATTTCCATTGTTTCTCCCAAGGATTTTTACACAATGCAACCTCTTCACTCTCTTTCTCAATACAGACTTCTGCTTTTCCACCCTATAGTAAGTATTTGTATGTATTCAGCTTCAGTTTGTACTTTTTTCTTTACCATACAAGAGTTTTCAGAGTGAGAAAGCTTGCTCCAGCTTAAAGTATTCTTTCTACCTCCTTGACAGTTAGAAGTAACTGACAAGAACCCTATTTTCTTTTTAAAATATCTGTTTAATTTCTCCCTGTTTACACCTTTTGCCCATTGTTTCTCTTCCCTCTTCTGCTGAGCTGATAGAAGTTCATGTCACAGATACTTCACTCCCCATAGTTTCTGATCACCATGGTAACAGATAGCCTATAGTGGGTTGCCATGGAGGCTCTCTTCTTTAAGGAATTAATACGAGTACCAGCTTCTCAAAAGGGAGATCTTTTGCCTCCCATTGAGCTGAAAAACCTTGTTGAACATTTGGGAGGAATGGTATCCCTCCATCTTGCTTTTCTGAAACTGATTTGATAGGTATAAAATGAAGGACCAATGAAAGGATTTTCAAAAAAAAAAAAGCATCTTATATGTCTTAATTAGTATCATTTGCCATTTTGTCTCTCATTCCTCCCAGTACTTTGGACTGCAGTTCCTTCCATTTTTAGGTGGCATGAACATTGCAGGGATGGAAATATTTCTGATGGCTTATTTTGGGGGATTAGATTTATGTTCTGCCTTTCCTGGGGGTGGTGTACAGCACCCTCTTTCTTCCAATATTTTCTTACAACAATACTATGAAGTAGATGTGACTAAAAAATTAAGACTAAACCAAAGTCAACAGTGAATTTCCACGGTTAGTAATCTTAATTTCCTTAACCTTAATTCAACACTATGCTACCCTGATTTATAGTATCCATGATTATGGCAATCTGTACTTTGAGTAATTATTGTTACATCAATATATAAACAATATAATGTTATATCAGAATTATTGTTCTCTAACAGAAAACCAAGAATTTATGTGTCAACTGCCCAGCTAGAGAATCCAAAAAGAGAACTCCTGGGACATTTTGCTTCCCCAAAGTAATACTTTATTGAATATACTACATTGGCACAGAAGTAGTGAAACCAGCTCTAGTTTCCCCACACGCAATCCCACATAGTGAAACTTGCTTTTTCCCTTTGGCTATTCCCTTCAGTTCATTGTGTTTTTCCAATTAAATCCACTTCTTTTGTTCTGGGAACAGTTTGGATCATTCAAACACCTGCACTGTATGATCTGGGGGGCGGTTGGCATCAGGGTCTCACAATCTGCAGACAGAGTCTTGGCATTCCATTCTCTCCCTGGCATTCCAACCACCCCCCCTCCTGATTGTTGTTAAGCTGAGGGCAAAGAAGCAACTAGGTGAAAGAGCAAATCACTCTTGGCATTATGCTTGTATTACGTCAGGCTCAAATTCCAGTTGCTAATTGTCCAGGTTGATTTGGTAAAGATGCTCTGAAGCCCTCACTTGGCAGTTTCATGTAGATATTGAGAAGTAAAAGAAAGAGAATGAAACCTTGAGGCATCTTACAAAGGAAGGATCTAGGGCAGTGATGGCTAACCTTTTCGGCACCGAGTATGAAAGGGCGAGCGCACACACCCATAATGCAATGCATGTACAACCCACTCCGTGTGCCACGCCCCCGCTGTGCATGCGCGTGTGACCCCTGTGTGTGCCCCGCCCCGCGCATGCACCGCACTCCTGTGCACCTCCATGCATGCATGCACGGCCCCGCACATGCACATGCAATCACTGCGCATGCGACTCCCACACATGCATGTGTGACCCCTGCACATGCACACTATGCCATGCATGCACGCATGACCCCTGTGTGTTCACCCTGCCCTCCCACATGTGCGTGTGTCTCCTGCATGCGCCCTACCCCCCATGCGTGCGTGGCAGAGGCCCAAAAACCAGCTGGCTGGAGAGAGGCATGTAGCAATGTATGGCAGAGCTGGACCGGGGCGATGCCTCTGCGTGCCACCTGTGGCATGTGTGTCATAGGTTCACCATCACAGATCTAGGGAATTAGCCCCCCCCCCAAAAAAACCTCAACAATTATAATTGGGCTCAAAGGAAGGGAAACAACTGTTCCAGAAAACTGTCCTCAAAGATTGCCTTTCATTGCCCATAAATAACAGGTCCAGGGTGTTGCTATTCATTTTTTCCAGTGAGATTTGAAACTTTTCTCTATCACCATTGCTGAAAGTTAAATCCCCATCATGGAATTGAATTGGATGTTGCTCCCACAATAATAGGGTCTCTACAAAAAGCGTAATAAATCAGCTCCACAAAGATACTGTACAGCAAGCCATGCTTAAGAAGAGTGACTGCGCTAGTAAGGCTTTGAAAAGCCTAATTTAAAGTCCACAACTATGTCCAGGAGTTCAGATTTTCCCAGGCTTATATATCTTGACTGGATTCTCTTCTGGGTGTAAGTATTAAGTGAAATGGAATGTGGCAACTCACTGATTTCATACAGTACAATAACTCTGAGATCGCTTTACATTAAACGTGTAATTTATATAGCTTCATGGAGTTTAAAGTAGAGCTTCAGCAGCATGGACTGAATGACCATGATTCCCTGAAGCCATGAGATATACTGGATTCTAAGTTATGGCATTAGCTCTCCGGAAAGCTGAAGGGTAGTATTGAAATTCTGAGTCAGCACTGGACTGAACCCCAGGAGTCAATAGAGACACATCTGATCCATTGCATTTATAACAGAATTTCACTCTTTCTTATTTATAAACTAAAAGATAAGACAAAAAAGATAAAGAATAGGATAAAGAAAGATAAAGAAAATAGAAATCCAGGGACCACTTCTTAAGGACTAGAGCTGCGTTGGTGGAATAAACTTAATTCCTGACTTTGTGTTAGCTATAGATTGAAATCCTGATAGAATCACTACTAAAGTATGAAGTTTGAGGATGAGAGGAGTGCAATCAAACTGGCTTCTCAGCAGAGTTAACCATAGTTTTGCTTCTTCTGTCCATGACACAGTTTCTCAGCAACTTTAAGATGTGTGGACTTCAATTCCCAGAATTTGCTGAAGTAAGCTAAGTATCTCCAGATACAGTGGTGGGTTGCTCCCAGTTCGCACTGGTTCGCAAGAACTGGTAGTAAAAATTTGTAGTAGTTCCGAGAACCGGTAATAACATTGGCTGGCCACGCCCCCGAACTAGTCCCTGGCCCGGTCACCGCTCGCTTACCCCACCTCATCAGAGGCTTTTTTTTTTACTTTTAAAAGCATCTTTTCTACAACCTCTTTGGCCAAAAAAAATGCTTTTAAATGTTAAAAAAAAAAAGCCTCTGATGATCCCGCGGCTCAGCTGGGATCGGCAGAGGCTTTTCAAAGCATTTTTTTCTGCAACCTCTTCAGTTGAAGAGGTGGTTAAAAAAATGCTTTGAAAAGCCTCTGATGATCCCAACTGAGTTGCCTGATCGGCAGAAGCTTTTCAAAGCATTGTTTTCTGCAATCTCTTAAGGTTGTAGAAAAAATGCTTTTAAAAGTAAAAAAAAAAAAAAGCTGGCCACGCCCACCCAGTCATATTACCTCCACAAAGCCACGCCCACAAAATAAGCCACACCCACAGAACCGGTAGTAAAAAAATTTAGAACCCATCCCTGTCCAGATACATAAGTTTTGAAGGATCTTTATTAAAGCTGAATAGTGAGCAATCCCTAGATTTGGTAAAACTTGGATCAAGGTTAATGTGGATTACATTAACCAGGAATTAAAATATAAATGTAAAAGTGCAGAGCAAGGCCCGAGTTAAAAATAGTGATAAATTAAAACTATTGAGAGATATACTGGAAGCAAGAAGGAAGAACTGCAATTTTTCTTACAGGAAAAAAAAGAGTTTTCAAATGGTCGTAACTATTAGTTCAGCTGGTTGCTTACTTATATGTTCATGCTTAAGTTTACTCACTGAAACTAAATACAATGGTGGGGGGAAAAAATCCTGTGTCCAGTGGATACAACAGAACTTTTAAGACAGTGTTTTCAATGTATACAGGTAGTCCTCAACTTACAGCCACAATTGAGCCCCAAATTTCTGTTGTTAATTGAGACATTTGTTAAATGCATTTTGCCCCATTTTATGTCTTTTCTTGCCACAGCTGTTAAGTGAATCACGGCAGTTGACAAGTTTGTAACCTGGTTGTTAAGCAAATCTGGCTTCCTCAAACCTTGTCTGATCTTGTCTGACAAACCTGCTTGCCGGAAGGTTGCAAAAGAGAGTCACATGACTTGGGACACCACAAAGGTCATAAATATGAACCATTTGCCAAGAGTCTGAATTTTGATCACATGGTTACGGAGATGCTGCGATGGTCGTAATTATGAAAAATGGTCATAAGTCACATTTTTCAGTGCTGTCGTAACTTTGAACAGTCACTAAACAAACTGTAATAAGTTGAGGACTCTCTGTAGTTTGGGAATAATTCCACTAAGTATTTTTGTTTCTCCTCTGAGATGACTAGAAAGTTTCTTTTTTATTTTTCTCAAGCTGGAATGGAATCTCAAATATTGTGTCAAAAATATGTTGACACAGTTCCAGGAGATTCAGCTGACTTTGAACACTATAACAATATTGGACAGTAACCAACTCAAATAAAGCTATGATCCTTATTTTAGAACAGCATAATGTTTGCTGATATGTAGGACTGCAGATTAGTCTTCTCTTGCTGACGTGACCATTATTTCTGGGCTTCATTAGAGAAGCACTGCAACATATTTTTCCATTACCTTTCAATCTGCAGTGGGTAAGAAAAAAATCCGTTACCGCAGTCTACAATACAGAACTAAAAACTCAGGGTTTAAGAATCACTTTCAGGGATTAATAATATCAGTTTTATAGATTGATATATTGGGTGAAGGCATGTTAAAAGCAATCTTCCAGTAACCACTTAGATAGGGAAAGTATTGGAAGGTTCTTTTACACTTTACTGTCTGAAACAAACCTGAGTGTATTGTCACCCACAACTGAGATGTAGCTTATAATAATGTGTTGTAACCTCTAAAGGCTTGAGAATGTCTCTAGTGTAACAGTGTGAGATTGGTGTTAATCCTAGCTGATCCTACAACATGGCAAAAACAATAGTCCGATCAGTGAATTTCTGAATGGTCATTTTTGATCATTTCAGAATTTTACTTATAAAACGTATTTGCATAAATCTTTACGCGTTATAGAATTTTTGGACTTGTTTCATTTGGAAACGAAGATTCAGTTCTACAATAGGTAATCAACAATACACGCCCAAAGGTTGATAGGGTTTGCAGTTTATGGTGGCATTTTTCATTTTCCTATTACTGGTTTATGCCAGTAAATGCCAAGGTAATCAAGATGTGTCAGGTGTGCATGCCCTATCTTCATAAAAATAAGAAAACAGATTTGGATTTTTATTTTTTATTTTTTTAAATTTGATTTATATGCCGCCCTTCTCCAGAGACTCAGGGCGGCTTACAATGCGTTAAGCAATAGCCTTCATACTTTTGTATATTTATACAAAGTCAGCTTATTGCCCCCACAATCTGGGTCCTCATTTTACCTACCTTAGAAAGGATGGAAGGCTGAGTCAACCTTGAGCCTGGTGAGATTTGAACTTGCAGTAATTGCAGGCAGCTGGTGTTAATAACAGTGCTTTAGTCTGCTGCGCCACCAGGGCTCTTTTTTTTTACTGGCATGTTTGAGAACTTTCATGGAGAAGGAACACAATTCAGTGTCCTTACCTCAAGCTGTCCAATATACAACTAATGGCCAATACTCACCAAAAATGAATAATGAAATAGCTTATTTAAACAGAGATGTCTAGTTAATGCTAGATGTCTTTAAAGGATGCATACAGTAGTCTTTGCACTGTCTGATGGAATCTTCCTTGAAAAATATTTTATGACCAATACATCTTAGCTGATGATTGTTCTGATCCACAGTTTGCTGAGAACTGCAGTGTGGCAGAGGGGGGAGGAAAGGCAATTCCAAGAGTTCCAAGTAGCACTTTTGATCTTTGCTTTCCCAATGGCCTGCAACACAAGGAGAACTGAAGACTCAGTTAGGTGGGTATATCCACCTTTGTGCTTTGCTTTCAGTAGCAGAAGTGACATGGTCCACCTCTGTACCAGATGCTAAACATAGAGGTGACATCTTTCACGTGAGAAAGTTTCCAGATGGAGCCATTGCTGATATGTAGGACTACAGATTAGTTTTCTCTTGCTGATGTGAGCATTATTTCTGGGCATCATTAGAGATTGGCCACTTAATTTGCTTATTGTACAATATATTTTACGTTGCTCTGAAGCAATGTATAAATGAATTCAAGAATAATACAATAGGTAAAGCCACACCAAAAGTAAAACTAACATCGTCTTCATATCAGATGTGCAATGTTCTCTAGGCAGGTTGGCCTCACTCTTTGGGTGAGAAGAATTTGCCTGAAATAAGCAGTCCCTAATACTTAATGCCCTAATATTTTAATCTATTTTGTATTCTACTCATCCAAATAGAATTATTTTGAATCTTCAAGTTAAGTATCTAATTAAGTACATTCTGCAGATGCATGGAAGGTCACCATGAAAGCAGATGAATAGCTAAAGTGAACAGTATGGCTGCTCTGATCCAGTAATTAATAACTTGGGCTGCTTCAAATAGATTTGCTTCAAGATGGAAAGTCACCTGGGTTGGCTTTAAATGAATCTTCTCAACAAAGCTTTGCTCAGCTCAGATAGGGAGATTCATCCAGTTACAGTAGATGCAAATAACTCTCTTGGCTTTCATAGTTTGAGTTTTCCTTATAAGGCACTCAATAAGTCAACTACCTTTGTTTTCTGCCTACAGCTGAATCACAACTTTTGTCATTACACTGGCTCATTACAAGGAAGAGTTGGACTTCACGAATAACCATTTTTATAGTATGTCCCTTCTGCTCTTGTTGGAGAAAGAAATGAAAGTTATTTTCAAACAGGAGAGCCTTTTTAATTAAGAGAGAGAAGTACCTGTTCACCTATCAAAGCCTCATGGTTCTCTCCCCTATTTCTAGGGGTTAGACCCCCCATCCACTTAAAGGCATTTCCATTATATTTTGCCTTCTCCTTCTCTCTCGCCCCCCCCCCCCATCTCCTTTCTCTTAGCTACAGTAAACTCTCCTCTGGAACCAATCCAGATGCTGTTTTGCATCTGTCTGTCATCCTTTAAATTCATAGCAGTATCTACTTATTCATTCTCCTTGAGGCAAGAACAGACATACTAGGAAGCATGTGAAAGGAGAAGTTGTACTGTCAGACAAAGCAGAAGCCTTGACTACTGGTGTCTGGTTGGGGAATTCTTAGAGAGACCATTCACAATGGGAAAACGGGAAATTTGTTCAAGGCAAATGGCTTTGCCATTATCATGCGTTAAGAGGAACAAGGCTAAGGAAAGTTAGTGCCATTGCCATCTGAAGGCACCTAATGTGTTTTGGAAGAGTTGATTCCAAACTCTTGTCCTACAGGAGGTAAGCAAAGGACACAGTTCCTAGATCATCTTGAAGAAATGGTTCCCAAAGTTTTACCTCAGCATTTTAAAATCCAGAGTAGTCTAAGATAGTGCCTGAGAATTTCTCCTTCTTGCTTTTTTTTTTTTTTGGCCCAGCCAGAAGATAAGAGGTGGCCCAGAAATCCAACTGGTTTTATCTCAAACCAGTAAAGTCAAGCAGGGAAGGTATGTTATGGAGTCTATCAGTTAAATAATTTTTCTATTATAATTCTTCCTGAATAATTCTTCAGGAAGAGAACCTTCTCTGCCATTGACTCTGTCCTGTGGAACATCACAAACTTAAAACACAAACTGATGAATATTTGTTCCTCATTTACACTGAAACACTGAATTTCTCTGTTTGCTTACTTGCAGCATGTATGTATCCCTTTGATTCAGTCTTGACTTCTGATAACTGCCTGGGAAAATCCACAGTTCTTTTGGTAAGATTTTTTTTTATTATTGAAAAAGTTTTAAAAGTTTTACATACATTTTCTCCTCCCCTCCCCAACCACCCCCCCTGACTTCCCAGAGCAAGTACAAAATAAAATACAGCTTAAATTCTCTAAATTAAACTCCATTTCACACTTATTATAATCATGATCATTAAACAAATAGATAAAAGGAAAGCAAGTCTTTTTTCTCCTTATTCCATCTAATTCAACAAAATTATCTCCATTTATAATTACAGCAATTAAAACAATTAAGTATTATCTAATCAAACCTATCATTACTCAATTTGGCTAATTGTTACTTAACAAATTATTAGGTCTATACGATTTAACAAAATATTTTATAACTTCTTTCATTTAAAACAAAACAACAACAACAACAAAAGGAAACCCTCACTCAAAAAACCCCCGATTAAAAAAAAATTACTATATAAACTCTTCCGTCCTTCACTTTTAAACCATCAAGGTCCAATTATAATCAAAACACTTAATAAGAAATAATATTAACAATAATTTTTTAATTAATAATCAAACCTCTTATATCAATACATATTAAGAAATCAACTAAGAACATCATTTAAGAACTTTATCAATCATTTAAATTCTTCATACTAGATTGAACCAATTGCTAATCTTCTTGTCTTCACATTTTCCAACAGCATATAAGATATCTTCATTTACGTCTACCCACCTAAATAAAAATTGCTTCTGTATAAAAAAAAAAAAGCCCCCCGAGTGACTTTGTAATTGTAATTATATTTGAAATGATATCCATCAGATCCAGTCAAAAATTAGATTAATAAATTCGTCAGACATATTAGGGAAACCACCAGATCAACTGCAATTGCCCTAGGTCCATAGTCCTTTTGCCTTATATTCATTACCATCAAGCAGGAAACTTCAATTTGCTATATTCAGTAGAACTTCTGCAATTGCAATTAAGTCCAAATTTGTTGCAGTCCTTAATAAAATAATCCAAATCATTCAAGTCAGGGCATATTTCACAACCCAATACACCAGCATTGCTGTGATCTGTTTATTCTTCTCAAATATTCCAATACAGCTGTAGGTTGCCTCCTCATCGTCGCTCATCGCTTAGTTAACTGGCATTAAACTGCTGTCTGTTTTTTTTTTTCTTTTTCCAAAAAATTCAAAATCTTTAAACAGTTAAACAATACTTGTTAAGGACCATCATCCCATCAAGCAGGGTTATTTTCCATTTCTCCAGGCTTTCTTCTTTTCCTTTTTATGAACTTTCTTCTTAACTTTGATCCCTCTGCCTTTTTTAGCTCCAGTAGAATTTTGCGGTTTTTGGGATTGCATATTATAAAATTTTTGCAGAAATGTAGCTTCTTCTGGAAACAACTCTTTAAGTGCAGATTGAGTTTTATAAAAAAAAATTCGTAGACCCAAAATTTCATCAGCTGCCAACACTTCTTGCTCCTTATTTTGCACAGCATTCATCTTTCTCTCCTCTGTAAAATCTGCTATAATCTGTTGTTGTTTTTTTGCATCTCCCAGCTCTTCATTCAATCCCCCACTGCTAGATTGCAACTCAGTATTTCCATGTATTTCATTGTTTCCAGCTTGAGAAGCTTGAAATATAGTATCAATTCTTTTCAATAAAGCAGAGGTAATTGAACTCAAAGCTTCCTCAAAATCAGACCATTGAGGGTTAAATAACCCCCCTTTGCTTTCAAAAAGCCCAGCCATCTTGCCCCCCTTCTTCCTTCCCTTCCAGAAGGACAGGAAAAAAAAGGGGAAGAAAAAGAAAAAAAGAGTTTCAAGGAAAAAAAAAAGGGATCCTTTACAATTTGTAATTTGTATTGCTGCTTCAATTATTATTATTCCTTTCTTGTTACATCCACTTTTCAAAAAGGAGTTTTACGTTTCAAACAGGGGCATGTCAATAATTACTTTTAGCTTTCACTTCTTCACGCCCCGTTAAAACTCAAACGCCATCTTGCTTTCACTTTCAGCTTAGGAAGAATCTTTTAAAGAAAGTAAATCTTTGGAGTTAAAAGGAAAAAAAAATACTTGCTGTTTGATTCATACTGCTTGTGCTCCGCCAGCTTGATTCAAAGAGTATCTATTTAAAGTTGGTGCTGGGATGGTAACGACATCTAGCTCTGCAAAGCAGAGGCATCCAGGGTCTGGAGTACTGACAGGCTTAGCGGGGAGCTCTCATCTTCAAGCGCCAGATTATGGGTGAAATCTGGCACTTTCAGGGAGCTCTACCCCACCCGTCTACTCACTTTCCCCCCTCATACCAGGGGGAAAGTTTTCAAACCGCAAGACAGCCGATAGTCGCTGTACTTGCAGTTCTACGAAGCCCTGGGCTGGCGCTTCAAAAAGAAGCGTCCGGCAATGTCGCAGTCCCACCGGAAGTACTCCCTTTTGGTAAGATTTTGAAAGTGGGTTGCCATTGCCTTCTTTCTAGGGCTGAGAGAGGAGAACTGGTACATGGTTACTTGGTTGGCTTTGTGCCAAAAACATGGCTAGTAGTCAAAGTCTTCCTGTTTCTTGTCTGATGCCTTTAATCTTTACACTAAATAGAGTTTCTCTTATTTTATGTAATCAGCAATGAATTCAGTAGGATTGATTTCAGAATAAATATCTGTAAGATCAGGCTATTAGTTATAATCCAATCCTGTGAACATAATCATTTATTTAATTATAATTTATTAAAATTGTATGCCACCTGGTTCCCAACAGCTCTGGATGGCTTACAATCATCAAACAAAGAAATTACAATACAACTAATAAAAAATAAAAGTTAGCTAACATAACAGACTGCCTGGAAAGAAGCAAGCGGTCTCTCCCTCACCAAAAGCCTGCATGAAATAAACAGGGTTAGTTAGTCAGTTGAACGGTAGGTAGGACCCAGGGGTGAAATCCAGCAGATTCTGACAGGATCTAGAGAACCGGTGGCAGAATGTTTGAGCAGTTCGGGGAACTGGCAGCGGAAATTTTGAGTAGTTCAGAGAACTGGCAAATACCATCTCTGGCTGGCCCCAGAGTGGGGTGGGAATGGAGATTTTGCAATATGCTTCCCCCAGGAATGGGGAGGCAATAGGGATTTTGCAGTATCCTTCCTCTGGAGTGGGGTGGGAATGGAGATTTTGCAATATCCTTCCCCTGCCACGCCCACCAAGCCACGCCCACAGAACCAGTAGTAAAAAAATTTGGATTTCACCACTGGGTAGAACCATAATAATTTTCACAAGTTGTAGATGGGAACTGTGGCAGGAGCTATTTGAGTGATGTCACTCAGAGGGTCTCTAAATCTGTTTTGAAAGAAGATGAGTGAGGGTGGGGGCCAAGAAGGGAGAAATGGCTGATTTAATTTGTGGCTTTTTCTCTTGGGATCCTTGGTATGAATGCCAATATGAGAAATGGAATCTGGAAGAGAGCCCGGGGCAGGTGGGTCAATGAAGAGACGCTGAAGAAAACAGGGCCATGTTACAGGAAGACTTGTTTTCCCAATGTATTATTGATAAGGTCACAAAACCTCAGGAGAGGAGGCAATGAAATAAAATAAAATTGGAAGAAGCTGCTAACAAGAAATTAAAGGCCTTTCAGAAAGTGATAGATAACCTGGGCATTGCCATTATGGCTGAGTGATTTCAGAACTGCGAGGACAACACACTCACAAATGCACACGTACACTCCCTCCCACAACATTTAGAGAAAGTACACTCAGAACATAATATGATCTTTGGTTTGGAAAGGGTTTAGAAACTTTAGAGCTATAGACCTATTTAAGCTGCTGAAAATTGGATATTGTTAGTTATAGAAAGAAGTATCTTATTTCTTTTCTTTCCTACTGTTCTCTAATGTTGGTTTATGCTCCCTTGCCCTGACTGACCTTAATTTTTTGGGGGTTAATAGTCTTTTAATTAAAACAAATAATACAGGACAAAGTCATGTTGCAAGATTAAGTGCCAACTTTTCACCTCATCTTTACTGCCAAGACACCTATGGGTGCCACATAGGTGGCCCTCAGGCAGTTTCTGAAAAAGATAAAAATGATTCACCTCGAGAAAATTTGCTTGGAAATGTTGTCCATGTGTTTCAAGGAGACAGAAAAGGAAACTCAGTTGCTAGGGAGCATCTTGTGGAGCTAAGGGAATTAGTTGGGAGTGGCCTCTATCGTTTTTCCTTTTGATATAGGAGTGTTTGTGATCAGCCACACAATATATGGCAGTCATTTTGTGCAGAGAAAAATCCTTTTTGCCATGCAGAATTTCATTGGCCAAAAAAGTTGTTAGTGTCAGTTTTAAAGTATTCTATTGTTTTAAACCAGTGTTTCTCAATCCTCCCAGGTTAAAGATGAGTGGACTTCAACCCTCAAAATTCTGGGTACTTGACTTCTTGATATTCTTGGTAATTCTTAGTAAAAGCTGCCAAGGTTGTTTTAGTTATGTTTAGTTGTTTTAAATGCCTTTAAAAGCCTCTGGCGATCCCAGCTGACTTGCCTGATCGTCAGAAGCTTCTAAAAGCATTTTTTTCTGCAACCTCTTAAGGTTGTAGAAAAAATGCTTTTAAAAGTAAAAAAAAAGAAGAAGTTGGCCACGCCCACCCAGTCACATTACCCCCCACAAGCCACACCCACAAAATAAGCCACACCCACAGAACCGGTAGTAAAAAATTTTAGAACCCATCCCTGGGATGCTGCAAAGGTTGTAACTATGAAAACGGTCATAAGTCATTTTTTTTCAGTGACGTTCTAACTTTGAACGGTCACTAAACTGTTGTAAACCGAGGACTACCTGTACTTTCCCTTTAAGTGCCTACATTTCATTTGTCTAACAGTACTGAATCTCTGACTATGTGTGGTCCTTTGATTTACTATCAGTCTTTCCAAGTAATTGAACTTGGACGTGTTAGCGTGTCTGTCAACTTTATTTCCTAACGCTATTGTGAATTTCCCAGACTTAAAATTATTTTTATTTATTGCTGTCCCAAAAGTGACAAATTGTGATAGGGTGACAAAAATGTTCCCCTCTGTTTTCAAAAGTATCTTTTCAGAATGAAACAAAGAACAGTGACAACTGACCTTGGTGGAAAGAAGAGCAATCGTGACAAAACTATCATAATACTTATGAAAAAAAGGACAATGGCTTCCTGACAATGATGCCTCAAACGAATATGACCCTTTTCTGAATGGGTTGTAATTTCCTTCTGTGACATTTGTCTCCTTCCTCCAAACACACATAATTTCTCCATACTTGTATGAATTATCACACCATTAAAGGGTTCCTGGAAGTTATAACAAGGCTGTCCTTGGTTTGATGTGCAATAAATACATTGGTAAATGGTGTATGGCCGTCTAAATTACAGTTGAATCTGGAAGCAGTGTTCAGTCAATTTTTTTTCTGTTGTGCTATACTGTAGTATGCATTAAGGTTTAGCATAATATACCTTTGTATTTTGATATTCATTTACATTGTCTTTTAAAAACTTTCTTGCAAAGCCACCTGAGGCAAAATGTTTTCTGTCAGAGTTCAATATATATCATTTGCCACTCCAACTCAAGCTATTACAAGTCAGACTGTATGCCTATCCAAATTATTCGATTTGACAGGGTCTTTTTCTCAGCTTGATAGGCAGAGAAATGCCATTTAGACACTATCTTCTTTCTCCCATAAATATTACAGAATGTATCTCAATTAGGTCTTTTTCCAGAGGTCATCCTTAACACACAAAACTTCTACTAAGTATGAAGCAAAACAACATCCTGGGCAAATCTAGAGCTAGAACATTAAAACATTGAGGAACTTGGCCTTCGGGGTGGAAAATTCGGTGTCCCCCTCTTCATATGGTAAACTGCTGATTAAAATTGGAATCCTCAGCTGAGAAAAATCACACAAACAGATATAGTCATCAACAAGTATTTTGTTATAGCAATTGAAAAATTGATAGCCAGAAATCTTTGTCAATCTGCTACAGTTATTGAGATATCTACTATGAGAATTTGATCTATCTGGTGCTAATTATTGCTGTAAAGACAGTCGGCTTTCAGATATTGGATTAAGATTGGGGCACCCAGAATGGCACTTGATAAGATAGATAAGAGAGAGGGGGGAGAAGAAGGGAGGGAGGGAGGGAGAGAGGTGGGGAGGGAGGGAGAGAGAGAGAGAGAGAGAATCTTTATTATTTAAACTGCTCCTGTCCTATGTTCATGTCAGTTTGACTCTAAACTAGCTTGATAAAAAATCATGTCCAGATTGAGACACTGAGAGAGATTTAACCTGGATTGTCAATGTTCCTCCATTGAATAGTTCCTGCTGATTTGCCCTCCTTTCTTTCTAACTAATTTCTTTCTTCCTATGGCTGGGTTTTTTATTTGTGTTTTGTTGTTGTTGTCCTAGCTAGCCCATAGATTTGTCTGGAGTTAGGATTAAAACACTTCTACAACAGATGTCTGAACAAAAAGATAAAATGGTAAACCCTAGACTACTACTACAACGGAATAATAATAATAACAAGAAATCTGGGAGGAAAAGAGTCACTCAAGAAAAAAAACCTTAATGCAAAAAAAAAAAAGAATGTTATAAAATGTTTTAAAACAAAGCTGTTTTTTAAATTTAATAATCTTTCCTATACTAAGGGAAGATTAATTTTATTTATTTATTTTATTCGGCTTATATGCCGCCCTATCTCACAATGGACTCAGGGCGGCTCACAACAATAAAACACAAGCCACAATATAAATAAGACTAAAATCTAAAAAAATTAAAATTAACCCTTAAAACCCCATCATCAGTCCAGGTCGGGGGATTTTAAAAGCCAAGTTTTTAAGTCACAACGGAAGGTGCAAAGGTCGGGCGCTAATCGGAGCTCCAAGGGGAGTTGTTCTTAATAACTGCATGATTTCTGGAGTCCTTCTAAGGGATTTATAGAACTCATAAGTGCATTGGCTCAGTTGATGGGGCAATCCTTCTGTATGATTAATGAAGTGCTAGAATTCAAACACAACAAACTAAAACTTAAAGTGATATAATAGGGAAAAGGGTATTTCAGAAGTAGAGCAGAGAAACAGGTGCTAAGATTGCTTCAAAAGGACTAATAGAGGACAACAGTGTCTGTTTCTATTGTCCAGAAAGTGTTCCCTAGTCCAGCAACTGGGCAGTGTGGATAAATTCACGCACAGAGACAGACAGACACAGCTTTAGATTTGAAACTGGGAAAGTGTCATGTTTCAAAATGAAGTATCTTCTCCAATAGCAGCACAGGGGTGTATAACCTTTTGTGGAATTACGCTAAACTAAACTGAGCTAAGCTAAACTAAGCTAAACCAATCTCAGCTCAGCTCAACTCTTCTACGCTGCAACTTAGTCCTGCCTTTTAATGCACAAGAAAGGGATAAATATAAGGAGGCGTGATACTAAGAGTCCAGTGCAGTGCAGAGGAAGTTATAACTATGGTATCAGGAAGCATTCTCTTAAATTGGCATTATTGGAGTCTCATAGCAGACATTTTATGAGTGGCCAAGCCCTTCAACAATCTAAACCAAATCCCCAAAGCTGGGGATCATTTAATTAAAAGACAACATGTACAGTGCATACTTTTGACATTTATTTTATTCATGTATTATGAGTTTTTTAAAATTAATAACTTTAAATTTGATGCTGCTTCTTGAGTAAGATTCACATGCCATATTTAGACATTCATGTACATCTTCATAAATGTTAGTTAGGACCTGGTTTAGAATTGATAAAGCCTTGGATGAACTTTGGAAGTTTCTCAAAGAAAAAAACAGTTCTACAAGTACTCAATCTTAACTAGTGCATCAGGGCCTTTTGTATGCACTGATGAGAAAACATCTACCATGAAACTGTAATTAATTTTTTTGTTTGTTTTGGATTTCTGTTTTGCAGAGTGACTTTTCATGCACGCTTCATTTCATCAAAGCCAACAGATAACTAGAATGTTCTTTAGAAATTGATAGGCAGAGTCTTCTTAAGAGATCAGGACTTCTGTAATTAGCCTGCTTAAAAAAAAACCCCAAAAATGAAAAAAAAAATCAATGATGGCATGTCAGCTTTAATCATCCTGGTTTTGGATTAACAAATTGACATTGCCTTTCTGTTAACAGCACAATTAGGGCATTAGAAAATTATCTGCATCAGCCAAAGTCTGCTTCCAGTGTTGGTTGTTTTTTCTTGTGAACTCCACAAGATAAACTGTTGCATTGGATTTCTTGGGTGCTTAAAAGTTATCTGCAGAAGCAGTTCACAAAGTCAATTATTAGGGTCAAAAAAAAGTTTTCTGTGTGTGCTGGGGAAAGATATGCATTTCCATTTAGCTGGTTTAATTTAGCAAAATGGGAGTCAACAGACAGCTTGGTGCCTGCTGAAGGCCAAAGACCAAAAGTTCTTGCTGGTTCATTTGACCCTCTCATCTATTACTCATTCTTTTAACCTTATCCATTTCCTTTCATACATTTAATAGAAAGCAAAAAGAGACTGATGGTAGTTGGAGCTTTTAAATAGACAAGTGTCCTGTGAAATATTATGTCAAATTCTGTGCAGAAGAACTGACACCTGTTAGCCTCGACTGATTGTTCATTCTTCTTGGAGTGAATAGGCATTTTGGTCACATTAGAGGAAGGCAGAAAAAGTCATCCGTAACTACATGTTAACGTTACAAAGGAAAAACCTACAGTACATACCATATGCATCAGTTTAGGATCTTGGTACTTTTTTTTTTACTTGATTTATATTCTGTCCTTCTCAGTTAGAAAATATTCAACACAGCAAAGCATTAAAAAAAAGAAGAAGAATATGAAATGTTAAACAGTTTAAAATTAAGAATGAAATGGTTGCTAAAATCATTTAAAAATCAAATCCTGGTGAAAAGGATTTTTAGGATTTTGTAAATCCTAAAAATGGGATTGCTTATTTGTCTGCA
>WNWU01000034.1:3388983-3415242 GCA_012654045.1 Ptyas mucosa | reverse complement strand
ATAGTGTATAGTGTATAGTGTATAGTGTATAGTGTATAGTGTATAGTACAGTACAGTACAGTATAATAAATATATAACATAATATATATTGGTGCACCTTCATTGATGAAGATGTTGAAGGGTACTGGGCCTTAAACAGAGCCTTAGGGTACCCCACTACATACTTCCCTCCATGTAGATGCAGTTCCATTGAGGACTACTAATAAATAATACATTGAAGAGTTTCATAAGGCTGGAATAGATGACTCTTGTGGATCTTACATCCATGTACTGTAAATCAGCTGAATTAGATTATGGGAAGGGTTCTCTTTAATATCTTTATATAATAATCAACCTAGCAAGACTTAAAATATATTTAGAACTGGAACAGTTATCACCCATGAAATGGCCTTTTCTTACTGGAGAGGTTAAAAAGGTTGTCATTATTTATGAGATGAGACTAGTAATAATCTGCAACATGCAAAAAATATCCTCCTTCAGACCTTGAATATAATTTTAACGAGGAGCCACAAATAATACAAGGCTGAGCTGGCAAGTTATGCTCCTTATCAAATTCCATTCTGGAGCTCATACTTTTAGTTTTATGGAGAACCAGATTCTGCTTTCTCACTTTCAAAGCTTAGGCTAAAATGCTACTTCCATAAATTCTTACAGGGATAACAGATAAGATGACATCACAGACTGAACTTGACAAGAAAACTAACAAATAGTAATGTAAACAGGATGGTTCAATGAAGATTCTTAGAGCAACCTGGATGGAACTTCATAAATGAGCATCCAAGCTCCTATAATATTATGATGTTGTAATGAAAACGATGTTAAAGGATTTTGACATGTTCCATGTTAAGTATGAAATAATGAAGTATCTTTCAAGATGACAAATGAAAAACAAGATATGAGTCTACAAATAGATTTAATGAGGTCAGGTTGTCAGGTGGAATTGTACATTCTCAGGGACTGGGTAAAAATGTAGCAAAGTAATAAGAAAAATAATGAAAAATAAGCAAATCATAAAAAATAATAAACAATGTAGCAAAATCCAGTGAAACTGAAAATATTTTTTTATAAGTTGGTTTTATCTTGAGATCATAAGAAATATTTTATTACTGTATAAGACCAGTGGTGGGTTGCCCCCGGTTCAGACCAGTTTGTAAGAACCGGTAGTAAAACCGGCAGGAGGCCCCTGGATGACATCCCACCGCCCGGGATGTCATCATCAGTGATCTGTGCATGCAATCCCGTTGCGAACCGGTAGTAAAGGTAAGCAAACCTACCCCTGTATAATTCTATTGACTTGCTAAAATTGGATGCTTCAATTACTTGTTCCTATTTCTTTTTAATTATCAATACTTATTTCTGTAATATATTATATTTGTTCCAATGTATTAATTGATCTTTATTGACATAATAGAAAAATTGAGCAATATCCTTCTATGGGTCAATAGTTGACTTGCTTTATTTTATATAGGTTTTTTTGTTTCTTTTTGTGATTTTTAAAATTCAACTTTTCTTAGAAATTCTTTTTTTCCTTCATTTTGTATTTTGGTACTTTGTATGTATGGGGATTTTACAACAAATTAACTGATCAGTAGAAAATCTGAATAACATAACAATAATGAAAAAAGGGGGGGGGGAAAGGTTACAAGTGAAAGTGAAGAAAGTATCAGTCAACACTTTTTCTTGGACTTCCGGTGGGACCGCGACATCGCCGGACGCTTCTTTCGGAAGCGCCAACCCAGGGCTCCGTAGAACCGCAAGAACAGTGACTATCAGCTGTCTTGCGGTTTGGAAACTTTCCTCCTGGTAAGAGGGGGGAAAGTGAGTAGATGGGCAGGGTAGAGCTCCCTAAGAGCGCCAGATCTTACCCATAATCTGGCGCTCGAAGATGAGAGCTCCCCGCTAAGCCTGTCAGTACTCCGGACCCTGGATGTCTCTGCTTTGCAGAGCTAGATGTCGTGGCCATCCCAGCAACCAACTTTAAATAAATATTTTTGAATCGAGCTGGCGGAGCATAAGCAGCAAGAATAAAACAGCAAGTATTTTCTTTTTTTTTTAACTCCAAAGATTTACCTTCTTTAAAAGATTTTCCTTATGCAGAGAAAGTGAAAGCAAGATGGCGTTTGAGTTTCAACGGGGCGTGAAGAAGTGAAAGTTAAAAGCAATTATTGATAAGCCCCTGTTTGAAATGTAAAACTCTATTCTGAAAACTGGATTAACCAAGAAAGGAAGTAATTATAATAATTGAAGCAGTAATATAAATTACAAATTGCAAGGGGTCTTTTTTTTCTTTTTGATACTTTTTTTCCCCCTGTCCTTTTGGAAGGGAAAGAAGAAGGGGGGGGGCAAGATGGCTGGTCTTTTTGAAAGCAAAGAAAGTAAAGAAGGGTTAATTAACCCTCACATATGGTCTGATTTTGAGGAAGCTCTGAGCTCAATTACCTCTGCTTTATTGGGAAAAATTGATACTTTATTTCAAGCTTTTCAAGCTGGAAACAATGAAATACATGGAAATACTGAGTTGCAATCTAGTAGTGGGGGATTGACTGAAGAGCTGGGAGAAGGAAAAAAACAACAACAACAGCCTACAGTATTTTTGGAGAGCAAAATGGATGCTTTGCAGAATAAGGAGCAAGAAATTTTGGGAGCTGATGAGACTTTGGCTATACGAATTCTTTGTTACAAAGTCCAACCTGCAATTAAAGAGCTGCTTTCAGAAGAAGTTATACTTTTGCAAAAATTTTATAATATGCAATCCCAAAAAATGCAAGATTATATTGGAATTAAAAAAGGCAGAGGAATTAGAGTAAAGAAAAGAGTTTGTAAAAAGGAGAAGAAGAAAGACTGGAGACAAGGAAAATAACCCTGCTTGATGAGATGATGGTCCTTAAAAAGTATTGTTTAAGTGCTTAAAGATTTTGAACTTTTGGAAGAAGTCCAACAGCTTAATGCCAGTTAACTAAGCGATGAGCGATGATGAGGAGGTAACCTACAGTTGTATTGGAATATTTTGAGAAGAATAAACAGATCACTGCAATGCTGGTGTGTTGGGTTGTGAAATAAGCCTTGATCTGAGTGATTTGGAATATTTTATTAAGGACTGTAATAAATTTGGACTTAATTGTAATTGCAGAAGTTTTAATGAATATAGTAAATTGGAGTTTTCTGTTTGAAGGTAATAAATATAAGGCAAAAGGACTACGGGCCTAGGGCAATTGCAGCTGATCTGGTGGTTTCCCTAATACGTGTGATGAATTTATTAATCTAATTTTTGGCTGGATTTGATGGATATTATTTGATATACAATTACAAAGTCACTCGGGGGGGTTTTTTATATAAAGAAGTATTTTTTATTTAGGTGGGTAGACGCAAATGAAGACATTCTAAATGCTGTTGGAAGACGTGAACATAAGAAGATTAACAACTGATTTAATCTAGTATGAAGAATTTAAATGTTTGATATAGCTACTAAATGATGTTTTTAGTTGATTTGTTAATATGTACTGATAAACTAATAAGAGGTTTGATTACTGCTTTTTAGCTAGAAAATTTTTTTTTAAGTGTTTTAACTATAATTGGACCTTAATGGTTTAAAAGTGGAGGACAGAAGAGTTTATATAATATTTTATTTTAAATTTGGGGTTTTTGAATGAGGTTTCTTTTTTTGTTTTCAATGAAAGAAGTTATAAAATATCTTGTTAAACTGTATAGATTTAATAATCTGCTAAGTATGTATTAGTTAAATTGAGTAACGATAGGTTTGATTAGGTAATATTTAACTGTTTTATTAACTGCTGCAATTATAAATGGATACTAATTCTGTTAAATTAGATGGAATAAGAAGAAAGAAGACTTGCTTTCCTTTTATTTACTTGTTTAATGATTATGATAAGTGAGAGATGGAGTTGAATTTAGGGGATTCAAGCTGTGTTTTATATTTTGTATTTGCTCTGGGAAGTCGGGGGGTGGTGGTCGGGGAGGGGGGGAAAATGTATGTAAAACTTTTAAAACTTTTTCAATAAAAAAAACACACTTTTTCTTGTCTGAATTTTGTGATTAATCTATTTAAACCCTCAGTACAGGGGTGAAATGCTCCCGATTCGGACCGGATCACCCAATCTGGTAGCAATGGCAGCGGGTGGTTCGGAGAACCGATAGCCAAAATCCCTGCCCCTCCCCATACCCAGCTGAGCTGCACAATCATCAAAGGCTTTTTTTTCTACAACCTCTTCCACCAAAAAAATGCTTTTAAAAATTAAAAAAAAGCCTCTGACAATCGCATGGCTCAGCTGGGATCGTCAGAGGCTTTTAAAAGCCTTTGTCCAAAGAGGCTGTAGAAAAAATGGTTTTAAAAAAAAAAGTTGGCCACGCCCACCCAGTCACATTAGCCCACCACCACCAAGCCATGCCCACAGAACCGGTAGTAACAAATTTTACATTTCACCACTGCCTCAGCACTAATGTCTTTAAATGGTTTTTCAGACATTTTGATCTCCTCCTGAATTATGTCATATTGTAGAGAGTAAGGAAGATAATCTTAATGGAGACATGAAAGGTTTGTCATTAGGACAATGTGAGTGTCTATGTGGCACAAATTTTTAGGTCCAAAACATAGAGATAAAATTTAGAAACGGATAGAAACCTCCCTAATTCACTAAATTATAAGTAGGAGAACGTATAACACAGTCAGACTTGCAATATCCTATTACTGTAGCCAGTCTCAATAAACACAGTTTTAGCTTTCCTGTGGCGTTAATTTCAGGATCTGGTCATTAGTGGGGCTGACATCTACTGATATGGTTTATAGTAATAGAATTTTGAAAGCTTGCGTTTTCTATTCCCTCCTTCTCATACTTAATAGGGTTAAGTCAGTTTGAGCTTCTTTTCAAGTTTTCCTCATTTTTCATTCCTTGGCTTAAATCATATTTTAGTAATTATCACTGCATAGTTCCTCTAAAATCCTCTGTGTGACTCTTTACAATATATGTACATGTGGAATGCAAGCTCATTCCTTGCATAAAGATAACAAATCGTTTTACCATGGTAAACATGGTAATAGTTAAAAGAAGAAAAGATATTGAATAAAGTAGCTGACAAGAAGATCACTGCAGAACAACAGCTAGCAAGGGGAGGGAGCGGAGCTGAACAATAGCTAGAAAAATACTCCTCTGCATTACATGCAATATATAGCAATAGCACTTAGACTTATATTATATACCGCTTCATAGTGCTTTTACAGCCCTCTCTAAGTGGTTTACAGAGTCAGCATATTGACCCCAACAATCTGGGTCCTCATTTTACCCATCTCAGAAGGATGGAAGGCTGAGTCAACCTTGAGCAAGTGAGATTTGAACTGCCGAACTGCAGCTAGCAGTCAGCTGAAGTAGCCTGCAGTACTGCACTCTAACCACTCTAACCTCTGATATAGTCATCAACATTAGAGTACATAGTATGTAATCCTACTAAGTTATGGAAGGAGAGATCTTTTTGGAAAAAAGGAAAGGGATCCTTCTCATTCAGACACTCTTTAAATTAATGGTGAATAAATTAAAGAACAAAAAAAAAACATTTGTTACCCTCAATGAAGAAAAGAGGAGGGGAAAAGAAGTATACAAAATGAGGGAGACATCATGGAAAAAAATATAGAAAAAAGAGATAGATTTGTTTCACTTTGAATTCTCAACATGTGAATGAATGAATGAATGAATGGTCTTTTGCCCCAAAAGCAGAATGATTCTTAATGGTTAGTAGGTTTCATAGATTTGCCATCCTAAATTATACTTAGTCGATGAACATTATCTACAGTGGTGGGTTTCTACCGGTTCACCCTGGTTTGCGCAAACTGGTAGTGGCGGCAGCAGGAGGCTCCGCCTACCCACCAGACATCATCATGGACACTGCACATGTGCAGAAGTGCCACGAAGTGAGCGTGCATGTGTGCACGCTCTTACAATTCCGAAGTAGAACCTACTAGTGATTATCTATCGATTTACCTACCTACCTACCTACCTACCTACCTATCTATCTATCTACCTACCTATCTATCTACCTACCTACCTACCCACCTACCCAGAGATAGAGAGACAGAGATAGTGATGATATAGATATAAATAACATAGATATAGATATATCTATATAGATACATTTTTTTAAAAAAAGTGAAAACACATGTACACATTTACCTGTCTATTCCACTTTCTTATTTAAGGGCAGGGGGTAGTAGTGGGGAAATGAACAATTACTGCCTCAAAGGTACTCCATCAGTTGGGGATATGTGTCATGCTTCTTAAAGAGAGAGTAATAATCCTGATAAAAATTAGAATTGGTCTGGATGTGACCTATTCCCAGAAGGAGTTGATCGGAAAACCTTCAGAAGACACCCAGTCAACAAGATTGAGGAAAAATGCTGCCAGCTTCCCTTTTTGAAAGAGCAACAGCTCAAAAACTGGCATCTCTGACTCTAGGGCACACAGACTGAACGATGACTAAGCACAATCCAAGGGAGCTTTTAAACCTGTTTTTGCTAATGAGGTTCACAGCGCATTAAGATTCATTAATGGGAATCCAAAAAGCAAGGGCTAGCATCCTGAAACCTCAATTTCTCAAAATTACTGCCTTGCTTATTCTGCCAGAATGTTTATTACCTTGAATTTGCTATAGTTAAATAATCATCTGGCCCAAAGAGAAATGCTAGAGGAGAGCTTCTTTTTAGAGAAACAGGGAAAACTTTCTTTAAATAATCATTTATTCCTCAATTACCCAGCGTGATCTGAAGCTGCTAATGCTTCCTTGCAAATTACGTGTCTATTGTCTAGTTTTGTAAACTAAGTTTTTGTTCCTTTAGCTAAAGTCACTTTATATTAATGCTAATATAAATTAATGCTAATATAAATATTAGCAATTCAGATTCACCAATGTATTAGTGCAATTCATTCAATATAGAATATAGAAACCGTTGTAACTATTTCTGTGCCAGAGGCCTACAGAATCTTCTACAGTCATTCAACCTTTGTTGACTCCTGCAAGTGATAGACCCAAGATGATGTCAGATTTTGTGAGTATGGATTTTCTTAGGGCCCATGTTCCATCGATACTGGAGGGAACTTTATCTCAGAATAGTTTTTGATTGTACTTGATGCATTTGGAGCAGACAACGCTTCTAAGAAATGTCAAAATGCCATTTCACTACAGTACGCGGGGGAAGAGGCTTCAGATGTTTATGTTACAGGCCCTGAAGATATTGAATATATTCTTTTGAAGTTTAGGATATATTGCACTCCCCACTGAAATGCTGTGTTTGAACCTTTTATTATTTATTTCTTTAGTTAATTTATCTAGCCGCCCAACTGAAACAAACAAAATGTTAAAAAGTTATGATATTGATGTAGTTATTTACCAAGCCTGTCTAAATTATATTAAAGTAACCAAAATATCTTTACAATCCCCAAGGCATGTCACAACTTTTGAGCATCCCCCCAATGTTTGGAAATTGAAAGTTTAAAAATTTGACATGCCCTACATGCTCATCTCACCTCTGGGCGGCTTGCAATTAAAATATAAACAGGAACAGGAATAAAAAAATAAAACAGCTCCACAGACAATATTAAGCCTTAAAAAGAGTTAAACTATTAAAAGCCGTACAGTACAATCACCAGGAAAGCACAGCCATTCAGTAACTGTAAATTATTTCAAGGGCTCCGCACCTAAATTCCCAGGCAAAGCCAGCTCTTGTGGCCTTTTTGTTATTTATTATTATTATTATTTCAGACATACTGTTGAGAGTTTGGCTTGTGATAATGACTCATGTAAGAGAGCAGACTGTATTTAGGGTACTAGACGATCAAATAAAGGAAAAGGAAGCTTGACGTTACTTTGGAAAAATAAAACCCTGTTGATATATGTCGTGCAGCAGAACTAACTAAAGCACAATTTACAGGCCATGGCATTTACTTCATGACTTGTATACCGTATATGCTGCAAAAAAGGGATATCATAAAGCCTCAGTATGTACGTCTGAAACGGAATTTAACATCTAAAGAGAAATACAACTCGTGTTCTTTTGATGGAACAGTGCATCAGCCTTGGTGTTGTCCTTCATTTGGAAAGGCTTATGGCATGAGAAATTGTTTTGTTAAAATGTATAGAAACCAGATTTCAACTGTGCGTAAAGAACAAAAGAAACATCAAGTTCATGACTGAGTTTCGGGAATCGGTGCAACACCCCTATTCATGCTGTAGGACATTTGTGCTGATGTGATTATAAAAGGATTAGGAGTGAAATTTAAATTGGAGATTGGGACAGAGATAAACGTCTCGCTATTAAAAAAAGGTTTTGTGAACTTCCAGGCAAGAACACACTAACTAAGAGCAGTGTCTTATAGGTATGGAAGAACTCCTATTCACTGCTTAAGAACCATCTTTCAGAATGTCAGGCTGCAAAGAAAAAACAAAACTGTTGTTTCATGTAACAGATTATTCATCAGTTCCAATACTGAGATGTGCAGCCTGAAAACTTTTACATCTTGTTCAGGAGATTGATATAATGAATATAGCCAAACCATTAAATCAATATCAATTAATTGTTGTTTATTTTGATATAAACAGAATAAGCCCTATTTTTAAGATCCTGGGTGAATTTGAAGGATCTCACTGTGTTGTGGCCCGTCAGCGGCCTGTGCAGTTAGTAGCTGATTCCGACAGCGAGGAGGCTGGTGTGGTGCTGCGCCAGCAGCCTGTGCAGCTGGCACTCAAGTCAGACAATGAGGAGGCTGGAGAAGATGTGGTGCCAGAGGCAGGGATTCAGCCAGGGCCTTCAGAATCTCCAGACGCTCCCATAAGTGAAGAGGAAGAAGAGGAGGAGTCTCTTTTCGATGCACGAGCACACAGAGCTGTTAAAAGGCAGGAGTGGCTCCTCAGGAGGAGGTCTCCTCGAGAGTAAGGCTTGGGGCTAATTGGCCACTCCCCTAGCCTATTTAAGGAATGCAATTTGCAGGAAACAACCTCGTTCATATTCCTTTGCATCTTGATTCCAGAAACATTTGATTCGGCTCTTGTTTCTCTCTTGTCAGTGTTCCTGCAAATTGCTTCTGGGCATTCTGCCAACCACAGTAAGATTACGGTTATCTGAAATACTGTGCCTCAGAACTGAGTTATTATTCTTTGGATTCTTGTTGGCTGTTAATGAAGTTAAATTAACAGCTCTTGTTCAGAAAAAACTGATTTAAACTGTACTTGTATTTGAACAACTACTAAGAAAACTCATTAGTAGTCCTTAATTAGTAAACTAAGGTTTGTACGGACTTTGTGTGTGCTGCATTCTTTGGGATCCATAGCTGGAGCAGAACACATTGTATTCACATTGATCTGGAAGTTATTCCTGTTATACATATTTGTAGAAAGGTTCCATTTGACACTATCTTATATGGAAAAAGTGGAAATAATATTGAGAATCATAGGACTCACACACTGTGTTAGTATCATGTTTGGATTCTCATGATCTAGATAAGGCTGTATGTAGACAGAATTATACCATTTCTACGAGGTTGGGGTCATTTGGCAGGAATAATGGTATTTATCCTTGATAAAGAAGGATGGATATTGGCAGGTAAAATTAGATGAAGGGATTTCATGGCTATGCACATTAATACCTCCTTGGGGAAGGTTTTGTTTCCATCATTTTCCATTTGAGCTAAAGTCTTCTAGTGAAGCATTTCAACAAAAACAACAAAAATGAGGAAACATTTGGCCATATAAATGGGAGCTATATGATAGCTGATGGTATGTTTATTGCAGCAAAGATTCCCAAAGAGCATGATCAGATTTTCCATCAGGTAATGAAGACTGTGTGTGGTAAAAATATTCAGCTTAATAGACTTAAGATCCAATTTAAGGTAGTCTTTGTTAAATATATGGGCCATATACTGATTGCTGTAGGCCTGATGAGGAGAAAATGAAATCCATAAGGGGCATGGCATTTCCACAAGATAGATAAGGTAGTCCTTATATTTCTTGACTCAGTACAATATTCGTTCCAATTTACCTCAGAAAGGTAAAAATAGCAGCACCTTTGTGGAGTTTGTTGCGGGTAGGTGGGGGGGGAGTGTTTCAAGGACTTCCAGAGCATCAAAAGGCCTTTGATGTTGTTAAACAATGGTTGAGTCAGGAAGTAATCTTTCAGTATTTTGATATAAACATATCAGTCTTTGTGCAAACTGATACATCAAAGGATGATCTTGGTCAGAGGTGGGCAACTATGGCAACTTCCATGAGCCAGCATGGAATTCTGGGAGTTGAAGTTCACAGGTCATAAAGTTGCCATAGTTGCCCATCCCTGATCTTTGAACATGTTTCCTCCAAGAGAACAGGGCCAGTTTTGATGCATCTGGATTCACTGAGATCTGTCACTCCAGTAAGCATTGGCTCAATTGAAGTGGTGTTATTTACTTAGTAAAATGGCCAATGAACTGGTTTTACTGACAGCAGTTAGTGGGAAACCAACCAACCAAAGAGCTCTGCCCCAAATAGACAAGAAAAATGTAATTCAGAAGAGAAGCAGAGAAACACAGGTTTAGATCCCTTTGAAGCGGAGCCAGAAAATAATAGAAGGCAGTGTCATCTGTTTCTACTCTTCAGTCAGAAGCAGTTACCTGCCATTTTGGTGAAAGGGCAATTGGGCAAAGAGGAAGGGGATGGGCCTGTATTGTTCTCTGATGTTTAAAATTGTTTTCCTTTTTAAAACTTCTTTCTTTGAGAGGAAGGAAAACTCCTACCAGACAGTGGCTGTGTCAACTGTTGCTGTTCTCTGCCTTCTGAGCAATCACATTTTAAAAAAAAAAATCTTGTTTCTATCAGTTTTTCTCTCCAGAGGTATTTTATTGACAATGTTACTTTTTCATATTTTTCAGGAGCTTTAGCAATAAATAACTTCATCTTTAAAGAGGTAGTCAGATGGAACAGCCGTCTGAAACTTGTTTTGTAATTTTTTATCATATTGCTTCCCCAGGCACTAGGGAAATAGTACAATGCAAGAGAGCGCAACATTGAAATATGAGCCAAAAGGCAGAAGAGAGATGTTATTTTCTATTTACGTCCTTGCATCTTAGATTGGATCAAGGCAAATAATTTCTGCTGCTATTTTTTCCTTTCCTGATCAAATCAAATCAGGGCACTCTCAAACCAACTATAAACAGGAACCAGTTACTCTATTAGCAAGCCCCAGAACTCCTAAATATAGCAACTAATGGTCATCCAATCCTACTACTTCGCATTGTACTCTCATTTTCAATTTAAACTTACTCTTTTCTGTAATAATATTTCACTTCTCTGTAATTTGGAATCCAATAATAGCTTGTTGAATAAAGTGCTGAGCTCAGATCCTTCTTCCATGATAGTAAGTATTTCTAAACTGGGCATGGATTCTTCTATATGTTCTAATTACAGGCCTATTTCTTTGACATAGCTGGATCCTAAAGTTTTACTAGCTATGGGGGCCAATAGATTACAACATATTTTTCTGACATTCTCTTTCTCTGAACTCTCAGAAAACTTTTTAAAATGTTTTTTTAAGGTGAGTTGCATTTATTTTGGATTTCCTTAAAGTACTATGTTTTGAATTGATACAATTGATTTAATGAATAATTTAATGGGGCACTCCCATTAAAATGGCATCCAAGTGAATGTTATATAAATATGTGTACAAAAATTCAATCAAAAGTGATTCTGCATATTCTGTAAATTTGATTGAATTTTTGTACACATATTTATATAATATTCACTTGGATGCCATTTTAATGGAGAAATATACATGATCAATATTTCCCTTTTGGGCAGGAGACGTTTTGGAAGCATGAAAAAAAGCCTACACTTTAAGTCAGTTGCAGACTCCGAACCTCACTGGTTTTGTTTAAGGGCTGAATGTGGTTTAGGCTTTGGAAGCTTCCAAACTCCATTTTAATTGGATACTGAGCAAAGTCAAATAAGTAATTAATGGGGGAATGGGACAACTTTTTCTATTGGATGAATAAATAGTGAACAAATCAGATCTAAATTGCAAGGATTTCTTGGCAAGGTTTGAAAGACTGGTATTTTCCATTTCTATGCCAGCAACATTTTAAGTCTGAGTGATGCAGCAGATATATTTTTAATGATGCAAGGATAATTCTAGCAAATTTAATTTTGTTAATGCAACTTTTTTTAAAACTCCTCTTTCATATGAAGGAAGGCAGTGAGGACACCTTAGCTTAATGCTTGAACAAGCTACTTATTAGAAATTGTTCTTGACACTTCCCCTCCTTTCCTTTTTTCTTGATTCAAATTGGAGGATACGAATTATCGCAAATGATGCCTTTATCAAATAGGCTCAGAAATAAATACGAGATTCAGAAAACGTTTGTCAGTTTTGCTCCCTGAATAATTGAAGTCTTGGCAGGCTTGGGCTGAATCTATCCTCAGACTTTTGTTCTGAGAAGAGAAGTTTTGCAGACTGTTTAGAAAGAAAAGTTATCTTCTGCTGCGGATTCAAGGCAAACTAGATGTCCCTGAAGGAGGAATCTTTCATGTCCTTCTAACCTCATAGAATCAAGCTCTGGGACACCATTAGAAGAGATTAAAGATCAAGAAGAGAAAGACTTGTCAAAAATCTATTTTATAGCTGAGGATAGATTTGAACATAAATCTCTCCTATTGTAGACTAACAACATATTCCATATTGTTAATACATTCCATATTCTGACATTGTCTACAGAGTAAAAAAATTTCAGCCAAACTTTTCTAAGTGAACAATTTGTGTACTGATTCAATAAAATCTATGTATGTGCTCTTGCATCTCCTTTCCATATACGCTGTCCATTTTTTAAAGCTCATTTCTCTCTATTATATTTCTTTCATGATTATATTGGTATCATATCTTAACTAAAATTTTCCTGAGATTACTCTGATCTTCCTAAAGCTTGTTATTTTTCTCCACTTAAAGGCATTCTTGAGTGAGGTAATTTCGTCCTTTCTTATTTGAAATCTTGGGTATATCTAAATGTGTAATTCCCTCACCTACTTTTCAACATCTTTTCACCCATTACGTCAATTTTCTATCCTGCTCCCATCCCAGTAAGTATGCCATGCAAATACTAAAAGGATGCTTACATCCATTTTATCTCAGGGAGATACATTTTTCAGACAGAGGCCTCTATCAGGGAGACATATTGGGAAATGTATTCCACCATTAGAAACAGAAAAGATTTTGATGGAACAAGGGCATCAGTAAACTACTTTAAATTTAAAGTAGATTTAAATTTAAATAATACAACTCCTCCTTGCTTAGCATGAACATACTTATTCTTCTGCTCTATCATACCAAACATTCAGAAGCAACTTCTGGGAAGGATGGAGTCACATCCAATCCTTTGGACAGAAGATGTGGCCAAGATTCCACACATTTCATGCCTGCTGTAACAAATGCTTGTATTTGTGTTTTAATAGTGAATTTACCTTTTCCCCCCCCTAAGAAAAGTGCCTCTTTTCTTACTATGTACTCTCTCATCTGATGACAAGGTGAGGTCCTTTGAACATATCTTGCAAACAAAACTGGAATGGTAAATGAAAGCTCTAATTCACTGAATGTAGGCATTTGTTTTCAATGCAAGCTACAGTTGTTCGAATACAAGGAAAAGCAGTGCCTAACCTTTTTGCAGTCTCCTCAGTCTGCTTTCCTGAGAGTAAATATCCCAATTACCACAAAGGAGGTCAATTCTATAAGAAAATTTTCTCATCATGAAAAAGTCTCATCCTTTTTTGAGGGACCCTACTCCAGAAGTGGATTTCAGCAGGTTCTGACCAGTTCTGGAGAACTAGTAGCGGAAATTTTGAGTAGTTCGAAGAACCGGTAGTAAAAATTCTGACTGGCCCCACCCCCATCTATTCTCTGCCTCCCAAGTCTCAGCTGCTTGGGAGGAAATGGGGATTTTGCAGTAACCTTCCCCTAGATTGGGGAGGGAATGGAGTATTTACAGTACCCTTCCCCTGCCATGCCCACAAAGCCACACCCACAGAACTGGTAGTAAAATTTTTTGAAACCCACCACTGGCCTACTCCCTCCAGTCCCCCCCTCCAGTTTTCCTTTCATATTATTTGATATTATTTGTCAAGGACCCAGCCAGCAAAGCTGGAAGAAAGACTTTCAGATGTAGTAATATTAAGTACAGATTCTGTGTTCCAATTATTAAGTAATTGCTCTCTTTTCTCTGCTCTGATTATTCCCTCCTGATTCTTTGCAGGTAAAACCTTGGTTTTCTATAGAAATGTGGAATATTGGTTTTCTACAGAATTTGTAAGTTGCCATTTATCTACTAGACCATATGGATATTAACCTCAAAAAAGAAAGTTAACTTAAATAAGCAAGCTCTACCTTAAACAGGTGTATATAGCTTAATGCCAGGCTACCTATAAGATTTAATTTCCCCAGTGAAGTCAACCCTACCATTATATGTGTCAGGAGTGTAAAAAGCCCCCGCCCCCCAGAGAATGAAATATTTTGGGGAATATTAAAAGAGATGGAATATTATATTTGGAGAAATGGAGAAACATGCTCTTAAAGGCAGAAAGCAGCTCCAGTCTCCCTGCATAGTGAAACAGCCTCCAGCAGATGCCTGAAGTCTTTAGAGATGGATATTTTGTGCCCATTAAGAAAGACTGGTCCAATCTATTCACAAACAAAACATCTTCAGCTCCAGTTTATGGGATTAAGAAAACCAGGACATGATTTTTAGGACATCAAAGGATTAACCCACAACCATTAGAATAACAAAAGACACAAGGCTCAATACATTGCACAACCCCCTAACAGCATCTCTATACAAATCCATGTACTCATCAAACCAATTTGTCAGCTGTCCCAGAACTACATGCTGTTGTTGGTTCTGCTCATCAATAAAATTCTTTCCTTGCAGCCAGTCAGCCTCCATTTTATTTCCAGTGCTTTTCTCCCAGCTTGGAACTGGACCGGATTTTTCATCCAACAGGAGAAACTGACATTTGGGAAGTTAGGGGGAGCATCACTTGCTTTTTTTGTTATGAGTACCAGTTCTTTGAAATGGTCTCCATTTGATGTTAGATTTATTCCTACCTTGGCTACCTTTGGGAAGAGACTGATGACCAAGTTTTTCTGGAGCGCATTTAGATCGTGGTGCTTTTGTATTTGGCATTTTATGCTTTATAATTTTTCTATTTTTTTCTGTACCTTTGTACTTTCATGATTTGTTTGTATTGAGGCTTCTTTGTGTTTGTAAGCTGTTGGGAATGCTAGATTGCAGTGGGGGAAAATATAATTATTTTACTTGCTACTATTAAATAAGTAAGTAAAAAAGTAAAGTTCCTGGAGAAATTTACCTTCTATTCTATGTCTGACGCTCTTGCTCTCCCTTGATAGATCCATCTGCTATGGTATTTTGTTCTTGGACTAATCAGACTCAGTCTTTTTGTGAAGGAGGTAGATTGCAAATCCATAACTTTCATGCCACATGTAATCAAGTTGAAGCATGACGGTGTGATTAGGGAGAATGTATCATCAATGATTTAATGGGGACATCACTCTCTACATCTTATAAAGGGCAGCATGATCGTATCATTTTTTAAGAACCATAAGTACCTTGTTGAATTCTTAACATTTCTATTAATCATGAACATTTCTCTCTATTTGGTTCCAGGAATTTTGTTCCACAGAATTGTCTTTATTAGTAATAGACTTTTTGTTAGGAAAGCATAAACTGCTAGTATAGGAAATAGGTTGCTAGTCTGTGCATTACTAGGTTGAGATTAGATAAGGAAATTGTTGGATTAATCCAGATTAGTGATGAAAAAAATGTTCATGTAATATTAAAGCCAGGGGTGGGTTCTAACCGGCTTTACTACCGGTTCTCTTTGTATGTTCGCTTTGTGTGCAATCGCCTCTTTGGTCACGCACTTTGCGCGCGATCGCCATGTGCACGTTCAATTTGCTCGCCTGCGTGCCAAACTTGCGCTTTGCACAAGCGCGTTGGGAATCTGCCCAGCTGAGGTGTGGCAATCCGCTCTGCCGCACCTCTCAGCTGAGTGAAAAAATAAGAAATATAAGGTCGGCATAACACCGGGGCGAGCGGGAGGGCCCAGCTCCCAAAGACAGAGAACTGGTTTGGTGGCGTCATATCGTCACCGCTACTGGCTCTCACGAACTGGTGTGAACCGGGAGCAACCCACCACTGATTAAAGCGCTATGCTCTGCAACATGTTCTTTTTACTATGAAGTAATTATTTTCTGGTTTTGTTTTTAAAGTGGTATGTAAAATGTCATTATCAGCTTGATGGATAAACAAGGAAATCTTTGGTTGCCTTCCCCTTGACTCTAGAGCAGGGGTGTCAAACTGGTGGCCCACAGGCCAGATGCGTCACGTGCAGGCCACGCCAACCCCAGCTCCATGAATGGGAAAAACACCGCGAAACATCATGTGATGGCAACCTGATGCAGCAAGTTTGACACCTGCGCTCTACAGCTTTTATCTAGTAGCAATAGCACTTAGATTTATATACCGCTTCATAGTGCTTTACAGCTAAGTGGTTTACAGAGTCAGAATATTGCCCGCCTCCCAAACAATCTGGGTCTTTGTTTTCCTGACCTTGGTAGAATGGAAGGCTGAGTCAACTTCTGCCGGTCAGGCTCAAACTGCTGGCAATGGGCAGAGTCAGCCTGCAATACTGCATTCTAACCACTGCACCACCAGGGGCTCTTAGTAATTCCCTTGAGCTGCAGAAATTGAACTCTAATGGTAATGTATGATGATAGAAGCAACAGAAAACTATAAATATGTAACAATATTTAGTTCATGTCTCTGGAATCTGGAATCTACGCAGCCAAGGAGTTTTAGACATTACAGTTCTGACACATCTGAAAGTCGTCGGGAGTAGGGAAAACTGGAACCATAATACTTTAGTGGCACCAAGTGGCCCCTGTTATACTGTTTGTCCGTCTAACTGAGACAGTTGTCATTCCTTTTATAGATTCAAATGTCTGGCAAGGTTGCCCATGAGGTTGCCAAAAATCAGACACAAAGCAGAACACAGTCAAAGTGATGATATTATTTTCTTTTTGCTTTCGGCTTGTTTCCAACAAAGCAATAGATGAAACTGTTTTTCCCCTTTTCTTGAGTCATATTTTAAATTATAGTACATCTTAGCAAGGCACTTTCAAGTATCCTTCAACAGAACATTGGATTTTATCTCCTAGAGCTATCCAAAATATACACCACCAGGAATAGCTTACTTAGTGGCTGCTTATGTTTTTTGCCAGGTTTAGGAACTGGCAAAAATCTTTTACAGGTAGTCCTCAACTTATGACTGACTGTTTAATGGTCGTTTGAAGTTCAAACAGCCTTGGAAGGGTATTTTACAGTCTGTAAATCAATTATGGCCATTGTAAGATATCATGCCCTCACTTAACCTGTTGCAGCATCCCCACAGTCATGGGACCACGATTTCTGATGTTTTGTGCCAGTTTCTGCAATCACAATTTGAGCTAAGTCTCATCAAATTGGGGTGATAAAACAGAATTAGCTGTTGTTATATGCATTTCTTTACAAATCACATATTTAAAACAGGTACTCCTTGTTTAATATGCTTGAAGTTATGATGGTGCTAGGTATTATAAGGAGTACTTATAATAGGTCCATGTAATTACAAATGTTGCAGCATCCATGGTGGCGGAGTGGTTAGAATACAGTACTGCAGAGCTAACTCACTGTTCACTCCAGGAGTTCAATTCTGAGAAGCTCAAGGTTGACTCGGCCTTCCATCCTTCCAAGGTCAGCAAAATGAGGACCCAGATTGTTGAGGACAATGCTGACTCTGTAGAGAGGGCTGTAAAGCACTGTGAAGCAGTATATAAGTCTAGGTCCTATTGCTATCCCCGTGGACAAATGATTCTGATTTAGGTGTCTGGTGATTGGCTCACAACTATGACATTACAGAGTCCTGAAATTACACGATCACCATTTGTGACATTCACTGCTGAGTTCTGACAAGCAAAGTTAATGAAGAAGCTGGCAGAAGTTTACAAATGGCAATCATGAGATCATGAGATGGTGCAACTGTCTCATGGTGCAATTAGGTGTGGAACAGGGGTGGGTTCTACTTACCTTTACTACCGGTTCGCAACGGGGCTGTGCGCGCACATGCACAGAAGCTTCCTGATGATATCGGGGTCAGTGGGCGGAGCCACCTGCCGGTTTTACTACTGGTTCTTGCAAACTGGTCCGAAATGGGGAAACCCACCACTGGCGTGGAATTCACCTAATGATGGCAAACTAGGACTGCCAGAACTGCCACTGTAAATCACTGCAATCACATGATGCACCATGTTGCTTAGTGACAGAATTCCCAGTCTCACTTACCATTGGCAAGCAAAGACTACCTGTATATCCCAAATCTCTAATGCATGCTACATAAAATTATTGTTTATATGCCACCTTGTCAAAGGTTCTCGTTTATTACAGTAAAGAAAGAGTTCATTTCAAGGCTGATGAAATCAAATCAAAGAGATAGCTGTCAGTGCTCCAAGTTGCTTTCATCCCAGCGCTGACATGAGAGAAGAAGCAGCTTGACTTTTTACCTACTTATTTTCCTGGCAGATAATATCCCCTAGGAGATGAGATGGGAGGGGGGACATTCCTGTGAAGTGAAGTAGTAGAGATGACGAGAGTGACTTGGAAGAGGGCCAATGAGACACTGAGAATTGAGGAATGGAAAGGGAAGGGTTTGGGGTCAGAGGGTCAGTTTTGGCTACAATGGAGTCCGGGTCAGATCGTTATTCTCAATAAATGAAAGGTTTCATCAAAGACTTTGTGTTTGGAAATGCAGTTTATTCGAGATAACATCGTAATCTGACAATAGCTCAGTAACAGGAAAATGGCCCAGCATTTTTGGCCTTGTGTCACCTGTTTATTATTCCAAGGAATGAATGGTTCCTTGTGTAGTCATACTCAATTTGGAACCACTACTCAGAATAAGGAATAGAAGGCCAACCTTTAGTAAATGGCATCAATGCCTCTGACATTTACTGAATGGTTCCTTGTGTAGTCATACTCAATTTGGAACCACTACTCAGAATAAGAAATAGATGGTTAACCTTTAGTAAATGGCATCAATGCCTCTGGCATTTAGGTATCTTAGTAGGATACAATATTTCTTTGAGACCAGGATTTCCTGTTTTGATGGATTGTGTTTTTGTACATTAGGTAGAAATAGAAGAATCTCAATCTACTACAGTCTGAAACTAGGACTAGGAGGACAGAAATCAGTGCAGGATGGCACATCTTTCCTGAGTGTTTCCTGCTAAATTAATACAGAAGGCTCTGTGGGAGTAGTCTATCACTGGCAATTTTCTAATGGTGACAGATCCTAAATAAAGCATTTAGGGTAGAATAGACTGTTATGCTAAACCAGGGGTGTCAAACTTGATTTCATTGAGGGCCGCATCAGGGTTGTGTTTTGACCTTGGGGGGCTGGGATGGGCATGACTAGCTCAATTTCACTCATGTCGGGGGCGCCGGTGGTGGCCCGAGTGCTCTACCAGTGAAAATGGGTTTCGGCTGTGAAGGCCTCCCGTAACCCTCTGCCAGCGAAAACGGAGCTTGGGAGAGGCACCGTGGGCCGGTCCTTTGCTGTTTCCAGGGTGGCACCATGGGCCAGATTTAAGCACCCTGTGGGCCGGCCCATGGGCCTTGAGTTTGACACCCCTCTGCTAAACCAAAATTGTTCTCCCTTTGATCTACCAATAGAACCTGGACTGGGTGTGAAGCCAATATAGTGAAATTTCTCTTTTTTGCCAAATAATCTACTGCTCTGGAAATTTTAAAGCCTGTTTAAATGAGAAGTAAGGTGGGGGCTATATGGATCTCTGGGGCAATGCTGTTCCAGAGGGCAGGTGTTACGCTAGACAAGCCCCTCTTCCTGGATCCGATCAGATGACATTGTTTAATTAATTGGACTAAAGCAAGCCAATGCGGATCAGATTGTATAAGATTGGCAGTATAAGTATAAGAGATAGTCTTTCAGAGAGCCATGCCCGATGCCATGAAGAGCTTTAGCTGTCATAACCAACACCTTGAACTGTACCCAGAAGCATCTGGTAACCATTGCAGCTCACAAAAAAGAGGGATTATATGAACATAGTGTGACATGCCCCTAACTGCCCAAGTCTCCCCATGTATAGCACATTGCAAGGCAACCAATCCTGAATGTCTGAAAAATCTCCTGGATCAGGAATGGGCACAATTACTGCAGAAAATGAATCTGTGCAAAGGTTTTCTTGTCCACAGCTGCCACTAATCTCGAATAGGAAAGTGCAATTCTAAAGATGAAAAATCTTGAGACTAGCTTTCCAAATACTATGGCAGGAGCCAGGTCTGTTTCTCCCCTCCACAGCCTCCAGGCTCCAGGACAACCTCTTGACTCCGTCACGTGGCGGACCAAGAGTCAAGAAACGCAACTATATTCTATTTTAAATCAACTGGCCAGTTGCTGTATACATATTGGCCTCCTTTTGGAAGACTTTTTTTTACATATCAATCTGATATGTATCTTTGTCTAGGACTGCTCCCATTTTGTTGTTATTATAACCCTGGACGAAGCAAAAATGGATTATATTTTCAGAGAGGTCTGCATTATTCTTCTGTAGTGGTAGGTTTGTTCTTATATATGCTACTGCTGAATTTATCATCATGCCATCTGAAATGAATAAGAATTTAAATTGCACTGTAAGAGAGAAGGAGGAGTGTTTTAAATCTGTGGAATTTCCATCTTCCTAAGGTTTACTGTTTTTTGTTTGTTGGTTTGTGTGGTTTCATTGTACCACAGAAAATACTTCTGCAAAAAATATTTTTGCTTTCAAGATTTTTATTTTAGTAAATAGATTCTACATCTTTGACAGATTAAATGTTAGGTATAGTTTTATCTTCAGGAAAGATTTGATCTCGCGTGTTGCACTTTCGTAGTGAAAGGAAGAGAAAAATAAGCACAAACCTTTTACTGAACTACAGAAAATGAACATTTTAAGGGTCAGCCTTAATAATTATAATGTGCTTAGTGAAACAATATTTAACGTACTGTATATGGTTCAATAAAGAGCTCTGAATTAGTTAAGAGTCATATCATATAGTACTAATAATGGAACATAAGACAACAACAACAATTGAAAGCTTCTTTTCTGTCACTGAAAGGATTTAAAATGATTATTCATTTGGAAATTATTTTTCTAGGTGCATGAATTTTGATTTTAGGAAATTTAGTGTACTTTATTATTTAACTAATCATTCTTTATGTGTTTAGGTCAAATAAATCAAGACCCCTCTCTTTACAGCAAAATTCCAAACTAAATGGAGATAGTTAAACAGGAAAAGGAAAAGATGCAGCAAGGACAAATGCTATTTATATATTAAAATTATTATTTTTTAAATAAAGAGTTACTGTAAGTGGAACAGAACTTTAAGCTAGTCAAAGAAAGTCTTTGAATCAGAACAAAAGACAGCATGATAGAGAGAAAGCCCTCCCTACAATTAACTGCGGTTAACAAAATATCTACAGAATGCTACTTAGTCATATTATGCATATATAAATATAAAAGTTTTTTGTAAATTCAAATTATTCATCTATTCCCATTTGGGAGGTTCTGCTTATTTTTGACATTTATATCCCATCATCAGGTATTCCTAAGCAACCCTTCAGGGACTTGACAGTACATAAAAGAATCAATAAGAAAGCTGATAAAATGCATCTCATTAACCCAAAGAACAAAACCAAACCAAAACAATAGGATGAAATGAAGTAAAAACTCCGTCTGATTCAGGAAAACTAATTAAAGTCTCAAAACACTAAGAAATTAGAAAAGTCTCTCTCTTTCCCTCCCTCCCTCCCCCCCTCTCTCTATATACATGCACACACACATATATATAGCTAACTGTATCTATCTATCTATCTATCTATCTATCTATCTATCTATCTATCATCTATAAAATAATAATGACAGAAATGTTAAATCTGTCTGAGGAAGCAGCTGCCATATGGAGGTTATGACTGAAATAGCCCCTTGAGCTGTGCAATATCAAAATTCAGAATAAGGATATATCTGATTATATGCTGCACAGAAGACATAATTTGCATTACATCTCAGGAAAACCATTACAATTTTCTCTACAGGACCATGTAAGAAAAAAATCCAGTAAGAGGTTAATCTCTTTCAACAATTATCGGCAACTTGTACCTTCAAAATAATATATTTAAAAAAAAACCTGTTATGAAAATTATTAAAAATGTCATATTGCACTATAACACACAACGCTATACTGTATATGTTGAGCAAACATAACATAAAGTATGTTTGCCTTGATGTCTTTCTGCCAATATGATGGCTTGGAATAGATATCTGATTTCGCAAAGTTGGGAAAACTCTAGGTTCGCTTCTCAGGCCACTGTAGCTAATGAAGAAAGAGAAGTGACTGGGAAGAGATATAGATGGTACACCAAAAAAATTATTTGGTTTTGAACACCTCCTTGGTGCCCACATTCAAAACTGGAAATTGTCATCTGCCTGGGAGAGAGAATACAACAATATGCTCCCTACTCCAGAAAGTCGAGGTGGCGCAGTGGTTAGAGTGCAGTACTGCAGCTACTTCAGCTGACTGCTAGTTCAGCAGATCAGCAGATCAAATCTCACCTGCTCAAGGTTGACTCAGCCTTCCATCCTTCCAAGGTGGGTAAAATGAAGACCCAGATTATTGGGGGCAATATGTTATTTAGTATACTGTCTTTGGTGTAAGCCGCCCAGAGTCCTCGGAGAGTGGGCGGCATAGAAATATGACTAATAAATAAATAAATAAATAAAATAAAATAAAGTCTTCCTTGCTACTTTACAGAATGATCAGATGAACGAAGAACACAGAAAAGAAAGATTCACTCTTTATAAATTTTATTTAGTCACCTGAAGCATATACAGGCCAGTCTGACAGACCCACTTGGGATTAGGCTCTAGATAGCTCAATTTTCTCTGTACGGTGATCTGTCTTCTGCAATCTTACCTCTTTTCATTTCATTTATTTCATTTATTTATTTGTCAAGCATATATAAGATAACAGATAAAAGTATAAACATGATTTGAATACATGAAAAGAATATGAATAAAAAGGGAACATTAGGACAGGAACGGTAAGCACTTTGGTGCACTTATCCCCCTTACAGACCTCTTAGGAATGGGGTGAGGTCAACAATAGACAGTCAAAGGTTAAAGTTTTGGGGGTGTGGGCAGGAGCTGCCCATGTTAATAGTGAAATTAACTTGTTCGCATGTTTGATGTCGTAATGTCATAAAAAACTCTTTACCTCCTCCTCATAGCATCATTGTAGCACACAAACTAATTAAAGCCGTCTAAAACATCTTCAATAAACCAAATTAACCAACAGTCCAAAAAGAATAAAAGAAGAAGTCATCTGTAACATACAATAAAAGGACAGTATCTGTCACTATGTAAGATAGAAAGGCAGAAGACTAGCAGAGTACATCTATGAACATCAACTAGAAGTTGGAAGACATGACAAAAACTCCCAAATCTTACAGTATGTGGACAGACTCAAGCATAGTTTTAACTGGAAAATGCTGAGCATCTTAACCCAAGCCAAATCCAAAAAAATGCTAGAGAATTCCCGGAAAGTAAGCATTCAGACATATCAGCCATCAATAACCACATTGAAATAAACCATATTTACACACAAGAGACAACAAAAAGGAAAAAGGGAAAAAGACCACAACACATTCCCTCCAAAACTCAGAGAAACGGGAGGTTTCAGATAAATAATCAAATAGAAAACAGTATCGTAATCCATGAACTACCAAGGAGAAAAAAACATACTCTCACCAACCCTGACAAAGCAAGCTGCTGTGTATAAACAGCAAGGAAACTCTCACCAACCCTGACAGAGCAAGCTGCTGTGTATAAACAGCAAGGAAACCCTACACTTACCAGCGTTGATGATGTTACCTAATTGGGTAATGAAACTCCTGCAAGCAAACAACAAAACTCAAAGGGCACCAAGAACTCCATAATTACCTCCTTTTTTAAACAGTTGCAGTTCTCCTGCAGTCCATTGACTTCAAAATGCATCACTTCTAACATTGGGCATTTAAATATTTCTCCTGTTGTGCCATTTCTGAATTATAATATAATAGAGTAATATAATACAGCAAGAATAGAATTATTAAAAATATTTAGAACGAAGAAAGGCATTTCATATGTCAGAAATACGGACTTTATTTTTTTTATCATATTCTGTAGACATGTAAAAAGGCTAAAATGATTGGATTCAAAAACCGAAACCGATGCAGAACGTTTTAAAGATTAATGTTCAGTTGAAGCCAGAATTTCTCTTTTTTATGAATAAAAAAAAAGCCATTAGTTTCAATCCATTGTTTCTTGTCTTGTCTTCTGGCGCTTTGGAAAATAGGTTGACCTCCTCTTCTTTGTGGCATTTGACATCACAGACAATGAGCAGATGAAGCTTCAGAGGTAAATTTGTCATATGGCTGGTTTATTTGATAAAGTTATTTTGGAGAGAATACTCTGCAGTACCCCTCCGCACACATACTGCTCTAGCCTTCATTAAAAATAAGACCCATTGATCCTAGAAATCCTGCTTCATTAGTATTGTATGTGGATTCAGATGTATATGTAACCATTCCTCCAAGATTTCACTTATCTCTTTTCAAAGGAAGCTGAAAAATTGGCAAATCTCATGATCTATTCAGAAACTTCTTATCTTTCCTATACTTAGTATGATCAGTGTGAGCACAAACAGTTATGCTAACGAGTCATATTTCATTTTACAAATGAAGCAGATATTTACATAAGGCATGCAATATTTATATCAAAACTTGTAATTGGCAGGCTTGATTTATGCTGGATAAGAGCTTTTTCCTGGAAGATTTGTATCTGGAGAATTCCCAGGCACTTAATATGTATTCAATAGCATTTCAGACTTACAATGTTTTTTATTATTATTTTCCCAGCATTTGGGGATTAGACACCATTTGTAACAAAGGAATATTATTGTCAATTGGGGAATGGCTATTTTCTTTTTTTAAAAAATCTGTTTTGGTTTTAGGTGTTATTCTGGGTTTTTATTGTCTTTTTATACTATTTGATATAATCCTGCTAGAGAACACTTGTAATTAGATGGATTTGTAATAGAATAAACATATAACAGAATACACAATTGGAAAGAGCTATTTAGGCGAAAAACTCTATTTGAATAGCCCAGGGATCCAAACGGAAGCATCTCTAAACTATGACTGCCCAGCCTCTTTCTTCATATATCTTCAAAATTAAAAATTAAAAGAAATGAATCAGTACACCAACTGGTCAGTGAGATGGCAAAATGCTAATGGGAAACCAAGAAAAAGTAAAGCTACTAAGGACCTATGTGAGTTCAGTCTTGTCCGGAAAAGTGGGATGCGTTTCGAAGGACAGGATTAATACTTGAGATGGATTAAAAACATCAATCAAGCAATATTTTGAACAAGTTTAAAACCAAACAAAAATAAATCAACTGCATCCTAAAGTTCTGAAATAACTGAAATGACTTGACCAAATGCTTATGTTTTATCTTTAAGAAATCCTAGAGAACAGATGAGATTAGAGAAGAGTAAATGTTATTTTAGTTTTGAAAGAGAAGATCCAATTAACTTCAGATGAGTCAGAATGACTTTGGTACTTGAAAAGGTTTTGGAGCAGAACTCTAGAACCCCTAAGATAGTAATGAGCAGGAATTTATGAAGAACAAATCTTGCCAGGCCAAGTGTTAATTTTTTTTGAATCTGTTAATTTTGGTAATAGATGCTGGGGGAATTTTATAGATATCATATAACTTGATTTCAGTAAAACATCTGTCAGTGCTCCAATATATCCTGATCATCAGATCTGTTAAACAGAGACCAGATGGTTTAACAAGAAAATGGACATGGATTGAAAATTATACCTGTGAAAAAGATCTTGGAGTAGTAATTGATTGCAATCTGGATATGAGCCAGTAATTTGATATAGCTGCAATGAAGGCAAATCTAATTTTAAGATGCATCAACACAAGCATATTTTCAAACACACAGGAAACTATCATTCCCCTGTATTTGTGTTTTTGTATGACGTCATTGGCTTGAATAGAATAGAATAGAATAGAATAGAATAGAATAGAATAGAATAGA
>WNWU01000034.1:3373614-3385026 GCA_012654045.1 Ptyas mucosa | reverse complement strand
AGAGACAGAGACAGAGACAGAGACAGAGACAGAGACAGAGACAGAGAATGGGATGGGATGGGAGGCAACAGAGATTACTAGTGGGAATAGCAATCTCATGAAAGGTGTTCCATGAGATTGATCTTTCCCTGATCTTACAAAAACAAAAAAGTTGCCAGGAAGATTCTGGTCTTTCCAGTAGCCAAGGAAGAAAGATGCACATCAGATGGCTGTAAGGGAATGAAATTAGGGTTGCTCTCTGCATTCTGGAAAAGCAGCTGCAGCCAGGCAGAAACGCTTCCCACCCACCCTGCTTCCTTCATGCGTTCTTACATTCACTCACAACTTTACGCACAGACATCCATGTTGGCGTTCCGACTGCTTGTGATAATTGAGCCACACCTTGGTGTTTTCCAAGGATGTCCTTGAAAATGTCCAGAAGGAGATAAGAAATGGATGGGGAAGCAGAGTTGATTTCTGGAGACTGTCATCTATTGCAGGTAGTCCTCAACTTTGGTGATTGTTCAAAATTACAAGGGCACTTTAAAAACGTGAGATCCTTTTTCGTATTTATGACCGTTGTAGCATCCCCATGGTCTCATGATCAAAATTCGGATGCTTGGCAATGGTTCATATTTATGATGCTTGCTGCATCCTGGGGTCATGTGATTACCGTATTTTTCAGAGTATAAGATGCACCGGACAATAAGACGCACCTACCTTTTTTGGTGAGGAAAAGAAGAAAACGAAATCTGCCTCTGCCTCTGTGCAATTTTGCCTCATTGCAGCAAACAGCAAACAGTCTGCTTTACTTTCATTTTTGTTTTCAGCATAGCTTGATTAGCACAAGGGGAAAAAAAATCTGCTCCAGCAATTTTCTTCCTTGCAGCAAGCAGCAGAGGCCTGCACAAAACAGCTGAGAGCAAAACAGCTGAGAGTCGGGAGGCCGATCCAATCAACTTGTGCTAATTAGGTTGTGCTGAAGCTGAAAGGAGCTTTTTTCCTTGCTGTTTGCTGCAAGGATGTAACTGCTGGGAGGCAGAGGCCAAAGGGTGGGGGCCAGTGCATGGGCGGGACAACATTCAGTGTATAAGACACACCTAAATTTTCACCCCCTTTTGGGGGGGAGGTGCGTCTTATACTCCGAAAAATACGGTACCTTTTCCAACCTTCTGACAAGCAAAGTCAACGGAGAAGCCAGATTCACTGAACAACCATGTTACCAACTTAACAACTGCAATGATTCACTTAACAATTGTGACAAGAAAGGTCATAAAATAACATAAAACTCACTTAACAACTGTCTCGCTTAGCAACATAAATTTGGGGCTCAATTGTGGTCGTAAATTGAAGACTATCAGTATAAGCAGGCAAGAGAACGACCAGTCAACTTCCAGGACCACAAGTTACATGCTGAGCAGCCTATCCTGGTGGGACTTCTGCTTGGAGCTTTGTCAGGAGCTCAGTAGCAACTAAAAAAGGAGCAACGACACCAAATCAGCATCTCATTCTAACTAGCATAAAAACTTTTGAAAAAAAACCCCAAAAGGTTGTATGGCACTTTATAGACCTTGAGACTTTTGTCTGAGTATTAAAAGACTGAGTAAAAAGGACAATTAAAGACATATTTTATGTGGCAACATCACCCTGAAAAGCTTAAAAGGGTGGAGTTGACCCAAAGCAATAGCCTGTTGTTGGGGAAGGTGTGTGCTGCAAAAAAGTGTTGTGTAACAGAATTGTTGTGCTGTGGAAAACAAAGAAGGCAGTTCTTCAGTGGTCCAAATGGTGCCCCTGCAGGTCAACAACATCCCTCATGTTCCTTCTTTGTTTGACCTGGAATGTTCGCATTGTTTCATTTGGCAATTCAAAACATTAATTTCTTTCACTTGGATCTGGCTTCAGCTTGTTCCAGGCATATCTCCAGCAGATATTAAACAGACTGTCTCTGCACTAGGGATCGGAGGGCATGTGGAGGAGCTCTTAATTACAAGATTACACTATTTCTGAATTAAATTGACTTTCTAAACTTGATTTGGAATGTTGAATCGTTAAATCAGATATGTCTGAATCCATTTATATAAGTATCCGTACAGAATACACACACACACACACACACACACACATGTATGCACGCATGCACACACACATTTCCTGAAGCATTTTAGTAATCTGAATGGATGTCACCCAATTTAATAATTTGATTTCACTCCCTAACTTCGACCAGATTGGTTTCTCAAATAGAGTTGAATCAGAGAATCAGATTTATTTTTTGAGCACACTAATACGAATCAAATTTTGCCTCAGCACAGAGCCTCAAAAATCCTTTAAACTGTTCATTTAGAACTTATTTCATAGGGAGAATTTTTTTTCCTCTCAAATGCATTGGGAATCAAGGTAAACCAACCTTGAAGTTGAAATAAAAACTAGAAAATAATAATTCCAGATGGAATGGATAGAATTCTCTTCTGCATTTATTGGGACATAAAGGCTTAATCCCGCCACTATAACCTCTTTTCTAGTTCCTTTACTGACCCAGTATCTATTTTAGATAGAAGTGCTGCATACTTATATTTTGGCAATATGGAGGACGGGGCTAATGAATGAGGCTCGGTAATCTTTGTATATGTACTTTAACCTGATAGGGGCTTCATCTGAATTCTTTTCTTCTTCTGATTTGAACAGAATGTGTTTGTTTAACATTGGTTGCAGGTATTCAAGAAAGAAGAAATGACATATGATCCCTTTTTAGCAGCAGGGCTATGTCTGAATTGAGGAAATATACTCAGCAGTTTTATATTTGAGTTGGAGCGATAAGGAAGTTTCGCATATAAAATGTATTGTCACTCTCGGTTAGAAAATTCTCCAAGAGAAGCTAAATCTTGATGTCTCTGCCTTTTGCCACACTGTAAATAATTGTATCCAGGTGTACATGAAGATCAGAATACTGTAATCAAAACAACCATCATTGAATGGTTGGCCACTGACTGGATTATGATTATGACCAATGTTATGCAATTCCTTTCAGTTTGTATGTATTTCTCTCTGACTTCCTGTCTGGAACTGTTGTGCAGTTTGGAGAAAGGATATGCAGATCATTTCTGATGATGTCAGGGTCAGTGGGTGGAGCCCGCTGGTTTTACTACTGGTTCTTGCGAACCGGTCTGAACCGGGGGCAACCCACCACTGGTCCACATGTATTTTATTTACTCATTTATGAGATTGATATAGCTGCTCATCTCACAAACATGATTCTGGGAATATACAATAAACAGTTAAAAATTAAAACAACAGTTAAAGCACAAAACAATTAGAAATTGTTGTGACCAAGGCCCAAGTAGTTAGTAGTAAATACAAACAGTTCGAAAACAAACAGACTTTATTAGAACACCTGAGAATTAACTCATTCTCAGTGTAGTCCAAACTAAATTAAAGCAAATTCTTCAAAACACAATTCCTCAGTTTATCACCGACCTTGAGATAATCAGGCAAACTGCCAAAGGCTTTTCTTGGCAAAAGTTCAGAAGCAGAAGACGCCAAGAAGAAATGAATACAGTGAAACAAGAAGCAATTCTCTCAATGTTGCTTTCCGGCAAAGAAGCCAAGAGCTGTTGCTGGTCTTTTAAGCCTTATGGGAGGGGCCAATCATCTCTTGGCCCTACTCCCGAGTCGTCCTCTCTGCTTTATCTGCTCCTGCCTTTTGGCAGCTCTTCTCATATGTGCACTAGGAACAGGCTCCTCCTGTTCCTCTGTCTCTTTACTGTCAGCCTCTGGAGGCTCCGAAGTCCACACATCACTCCCCGATGGCCCTGGCCCCATCTCTGCCTCCAACGTAGAGCTCTCATCCGGGCCTCCCCCAGTCTCCAGGACTGGCCCATGTTCTTCCTCAGCCTCATCACTGTCCGACTCCACTGCCAGCTCCGCAGGCTGCTGGCGGACCACAACACAAATACAAACATTTAAAAAAAAAAACATGGTAAAATGGACCAACATTCTACATTCAGTGTAACCATTTTGCAATTTGTTTGGCGGGAATTTTCTAAATGCCAGTAGGGTCAAGGCTGATCTCCACTTGGAGGGGATGGGATGTGGGAGGGAATGATATTCCAAAGAAAAGGTGCCACAGCAGAAAAGGCCCACCTCCTGAGTCCCATTAGATGAAACTCTTAACCAGAGGGGACCTGTAACATGTCCCTCTTGCCAGACCTGATAGGACAAATAGGTGTGACTGGAGAGACCTCAAATAACCTGGTCCAATCTATGTAAAGTTTTCAAGGCCAAGACCAGCACCTTTAATTGAACCTGGAAGCATACCAGCAACCAATGCAGCTTGCAGTGTAGAGGTGTACTGCTCTAGGATCATACATAATTGCTCGCTTTGCATACTTTTGAACCAGTTGAAGATTTCAGATGCTCTTCAAGAGTAGCCCTATGTACTGCATGTTTCTGCATTGTATTTTTTCTCTTTGAATGCAGATCTCCTCACTGCCCTATTAAAAAATAGATCAATATTAACAAAGTCATCAAAAGTTGCAAGTGATTCTCCTGAAATCAAGGCTTTCAAACAATATGCCATTCAGAAGTTCTTTTAACAGCTGAGAGTATAGCATGCTTGAACAAACTTCCTGCTCTTGAATTATCCAAACAGCTTGTCTGTTGACTCAATTCCAACTACCTCTCTGAGGTATCAGCCATGGCTGGTGTCTTCTTCCTGCCTTGTAACTAAGCCAAACGAGCATAAGCTACAAGGGCTCAGACTAAAATGGAAACCATTCCAATCTTCTCTGTAAACATTATTTAATTGACCATGTGGGAAGAGTAGGCTCCCCATTCTCAAATAATTACCTGTGAATTTGTAGGATGGAGAGAGAGTCCAGCATTTGTCTAGAATAGTAAACACAGATGGTAAAAAACACACACCACATTGACAATAAATAGCTACATATTTCTCTGAAGATACCCTTTAAAATTATATGGGAAGAAGAACAGAATTTCTTCTACTACTAGTGAAATTGTTACCACTTAAACAGGAGTTCTTTGCTCATTTGTTGATTTTATTTCTGTCACAGACCAGCATAAAAGTAATAACACTGCACAAGAGAAGTAAATTTTTTTTAAAAAATCATATTGAGAGAATAAAATGAAATAACATACAAATAAAATTATGAACATAAAATTGCAGAGTTTAGCGGTTAAAGCCCAGGACAGATCTATAAAATAACCATCAATTGTCTAATCAGCAGTCTGAATGTTATAGAGAATTAAGATAGGTACCTATCAGAGAACTTAAATATTAGGATTTGTAAAATGTGGTGATATAAAGATAGGCTTCCTTATATTGAGTCTATTATTTGTTGAAGCTGAAAACAGTTTGCTGGGATTGTTACAGTTATGATCCAACCGAGTACAACAAAGAAATAGCAAACATAGAATGGAATCTGTATATTTAAAAGGAAAAGAAAAAAAGGAGGGAGGAAAGTAAAACTATTTAGAAAGGAGGGAAATATTACAGAATATGTTGCGTTGCACAAACTTAGGTAAGGCTCAGCACTAATTCTCTTGGAGGAGTTGGGTATGCTTGAACATGGCTTTGACACAGAACTGGACTTCATTGTCTGAAATCCATGCTACCTGGCCAGGTAATAAGAAGGTAACCAGCCTTCAACCTCGCCGGGTATTGTGTTCTACATGGGAAAATATACATACCTTGTAGGTTTCTATATAAAAGACAGCACAGCAACACATGATCCATGGTTTTAATGTCCCCATCACCACAGAGACACATCTTTTTTGTTATTTTGTTATGTTATGTTATATTGCCATTGTCTCCAAAATGAGGAATTCTTTGCCTTTCTTCTTCTTTCTTTTTCTAACCCTCTTCTTTCCCTTTCCCTTTCCCTTTCCCTTTCCCTTTCCCTTTCCCTTTCCCTTCCCCTAACCCCATCTTCATCCAGCACTGTTCTTTTTTCCCCCCCTCTAGAGCAGTGGTCACCAACCAGTGGTCTGTGGACCACTGGTGGTCCGTGAGAAAATTTTGGTGGTCCGCAGAAAAATTATTTGCAGTTTTTATATTGCACTAAATACTATTTATCTTTTTAAAAAAATCATATTAGTGGTCCACGGGATTTAAAATTATGAATTTAGTGGTCCCTGAGGTCCGAAAGGTTGGTGACCCCTGCTCTAGAGAGAGGCAGAGATAGTGAAGGAAAGCGAAAGTAAAAGAAAAAGAAACAGTAAATGAAATCTCAGCCCCAAGGAATGATAAGAATAAGGAAGAGATTCAAAACAATCTCATCTTGATTCTGGACGAAGAACATGGAGGCTGGCAGGTTTGCTGTTATACCTACAACAATAGACTTTGTGGTGACTGCTTCCTGAAGTGGCCTATTTTGAAAGGCTGACTTCCCACCCACTTTCAATGCAAATACCCTTTTCTTTCCCCCAGCTCCATTATGTTTCCCATTGTAAACTGGATGGGCCAAGTGAGTGAGATTGTATGTGATTTTTTTTTCTTTATAATTAATATTTCCTATATTCTCAGTTTGTAAGTATTTGTTAGCACAATCCTGTACATCAGATCTAAAATGAGTATTTGATAGCACAATCCTGTACATCAGATCAAAAGTAATCGGAAGAAACTTTATTTACAAATGCAGATTAAATATTTAATTCCCCAGCAACTGTATTGCAATATCTGGAGAGATTCAATCACCAGAGAATTCCAATGTTTCAATATCCTATTTCTTTCTTTTCATAAAATACTAATTGGAGGACCCAGAAATCTATATGGCTCCTACCCTGATGGTGTTCTGGAAGGCTGGGTTCTCTTGGGCCTTGGGCTAAGCTGGATGGCTCCCCTTTTTGGTTGTGGCTTGTATACGTTTTTTTCTGTCTGGCTGGATGGATTTCCCATCTTGTTCATTATCCATTTGTTGTAGATTCCTTTTAAATTTCCGTTTGTCATATTGTGAGCTGCTCAAGCCATTCTGGGGTCATATGCCACTAAAGCTACCTACCTACCTACCTACCTAACCAACCAACCAACCAACCAACCAAAATTTTAGTTTTCCAGCTGTTAAAATCCTTTTCACTTTTCAGTGTTCTTGGTTGCAAATACTTTTCATTTTCAGCTGGGAGCTGGCCAAAATTTTGGAAAGAATGCCAGTGAGCCTCATTTAATGAATGATTGCATGTGATAGATACTGGGCTTGTATGTTATCTGTTTGATCCTATATTGGCCTTCTGAAGAAGCAGCCCAGATAAACAAATAGTACCAAACCTAATCTAGGCAATGCCAGCTCTGTATAAGGCATACAACTGAATGCAAATTGTTCTGTCTCTGCTAATCATTTACAACATTCATTGTGTAATTATTTAACACTTATATTCCTGACAGGCATATTTGAATGGAACACTTTTAGTCCTGCAGCGTGGTTCAAAGCATCTACTATCTACCCATTTCTGAAATATTGATTTATACAAAAACTGAAGTTGCAAAAATCAGTAAAGCAACAGGATCTCTACCTGTACACTGGCTGATTATAGGTAGGATTTTTATGATTTTTATGCACACAGAACCACACATTACCAGAATTCATCATGTTCTTCCAACATCCAGTGTTCCTTTTTCATTGACATCAGTTGAATGTTTGTATGTACCCAAGTCCAATTCTATCCTTCTGTAACCCAATATTTCTTGTGACCTCTGTACATTAAGCAGGAAGGAAGATCTGGAAATGGTTGCTAAAAATCTTCATTGTGATTTAGAATCCAGAGCGCTTTCATCTGGTAAAATTGTTCTATGGAGGAAAAGCTGATAGACAGGTGAAACAAGTTGCATTTTAGGTTAGTTAGGGGACTTATTCCTAAAGAAAACAACTCTGGTTGTTCTTTGAAAGGACAGATAGTAAGGCTGAAGCTCAAATACTTTGGCTACCAAATGAGAAGAAGAGACTCATGAGAAAAGTCCCTGATGTTGGGAAAGATTGAAGGCAAAAGCAGAAGGGAACGGCAGAGGATGAGATGACTTGATAGTGTCATTGACACAATGAACATGAGTTTGGGTAAACTCCGGGACACAGTGGAGGAAGGGAGGGGGGCTGGCATGCTATGGTCCATGGGGTTGGGAAGAGTCAGATACGACTTAACGACTGAACAACAACAGGGGATTTTTGATTCTTTGAAGTGTTCTTGGAATTAAAACATTAGTTCTTATTTGATTCTGAAAAGGGAATTAAATTACTATCCAATCATAGAAAGCGTATAGCTTCAGTGATTTGTGACCAGGCAAATAAAAGTTCATAAACAGAAGTAAATTGTTTTCCAGATATTGCTGAATTACAGCTCCAATATCCCAAACCAGCATAACCAGTTTTGAAGGATGTTGGTAATTACAGCTTAGCAAAATCAGAAAAGTCACTGCTTCCAATCCCTAAGCAATAACAAACCGTAGATTGAAGTCATTGTGACTAAGAAGCAGAACATTTTCACAATTCATGTGGCCTAAATCTAAGCCACAGGAAGATTTTGGAAAATTTATCTGTCGAAGTCCTAATCTGGAAAAAGTTAATTACAACCTGAGTTCTCCACTCTCATTCCCCACCTGATTATTAAGATGAACTAGATTTTTCACTCTACTATCTTACAAAGCTGGTATTTTGTTAATCTCTTGCTCTTCTGTGGCTTGAACTGATACAGTCTGCAGTCCTCGGAAAGTTAAAGCATTGGAAAATCTTGTGTTATGGGAAGCATAGATTCACTTACAGAAAGAATGCCTAGTGTGTGCAGTGATCATCATTGTGCCATAAACAAACAAACAAACCTGGTTAAATAACATTTTTATTCTTCTTAAAAACATCCAGGGAAGAAAAAAAAATCTGAAAATTTGGACTTCATTAGGGTGCTACAATAGACTGCTCTATGGTCTCTATTTTACATCTGAATACTTTTCCTTAAACAAAATCTAGGTAGGTAGATGCTACATGTGCTCATAATTTCTGATTCCAGTTTCTGTGGTAAAGGAGAATAGGTCTTGCCTATCTTTGATGACCTGAATACTGATAGGTCTTCTCATCTTTTTTCCAGATTAAATATCCTAGTTCTTTCAGTTTCTCCTTATAAAGCATATCCTCAAATCTATCATATTTGCTGTTGTCTTCTGAACCTGTTTTAACCATTTCAGTGTTCAACCAGAAATGTGAAGCCCAAAATGTCCAGAATTGTTCACAATACTCCGATGTGGTCTTACTAATGCAGAGTAAGAGGCAGAGGTGGTATTCAGCAGGTTCTGACCAGTTCTGAAAAACCGGTAGTGGAAATTTTGAATAGTTTGGAGAACCAGTAAATACCACTTCTAACTGGCCCCGCCCCATCTATTCTCTGCCTCCCAAGTCCCAGATGATCGGGAGGAAATGGGGATTTTGCAGTAACCTTCCCCTGCCACGGCCACCAAGCCATGCCACACCCACCAAGCCACGCCCACAGAACTGGTAGTAAAATTTTTTTGAATCCCATCATTGGTAAGAGAGGAATAAGAATGTCACACAACGTTGATATGATGCTCATTAGTCCCTCTAACAGCTGTCTCACACTTGTCCTTCTCCTGTGTAGCGGTTCCAATCCATTAATTTTTCATCTTACAGGTCTGCCTGTATTTTTCTTCCCTTCAGCATTTCCAACATGTCAAGATTAGATTATGGTTTCATTCCATCCTCTTGGGTTTGGCCATACCTCCCAATTTTGTGTGATTTACAAATTCAATAAGCAGCAAATCACCCTATTATCCAGTCAGTGATTTAAAAAAACTTGAATAATACTGGTCCCAAAATAGATCTTAACATTATACCCACCAGTCACTAATTTGATGAAAACCCACTGATGCTTACTTAGTAAGTACAATTAATCATCTCTTTTGCCCCACCATACTGTTGTATTATGTCAATTGCACTGTAAGAACTTGTTAATGAGAATATCATGTGGAGACTTATCAAAGGTTTGCTGAAATAAAAATGGATTATATCCACAGTATTACTTTCAGTAATCATGGCATTATCTACAAGAAGCTTCTTTCCTCTTTTAACAACTTTCCAGACATTGATGGATAATGATGGATAATTGGGATCTTCTTTTTTTCCACTCTTGAGAGAGGACACATTTGTTCATCTCCATTCCTCTGGCACTTCTCTGGGAATGGCACATTCCTCCATTTGTCTGGTAGTTCCAAGACAATTGAAAATAAAAATTCAGATAAATTTTCAGCCAGTTTTTTTTTAATTCTAGGGTGCATTTCATCAGAGTCTGAGGATTTGAAGACATTCATATTAGCTACAAGTTCCTTTACCTCATGCTTTCTCATATGCATCTTGTGTTTGTTAACTGTCCATAGTATCAAATCATTTTCTTTGGCTTTAATGATAGAAGCAAAAGGAGTTGAGTTCTCCTGCTTTCTCTTGACTTAGTCATATGTTACTTTTCAGTTCCTTCTCAGCAACTGAGAATTATTCTTTTTTCTTCGCTCCACTGTTGGCAAATTTGATGGAACCTTTCATGCTGTTATTCTACCTCTTTCTTGTCTCAGCTCATTTTCTGCCTTTTCTATTTTGACTTTCCTCCAGTTCTGATCAGGAGTTTTGTAACTTCCTTGGTAATTATTCCTTTTTTCGATTTCTAATAAGCATCCCTCTTCTGTCTGAACTGCTTCAAAGGATGTCTCCTAATTTTCTTCCTCATTAGTATTGTTTGAGACTGCACTTAGTTTTATTTTCAAGAAAGCTCGGGCAGCTATAACACTTTGCCTTATTATCTTTCATATTTATTAAAATCAACTTTTCTGAAACCCAAGGTTTGTGTTTGACTATTTTTTGTAATCAGACTTTTCTATAATCAAGGAGTCTAATAATGCATGGTCATTTGCACCGAGGTTCCCACTCCTTTAATAGCTTCAGTCAATTCTTCCCCATTAGCAAGGACCAAATTCAAGAGCCTTAGAGATCTTGCACTACACAGCTTAACCTTTTCAAAGAGAAAATTATGACCAACATAAGCCAAGAATGCATTAGATATTTTGTATCTGGCAGAATTAAACTTCCAGAAACTATCTCGATAGTTGAAAATGCCCACCATAACTCATTTATGTTTTTTGTGGCTTTGATTATCTTCTTAAATAAATTTTAATGGTTAGAATAGTTAGAATAACAGAGTTGGAAGCGACCTTGGAGATCTTCTAGTCCAACCTGCTGCTCAGGCAGGAAACCCTACATCATTTCAGGCAAATGGTTGTCCAATCTCTTCTTAAAAACCTCCAGTGTTGGAGCACTCATAACTTCTGGAGGCAAGTTGTTCCGCTGATTAATTGTTCTAACTATCAGGAAATTTGCATTGAATTTATATTTCTCTCTCTCTCTCTCTCTCTCTCTCTCTCTCTCTCTCTCTCTCTCT
>WNWU01000034.1:3303899-3367506 GCA_012654045.1 Ptyas mucosa | reverse complement strand
CTTAGCTTAGCTTAGCTTAGCTTAGCTTAGCTTAGCTTAGCTTAGCTTAGCTTAGCTTAGCTTAGCTTAGCTTAGCTTAGCTTAGCATAGCATAGCATAGCATAGCATAGCATATTTATATACCGCCCTTCTCCCAAGGGACACAGGACGGTGAACAGCCATAGTAAAAACATTATACACCAAAATTAAAAGCTTATTAAAATAATTCAATCATTTGGCCAACTTTAAAACATCCAACTAAAATCATTTTAAAACCCCTATCAAAACCCAATTTAAAAACCTTTATCCTGTCAGACCAGCTTGCTGGAATAATAGGGTCCTCAGAGCATGACGGAAGGCGCGGAGGTCGGGGATTCTTCGTATGTCCGGGGGCAGTTCATTCCATAGGGCCGGGGCCCCAACAGAGAAGGCTCTCCCCCTGGGGGTCACCAGTCTACATTGTTTGGCCAACGGCACCCTGAGGAGGCCCTCTCTGTGGGAGCGTATTGGTCGGTGGGAGGCAATCGGTGGCAGAATGCAGTCCTGTAGGTAACCAGGTCCTAAGCCATGGAGCACTTTAAAGGTGGTAACCAACACCTTGAAGCGCACCTGGAAGACCACCGGGAGCCAGTGCAGCTCGCGCAAGAAGGGTGTTACATGGGAGCGACAAGTCACCCCCATTATTACTCGCGCGTCTGCGTTCTGGACCAGCTGGAACCTCCAGGTGCTCCTCAAGGGGAGCCCCATGTAGAGAGCCTTGCAATAGTCCAGGCGGGAAGTGACGAGGGTGTGAGTGACTGTGCACAGGGCGTCCCGATCCAGAAAGGAGCGCAACTGGGAGATCAGGCGAATCTGATAAAAAGCCCCTCTGGCCACGGCTGTCATATGATCCTCTAAAGACAGCCTTGAATCCAGGAGGACACCCAAGTTGCGAGCCCTCTCTGATGGGAGTAAGATCTCATCCCCAATAGCCAGCGATGGTGTCAGCTGGCTATATCGGGCCGTCGGAAGCCACAGCCACTCAGTCTTGGAGGAGTTGAGTCTGAGCCTGTTCCTTCCCGTCCAGATCCACACAGCCTCCAGGCAGCAGGACATCACATCAAGGGCATCATTGGGGTGGCCTGGGGTTGAAATGTACAACTGCATGTCATCAGCATACAGTTGACACTTCACCCCAAAGCCACGGATGATCTCACCCAGCGGCTTCACATAAATGTTGAACAGAAGGGGCGAGAGGACCGACCCTTTCGGTACCCCACAGGTGAGGAACCTCGAGATCGACCTCTGCCCCCCTGTCAACACAAACTGCATATGGTCAGAAAGGAAGGAGGAGAACCACCGTAGCACAGTGCCCCCCACTTCCACCCCCTCTAGCCAACGCAGCATGATACCATGATCGATGGTATCATGGCCCGAAAATCAGCTGGCCAGCATGCTGGACTGAGATAGGGAAATGCTCGCGTGCACACAGATATGGCTCTGTGTGCCACCTGTGGCACCTGTGCCATAGGTTTGCCATCACGGGTATAGGGTCTCCTGCTCGAGCAGGGGGTTGGACTAGAAGACCTTCAAGGTCCCTTCCAACTCTATTATTCTATGTTCTATCATGTTATTTCCTTTCCTGCAGGACATAGACAAAAAGTAAGCAGTTATAAACAAGATAAAGATGTGAGATGTGAGAAAAGTTATTATGCATTTCAGCTTTTTTAAACCAATAAAGCTTCAGTGTATAATTGCTTTTGTGACAACAAAGCAGTAGATTTATTTCTTTGACATTCTAATTCAGGATCCCAACCCAATCTGAGAAAGCCAAGTCAGTTTCATCCAAAATTTGAAACAAACCACAGGAGGTCTGCTATAACATTTCCCTATGTTTCATAAAATCTAATGTAGTAGTCAGTCAAGTTTTTGAATAAAGATAAACTCCTCTTGTGGAAGTATGCTAAGTTATATGGATATAAAAAGTAACCCTGATTGGATGGGAGAAAATGGCTCTTCAAAAGTGGGGTGGTAATTACTTCAACAGATTATTTTGATATTACTGTATCTATTGGTTTTAGAAGTATATTATCTGGTATGAATGAGTGAGAAGTATTTTCCTATAACAAAGTAGCTTTCTTAGTGTATACGTTAAGTATAGAATTAAGATTTAGCAGAAGATGTGCTTCTAGACAATCCAACCACTACAGGATATACTAGACATGTGACTGTCCCATTAGCAAGAATGTTAGGACTTTTCCAACATTTGTTTTCCTCCTCTCCTTAATCTATGATCTGCTGTAGGTTGAGAGGAAATGTTTAATTCTGATTAAAATCATATCCGTGTTGTTAATCACATTTACAAAAAAACCAGGCAAAAATTACTGATTGAAGTAATGGCATGAAATAAATAATTGGGTGTCTATGGAGATTCTTAGTCATCCAGGTCATGGTTGTCCCAAAAGTGTTTTTTCAAGAGGCAACTGGACTTTCTGGTTTTTCTTTGAAGAATGACTGGTGGGGAATGGAAGGATTTATAATCCTTGCAGACAGCTGGTCATTTGCATTCTTTTTAGAGAGTTGTTGAGGCCACCTGGAGGACAAACCCATCAGGATGAGTTTTAGCAGTCCATCTACATTTAAAAAACAAAGGCCATTCTTTTGAAGACAGCAAAGTCCACATTTTGGACAGAGAGGACCACTGGTTTGAAAGAGGAGTCAAAAAGGCCATCTATGTCAAAATTGAACACCCCTCTCTTCACAGAGCGGCAGGGATACAACATCATCCATCTCCAGTCTACAACACAATCCTTTCAACAGTTCCAAGAAGGCTCCACATCAGGGGTGGGTTCTAATTTTTTTTATTACTGGTTCTGTGGGCGTGGCTTATTTTGTGGGCATGGCTTAATGGTCATGTGATAATTCTTTAGAATTTAGCAGAGGTACTGGTCTACAAGGCTTTTAACTGCTTGCAGAGCTGTACCAGTCTACTCATTTGTTTTTGGAGGCATCGGTCTACTACCACCACACTGCCTTTTAACACTGATCAGCTGTAGAGCAGCCCTTTGAAGCCCTGTGGCAAGAGTTTAAACAGTTCTTTTTCTTCTAGCCGATCAGCTGGGACTCGGGAGGCAGCAACAGATTGGGGGTGTGGCCAAATAAAAGCTAAGAATAACGTGGGGGGCGGGGGCGGGGGGCAGCGGGCCCAGCTCCCGAACAAAGAGAACCGGTTCGGTGATGTCATATCGTCACTGCTACTGGCTTGGCCGAACCGGGCTGAACCACTGCTCCACACCATTTGCACTATTTAGGTGACCCTGATGACACAAATAAACCTCCAGGTGGCCTCACCGACCCTCTAAAAGAATGCAATTGACCAGCAGTCTGCAAGGAGTATAAATCCTTCTATTCCCCACCATCCAGTCAAAGATGAAGAAGCTTTTTGGATGAGAAGCAAAATGTCTTCAAAGAAAAACCAGAAAGTCTAGTTGGCTCCTGAAAAAAAAAGCACCTTTGGGATAAATAATTGGGTAAAAACACTCTGGCTTAGTTGATGTCAACTAGTTTCAAATTTGTCTCTTATCTCACTGATGTGAGATTAAAAAAATACAACTTCTGTCACCTGGTGGATTTTAGTTCAGCAAAGCTTCAGGGTGAATGTAAAATTGCTTCTAAAGGACCTTTCGGAATAAATGAGGCTTTCCTGCCCAGCTGTTGTGATTTCCCGTCCCCACCCCCACCCCAAGTGCAGAATTTATCAATTCATTTTGAACAGTGAAACGTCAGAAGCAGATTGAAGTCAGCAAACTGTGACAAGGAGAGACTGGCAAGATGAATTGTCATTTTAGAATGAAGACATTTCCTCAAAAGATTTCCGGAACATTCAGCAACGATTAGCCACTTTACTTACTTTGTTTACAAAAGATACACATGGGTTCAACAAACAAACAGCAATCGGAAGAAAGAAAACAACAGACCATGAAGATTGTTCCATATGTCAGTTCAAGCAAAGAGGAAGCAATAGATTCATTTGAATATCTCAGATTAGTGGCATAAGGAAAGAACAAATAACACTATTCATTTTATTTTGACACGTTCGGATAAGAATGCACCTTAAGCAGGTAGGTTTGTTATCTGATAGAAAGTAAGAGCTCTTGGTGGTTAGCACACAAATACCGAGTCATCCATTTATCTGGGTGATATTTTTGAGCTTACTTTTTGTGGAAGATAAAAAAGTGCTACTGCTATCATTTTTTTCTAATACATGCCTTTCCCTTATTTTGAAATTTCTAGGCAGCCTACATTCTCAATGTGAAAAAAAAATAATAATACAGGGGAGGTTCATGTTATTTTCCCTTGGAATTGAATAGAGGTTTGGAAGAGATTTCCATTAGTTTTTGTAGCAATATAGGAAGCCGATAGGATAACAAAAATTTTAAGAGATCAAAAAGAGTCCGCATATTTCCAATGTTGGGACCTATGGTATGTTTGGTTAAATAATAGAATAAAAAGAGGACAATGTTAGCTTAGTTTTTATTTCTCATTTGTATATTTGGGCTGAATGTAATGTATTGTGTAAGGTTCTCACCGCAATCTGTTTGTTGATAAACTTTCTGTTTGTATTTTTTTAAAGAGATAAAATTTATATATATATATATATAAAAGGAAAGGGATGGGTACATTTATGTGGTATGTATGGTGTCTACAGTAAAATATATGATTTTGTGGTCATGTGGTTATGCCCCATGCTGAACAACATGTCTTTAGAACAGGGGTGTCAAACATACAGCCTGCAGGCCGGATCCTGCCCACGGGGCCATGGAGTTTGGCCTGTGGGCTGTCCTGGACATAGTGAGGGACTAACCCCTGCCGCCCAGGGCCCAGACACCCCACCCAGTTGACCGAAATGGCCATGCCAGGCCAGGCCAAGCCAGGCAATGCCCACTCCACATCCCAAGGGCAAACAAAATCCCAATACGGCCCACAATGGGATCGAGTTTGACACCCCTGCTTTAGAAGCTGAACTTCCTTGTTTTAGAGCAGAGGTGAGCAACTGCGGCCTCTTTTATGACCTTTGGACTTCAACTTCCAGAATTCCTGAGTCAGCATGGCTAGCTCAGGAATTCTGGGAGTTGAAGTCCACAGATCATGAAAGGACCATAGTTAGCCATCCCAGTTTAAGAGAAACAATTTACTCATGGAAAGCCAAAGGACACAGGAGTAGTAGCCTTAAGAAGATTTGAGAAAGTTGCATGAAATACTAATCTTTCTTCAGTTGCATTTTATGCTAATCCCCATTCTATTTCTAAACCAATGGATTTAATGTATGTATGTAAAGTGTCCTTCAAATCAAGCTCTTAATAAGCTTGTGAACGTATCCTTGAGAGTTTCTTAGCAACAAGATGAAAGTGGGCTGCCATAGCTTTCTTTCAATGTTTGCTTTGCTTATTTACTTTCCAGCTTAGCCCCTGAGACTTCTTGGTGAACCCCCATGCAAGTATCAAGCACTTTACACCCTAGAGAGCTTTTCAAAATCAGCCAAAGTGAGTTGAATGCTGTTGCCTCCTACAAAATACCTTGACTAGTTGTTTGAATAGGAAGGCAGGATAAAAGTTGGACAAGTGAATTCATCAAAAGGAGTATCGGGGCATATCTACAATTACCCTTTTATTCTGAGCAAAATCAAATAAAGGGATCTATCAGGTGTGTTCGTAGAAACCATTATTGTAGGCTTTCTATACCTGCATCTTGTCATTTTATTGTTCCAAAAATTGTGATTACGGCAGAGTAAAAAAAATGAATATTTCACTATTCGCGCCCCTTTTCTGGAACTGTTTTTCCTCCCCTAAAGCGTATGTTAAAAGCGTCAAACTATTGACTGTTGAATAGTCCCCTAGAGTAACTTCAGACTAAGTGGGCTTGAGGACTGAAGCATACATGATTAAGTATATTTGGCTTTTAGATGGGAAGATATAGTTTCAGTCAACCATTTTTCCTTCTGAAAATAAATTCAGCAACAATGAACAACGAAATGTAAAATGCAGAGGAAATACATAGGGGCAAAGCAGCACATTTCACTGGCAATGTATCTTCTTTCCCTAGGTGACTGCATGAAAATGCCCTCCTTATCCCTTGTATTTATTTATATGTCTGTTTTATTTAAGAGCATAAAAGCTTTTAGGGCATAGATTTGATGAAAAATGTATCAATAGTACCAAAGATATGAGGTTCAATTGGTATCCTGACTTAGTCTCCCATACCTGGTTTATTAATCCCAGATGTAACCTAGAGAAACATATAAGCTGGGCCATCTGTTAAGCAGAGTATCCAAAAGGACTATTCAGTGTTGGGAGTAAAGAGATCTACCAAGCAAAAATAAAGGAACTTCTTTCGTCAGATCAATGCAGGCATTTTGATGAACATATGAGAACACAAGCTGCGGAGGCAATACGGCATTATACATGACACTCCAGTATTTCTACACATGCTACCTCAAAATTTTTCACTTTTGTCCTTTGTGGGAAAGCCCCCGCCCCGCTTCCAGAGAATGAAATATTTGGGGAAATATGGGGAAAAGAGGCAAAGTATTATATTTCCCCAAAGGAGAAATGGAGAAAAATCTTAACAAAGGCAGAAAGCAACCCCAGTCTTCCTGCCATAGGAAAACAGCTTCAAACGAAGAAGCTTCAAGAGGCTGACCTTTAGGAATGCAGATTTTATATCCATTCAGAAAGACTGGGCCAATCTAATTCATAAACAAAGCATTTTCAGCCACAGCTCCCACTGGAGCTGATGGGATTAAGAATTTACATCCCCCCCTCCCAAATTCTAAGGACAGGACATGGCCTTTAGGACATAATAGGATTAACCACCACCATTGAAATAGTAAAAGACACAAGGCTCACTACATTGCACAACTCCTTGGAGTATCTGAAACACAAAACCCCAAAATCCTTTAAAGATCCATCCTCCCACTCAACCATTTTGTCAGCCACCCCAGAAACATGCTGTTGTTACTGAAGTTTCTGGAAACCAAATAAAGAGAGACCTTCTTCCCTTGTAGCTAGCCTCCATTTTATTTCCAGCATTTTTCCCCCAGCTTGGAACCAGACCGGATTTTTCTTCCCACAATTATCATGCGCACAATGAGCATATTACCAATAAAGAAGAATATTTGTTGCTCGGGGTTGAAATGAGGGGTCCTTGGTGCTCTTTTGTTTCACAACATCTAGATAGATTTAACTATAGTTTCAATTGGGAAAATGTGACAATCCTAGATCAGGTCCAAAAATGCCAGGGGATTTCTAGAAGCCTGGCACTCTGACAAATCAGCCATCTGGAGACACATAGATAGTAACAACATCTATAGACTATGCAAAAGAGACAATCAACCAGCCCAAAAGAGAACAAGAAGACTCCAGCACTTTTCCACCAGTAATCAGCAACCAGATCAGCATAGATTAACTCCAAGGTTAACTTCAGACCAACAATCAAGTAAGCAATACCCCAATCTAGAAACTGCCAAAGAGCCATCAGTAAACTGCCTAACCAAAGAATCTCTAAGACTGCTACCACCCACACAGACAGGCAAGTCACCAGAATATAAACTGACAGCAGTGGTGGGTTGCCCCCGGTTTGCGCCGGTTCTATAGAACCGGTAGTAAATCTGGCGGGAGGTTCTGCCTACCGACTCCGACGTCATCAAAATGCTTCTGCGCATGTGCAGAAGAGCGTGCATGCGTGCGACCCCATTGCGAACCAGTAGTAAAGGTAGGTAGAACCCACCCCTGACTGACAGCAAATGTAACTCCTTACTAGCACTGATGATGTTACCTAGTTAGGGTAATGAAATGTCTGCAAGAAAACAAGCAAGCTCAGAGAACACCAAGGACCCCTCAATGAGGACTCCTCATAGGAGCCTGGTTTAGCTCAGCAGACTAAAAGCATAGCGATTTAAACCAGCTGTCTGCAATTACTGTAAATTTGAATTTCACCAGGCTCAAGGTTGACTCAGCCTTCCATCCTTTCTAAGGTAGGTTAAATGAGTTTGTGGGGACAATAAGCTGACTTTGTATAAATATACAAAAGTATGAAGGCTATTGCTTAACGCATTGTAAGCCGCCCTGAGTCTCCAGAGAAGGGTGGCATATAAATCAAATTTAAAAAAAAAATGAGCATAATAATCTGAAGGTTCTATATTGATGTGCTATAAGATATTTTGCACCTGAACAAAATAAGACTGGACTGGTACCTTAAAAAGTTAGTTTGCTCCTGGCCAGTGGTGTGGGTGGCAAATGAGGAAAAGCAGTGTTGCATCAACTAAATCTAAGTTCTGCTCCTTTTGTATATGTGCAGTGATGTTACACATCCATATAAAAGGATTGTGAGCTTATCTCTATAATACCGCAATGATGCTATAGCCATTTTGATTAAAGTAGTGAGTCCTGCAGGATGCCGCTGCTTCAGCCTGCAGGTATCCAATGCCTGATATAACTACTTCTCTTTGCCTAATGGTAGGGCTGGCCCTGATTCCCTGCTGGTTCAACTAAATCTCCCTGTGATCATTGCATTATCGTGCTTTGAAGTCTCATAAATAGATTCAAGAATAGGCATGTTGACTCCTCCTTCAGAATTTAAGCATGTAAAGTCGCCAGCAGAAAATGGAACATTAAAGACTGGAATTTTTGATTCCCCTGCTCTCCATATTTAACAACAAAATCCTGAACTTGCTAGACTCCTACAGTTGATAGAAAAACAGGAATGAGAGAGAGAGAGAGAGAGAAAGAGAGAGAGAGGGAGGGAGGGAGAGGGAGGGAGGGACTATATGGAGCAGTCAAGGGTTTATTTATGTCAGGTAGCATGCATCGTTGAGATAAATAAAATCTGGAAAGTATAGATACTAATTTTGTAATACCTTGGGAGGCAGACTCGTGAACTGTTTCATAATAGTGTTTAGGCATGCTATAATAATTTTATGTATGTAGAATATTCTATTATCTGTCATCATCATATTGAGGTATAATAATTAAAATACTTAAAACTTTCAATAAAAACCATTGGAGCTCCTTTCACGATCCACACCGCTGAAGCTTCCTAGAAACAAAAAGTGATTCCCCAACAATGCATTTATGCCTAATTTGCTATGCCTGCTGATTCGTCACAATTTCTTAAATGGACTGCTAACTGTCAAAGATGATCGGTTAATATTTCTCAATGGGTTCTCCAAGCATAGATTTTTTGTTTTTCCTCTGTCTATGTTGTACAGATATTAGGCTCTGCAAGACGGTGAGGAAAAAAAGCAGATTTTGGTATGGAACAGTTCAGTAGTGGGATTCAAATTTTTTTACTACCGGTTCTGTGGGTGTGGCTTAGTGGGCGTGGCGTGGCATGGCTTGGTGGGCATGGCATGACGGGTGTGGCAGGGGAAGGATACTGTAAAATCTCCATTCCCTCCCCACTCCAGGGGAAGGTTACTGCAAAATCCTCATTTCCTCCCGATCAGCTGGGACTCAGGAGGCAGAGAATAGATGGGGACGGGGCCAGTCAGAGGTGGTATTTACTGGTTCTCCGAACTACTCAAAATTTCCACTACCGGTTCTCCAGAACTGGTCAGAACCTGCTGAATAGAGGTGCTGTTCTACCTCTGGAACAATTACAGTCAAAGAGAGAAAGAGGCATTTTTAGTGGGTCATGATCTCAACAATTCCTTAGGGCTTGATATCAGTTGTTCAACACCAGCACTTCCTATCAAATCAGCCTTTTAAATTCATATCATATCATATGGTCAGCATCTCAGCAGATTAGGCAATTCCAGGAGCAATAACTTCTGAAAGTAGCTGTCTGCTGAGCAGAAAGCATATTAATACTGTGGTCTTCACTGTTGTACACTTTTCCTGTTCATGTATTTTGCTGTCTCTATTTATTAGGTGGATATTTCATTTGGTGGTATGCCCTAGAACAGGGGTGTCAAAATCACATCATCATGGCAGCATCACGTGACATATCGGGACATTTCCCCCCTTTGCTAAACTGGGCATGGGCGTGGCCAGCATGTGACACATCCAGCCCATGGGCTAGGAGTTTGACAGTCCTGCCCTAGAAAATCATTTTTTTCTGTTGTGTCCCTATTTATTTAAGACAATAAATATATATATATGTGGTAAGATCTTTAAGAATCTGGTCCTTTAGTTAAGCAAAAGCTAAATCTCTAAACAAGGATGGTTGTTGATTAATTTGGTTACTTCTGATTCTTTGTGACATCATTTTAGCAAGATTGTATGTCTGTATCTATCTCTTTGAGTTCTTGCTAGCTTCTGCTTATGTCATAAGTGACAGTTTCTAGCCACCTTATCTTCTGTCAGCAGGATAAGTTACATCTTTTTTTTTGAATAACATCATTTATACCTCTGGGTTATCAGCTGAACAGATAACAAAAGTGGTTATGTCTGTTTTGAGTTGAGATTACTCTGTGACTGTGTTATGTTTGCTGGGAATTCTGATCTGAATTGTCCTGATCTAGATTAACTAGATTCATGAATAGGCTGGAACTTAATTATCCACCCAATTTTATATTTCTTTATTGCAGTACAGTTCTGATTCTAGAATGTATGGATATTTAAGTCTGAATGCATCGGCCTAAAACATTTAGAAAATGGTGTTTGGCAAGAATATATTTTGAAATACTGTATGTATTTAAAGATGTAATTCAGCATCTCTTGATACAGTAACGGGACCTCTTCTGATGACTTTTAAGATCAACCATGTTTATAAAAATGAAGACAAATCAGTAAGTGTTGTACTTCCCAGGTGTTTAAGAACCACATGTGCCGTATCTAAAAATTGGCTTGGTAGCATAAAAAAGCCATAGAGATATTAAAATTACATGCTATGCATCATCATATTTTTGAAATGATGCAAGTAAGTAATCAGTGTCATTTGTTTGATGAAGTCTTGACACACCAAGCATCTCTTTAACTCTCTGTGGATGTTTATGCTCAGTAGCTAATTGGCATTCAATGCAGATACTTTGGTAAATATATAATGTGCACATTCAGGTGTCCCACTCAGCAATCTTTTCCATTCTGGGCAACCTGCAGCTACCAGTCCAAGAAAGGTATATTCACATAAATTACATTGCAGTAGTTTAAAGATAAGATTATCTGTGCATGAACTATTGTAACCGGACTGTCCCCGTTCAAGGAAAGACACAGCTAATATTCAGCTGCAGCTGGCAATAAGCACTCCTAGCTACAGCAATCACTTGGATTGCCAGCTGCAATCAAGATTCTAAAAACACAGTTAAAATGTGTATGATTTTAGGTTAAAATTATTATGATTATGATTTATCACTTGTTGTTTGTATTTACACTGAGAGCTTATGACCAGAGACAAATTCCTTGTGTGTCCAATCACACTTGAGGAATAAAGAATTCTATTCTATTCTATTCTATTCTATTCTATTCTATTCTATTCTATTCTATTCTATTCTATTCTATTCTATTCTATTCTATTCTATTCTATTCTATTCCTGTTCTCTTGATATCTGAACTACTTCTTTCTGAGGTTTAGAACAAGTCAATTCCCCAATTCCCAAACCTGGAAACTATCCGTACTGAAGTCTTAAAACAGAATCTGGCTTCAATCTTAGTTTATAAAGAATTTGAATCTGAAGTTTAAATGCACTTCAAAGACAGCACCATGTTTATTACAATACTATAAATTAAAGTGCTGAAGAAGAGTTTTAGTCATCCATACAACATGCATATTTTGATTTATGTGATAATCACAGCTACATACTTAATGGAGATGAAATTTTATAAGACTAGCTGCTCTAGGAGAGCATCAACTCTCTTTGTCATTTCTGATACAATACTACAGAGAACTCTCGTGTACCATTTGAAACTGTTTCAAACTGAATTGGACCACTAGTCCATTCAGGACTATACTGTCTGCAGTAATAGGCAGCAGCCTTCCAGGAATTAATTCAAGGAGTTGTTAAGCACAATTGGGAATTGATCCTCAGAGTTTCCTCTATACAAAATACTGGAGAGAGAATGGCAGAGAAATAATGCGCCATTGTCTTAATTCCACTGGTTGCTCAGCATTGGACCTCTTGAGTTAATTAGGTAAGATCAGGCCTGCCTTCCTTCCTTCCTTCCTTCCTTCCTTCCTTCCTTCCTTCCTTCCTTCCTTCCTTCCTTCCTTCCTTCCTGTCAGTTTCTTGCAAAAATCAAATCCAGAAGCACACACAGATAACTGATTCATTAACTTCTTTATATTCATAATAACACATAAAGTATATTTACAATACCAATAGTGGTTCTTCAGCTCAGATCAGCAGAAATGTTCACACACAGAGTACAGCAGTAGAGAGCTTAACTAACACACACACACACACACACACACACACACACACACACACAGAGAGAGAGAGAGAGAGAGAGAGAGAGAGAGGTTTCAGTTTCTCTTTACAGACTCAGAAGCTGCAGACTAAGACACGCCCTGGCTCCAGTCTGTCTCAGCTCCCAATTGGCTGACTTAGTTGCTATGCCTATTCTTTGGCTGACCTTGTTACAATGTCTTCCCAGTCATGAATATTCTGACACTTCCTTCCTTCCTTCTTTCTTCTATTCCTACCTGGTCATGCATTTATAGCTTCTGCATAGTCAACATCTATTTAAATAACAACAGCCATTCAATAATAGTTTAAGACTATCCAAACTTCAGGTTCATTTTCAAATACTCATTTTTGGAAGGATTGCTTCCTAAAATAAATTTTCTGGCTGTAATTGCTCCTTTACTAAATAATTTGAAATATTCTACACATGATTACAGCATTTTCATGACCTAAAGCTGAGTGTCTAGTCAGCTCCATTTTTCTGTCATTGTCCTATTAATTGCTCTTTTGGAACATTTTAACTTGCCTTTTTAAAAAAAAAAAAAAAAAAGAATGCTTCAGGGATTTGACTCACTGATGATTTCATTATAGAGATCTTCAAAGGTCTCAAGAGAAAACCTGAGAAATGTTTTGGTTTGATTAAAGCTTTAGTGTTTCAACTTTACAAATCTAGCTATGAATCTTGAATTTGTTCATGTATATCTCGGGTGGAATAAATGTGTCTAGGGCAAAGGAGAAAAGTCTGGATGGGAAGGGAGAAACAATAAATAATGGAATAAGGGGGAATATTTAGATGTGTTTGTTGGGTAATCTTGATCTTCTGAACTGGTAACTTTTGAAGCATTTAGAAACTACTGATTTACGCAATTAAGATTAAGTGTCCAAGATCTGCTATTGAAGATTAGTGTCTAAGATCTGCTATTGAAGAATATTACAGGGATGAGTTTCAGGTAAAGGACTTTTCAGTAGAACTCACTTCCTCAGGAAATCTGCATACCTTTAGCCTTTATCTCAAGTCGGACTGTTTTGTCATATTCCATTTTGTGTGACTTTTGGACTGTACAGTACATAGGTTCTGCATGAGGTCAATGAGATGTTCTGGGAGTCTCATTTTCTTAAACACATTTCACAACTTGACATGGTGTCAAGATTGAACCGCTGTGCTTCTTTCAAACCTTAATGCTTTTCAATTTGCCAAAGAACTGGGGTGGAGGGAAGGAAGAATGGAATGTGGAGAACGTATGTAGACATTGTGAGAGCATGGAAGCCATCAAGGTCACCACTGCAGATGCTTGAGAAAGAGATGGATTGTTCCCATAACAAAAGAATGTTTCATAATTGAACAATGTGATCACCCAGGGTGGGGAGAAGGGGAAGTTATTGTTTAACTGGGCAAGCATTTGCGTGGGAAAACCAATTGGCTTTGTTTCTTCAGTACCAACATGGTGTATCCAATAAAGTTCTACCTTTGGGAATTCAATTCTCCCAAGAGTGTTTCCTTGTTTTGGGTTTGCTAATTGGACAGTTGACACATGGTCAACACAACCAAAGGCCTTTCTATAACCAATTGTAACTGTATGTCAATTACCATCCTGTACCATAACAGGTGCCTTAAAATTGCTGTTGTAATCTCGCTTCTTCTTCTAACAGCCTCTGAAACTTTTGGTTATATTACCCCCTGTCTTGGTTTTAACTTTTCGTTGGGGGTCTTTGTGGGTAGGTTACGGGGCCAAATGACAAATCTTTCACGACAATGCTATCATGCAATTGCTGTGATGTTGAAGTACAAGTACATAACAGCAGCATTTATGTGATGACATCACTATAGTCCCAAAGGTGCTTTTTCAAGAGGCAACTGGACTTCCTGGTTTTTCTTTGAAGATATTTTGCTTCTCATCCAAAAAGCTTCTTCAGTTCTGTCTGGATGGTGGGGAATGGAAAGATTTAAACTCCTTGCAGACAGCTGGCCATTTGCATTCTTTTTAGAGAGACTTGGATGACTGAGAATCTCCACAGAGATCACTGTAGTGCACGTCATTATTTTTGTGTCTTTGTGGGTTGCCACAGATACTACTGCAATTTCCCAAAAAAATTCTTACCTGAAAAAAAAGGCTTCTATTTTTTTTTCTGCCTCATTCTCAGCATGCTTTAGAATTTGTTTGGACAGTGGTTTTTTTTTTTTAGTATAATCTATTGTTGCAAGATGGCCAAACGTTCTAACATAGTCTCTTGTTGCATGCTTTGATGTTTTTCTTGACATCATCCTTTTAATCACTTTACTGCCTTACCAGTGGTGGGTTTCAAAATTTTTTACTACTGGTTCGGTGGGTGTGACTTGGTGGGCGTGGCATAGCTTGGTGGCCATGGCAGGGGAAGGATATTGAAAAATCTCCATTCCCACCCCATTCCAGGGGAAGGTTACTGCAAAATCCAAATCTCCTCCCGATCAGCTGGGAGGCAGAGAATAGATGGTGACAGGGTCAGTCAGAGGTGGTATTTATTGATTCTCTGAACTACTCAAAATTTCCGCTACTGGTTCTCTAGAACTGGTCAGAACCCCTGCTGAAACTCACCTCTGCGCCTTACCTGAGAAAATAATACCAGAGAGATTGATGATGCCTTTTTGTTGGATTTAACAGAATGCATGAAGTCAGGGAGGCTGTAGTCATTTGGAGAGACAATTGCAGTATGAAACAGGGGAATCTGCAAACACCCTTCGTCTACCTTGTTAGTATTTATTTATTTATTTATTTTATTTATTAAATTAAGTAACAGAATTGCAAAACCCAGTTCAAAGGATGTCACTAAAATGTACTTCTCGTATGTAAACCCGGTCCCAAAAGCAATTAATTTTTTTCTCAAACTGAATAAGAATTGGGGGAAGGAAATGCAGATGAAGATTTTAGCATAACGCTATGTGAGAGGAGGCCTTCTCTAAATCTTTTAATTCACTGCTACCTAACAATGAAACATGGCTATTTAATTGCAGAATAAACTCCAGCTCTGTCAATTCCTGCTAATAATTGGAATCTCAAATGTGTAGCATCTGCATTTATACAGATGCTGAAAATGTGATGTTCAGAGAACACATTCAGAGGCTAAATGAAGGCAAATGCCCGAGGTAGATTCACCTCTGAGTGAATCCACCCACCCACCCCCCAAATATGTTTATTTAGAAAATAAATAGTTCAGAGACCAATTAGGAAGGAAACCTAGCAATGCAAAAAAAAAGTTAAAAAAGATCAAATGCTATTATTTTATATGCTGTAAAAGAAATCAGTTAGCAACTAATTCAAATACAGACTATGCAAATAATCTGCAGAAAATGACAGGTACCAATTCAAGTAAAGATTAAAAAAAATTAGTGGGGGGGAATGTCAATAGATGAGGTGTAAACAGAGCATTCATTTGTTTTCCTAAGTTACACCAGAGCACATACTGCATGCTTTTGATTTATCATGCTACCCCCTTGGTTGGTTTAAATCATATGTTAAGAATGCTGGAGTGAATTGCTAGGGGAAGCGATAGAATCAGAATGCACCAGCTTCATGTGTAGATAGGAATTCAGATGTGGATATAAATGTTTGCATAAAAGAAAAGGTTTGCTTGATACATTGTGAATTTACATTTCCTTCCTGTTGGGAAAAGTAATCTAGCACCAAAATACAGCATGCATATTTGTAGCTGGTGTTATCTGTAAAAAAAATTACAAGCTCAGTGAATTATATATATAAATTCCAAATAGCATTGTGCTCAATATTTCTTCTGTCTTTTTCCCCTCCATGTGATGTTCCTATTCAGTTCATTCAACATTGTTTTAAATGCTTTTAAAAGATCATTTGGATAAAATTCATATAAAGGGATATGGAGTTCTACTTTACTCTTGGGTTCTGGTGAAAACCTTATCATGCATTATTTTATTGCATAATCCCCTCTTCAACAGCAACTCTCTTTGGCTTCCCATGCTTCAATACTTCACAAGAAGGAGAACATAAGGAAGAACTGGTTCTTGTTCTGAAAGGATGATCATGTCATCTTGGGGCAGGGGTGAAATGCTCCCGGTTCGGACTGGCTTGGGCGAGTAGGTAGCGATGGTGGCAGGCAGTTCTGAGAACCAGTAGCAAAAATCCCTACCCCTGGATCCCATGCCCAGCTGAGCCGCACTATCATCAGAGCCTTTTTTTTCTTTTAAATGGCTCTGACGATTTTTGCTAGCTAGCAAAAATCCCTCTCCCCTCCCCCCTCCAGCTTGCTTGCCTTCGCACGCCTGCCTTGCTTTGCTTGCTTTAATACCTGCAATCCATTGCATCAGCAAGCAACTGAATCTCCCTACCCGCAATCAAGCTCATCGGTGAGCAGCTTTATCTGCCTGCCTGCCTTCCTGCCTGGAGGGGTCTCCAACCTTGGCAACTTTAAGACTTGTGGACTTCAACTCCCAGCAAAGCTGGCTGAGGAATTCTGGGAGTTGAAGTCTACAAGTCTTAAAGTTGCCAAGGTTGGAGACCCCTGTTCTATTGGGTAAGTTTTTTTCCCCTTTATGAGCTTTAAAAAAAATAGTTAATTGGGGGGTTTTTTAGTTGTTCTTTTTTTAGACCTAGCCATTTAAAGTTTAGGAAGTTTTAAATTTAGCTGCTTTTATATAAAAATAAATTAAAATAAAATAATATTTGTGCAGCTTTCTGAGATTTAGTGTGTTTCTGTAATGTTTCACTTTAACTACACAAACACACAAAATCTCACAAAACTGTATGTGGAATTTTGTGTGTATAAAGTATGAAAGTTAGTTTTTTGGGCTTTTTGTGACTGTGTGAGGTTCCTGCTTGTTGCAGGGGCCATTTTGGGTCTAGCACAGCTGCTTCTACATTGTGGGTGGGCCAGTTGTGTTGTGTTGTGTTTAGTAGGTTAAAAAAGGGCAAAGAAGTAACATTGACTTGGCCACGCCCACCCAGTCACCTTACCACCAAGCTCCGCCCACTAATTAAGCCACGCCCACAGAACCGGTAGCAAAAATTTTTAGATTTCACCCCTGTCTTGGGGGTCTGTGGAAGCTGAAGTCCAACAAACCTAGAAGATATCACATCTGGGAAGAATACCATAGCGTCTAAACAAAAGAGTTTGACTGAATAAAACTGTGTTTTGGAAAACCGTAGGATAACATTTTGTGCATTGATCTGTATTTCTATCAGCTTGATCGACTAGAGAGAAAATAGTGAAGATAGTTTGAGCAAAGGTCTTGCAAATGTCACTAAGAAGCAAAATGAAGAAGGACATCTTGAGCTCAGCTCTTATTTAAGAGAAAGACCTTGCTTATCAGCTCAGGGTTAGCACCAGCAATAATAAGAGAACTGAATGTTCTCACTTGACATTTGTTGGCTGAGGAAAGTGTCCTTTGAAATACATAAAGAGTTAAAGGCATGTGAATTAAAGTCAATGTACTGAAAAAGCATGCCTTAAAGAAACTCTCTCCAAATGTTGTAATTTCAAAGAATTTCCAATGAAAGTTCCCAATTGAAACTGAAAAAGCACTAGGTAGACAAAAGTACCACCATGCTTTTGTGATGTAAGCATCATCCTTTTTGTATGCATGTCATGATACACACACAAGAAGAGGTGGAGTTTAAATCATGCTCTCACAATAGTGTTTTTGCCATTTTGACCAAAGCCCTGTGGCTCTATGGATGCTTCTTTTACTGGGGTTCAAGTGGACATCTCAGTTCTCCACAGAACGAGTGTACAAGGTATCTCTGAGCAGTACCACAGCATAAACCTAAGTATAAGGAAATGAAAAAGGAGAATATTTGTAGCTCAGGGTTGAAATGAGGGGTGCTTGGCCCCCTCTGAGCTTACTTTTCTTCTTACAGACATTTCATTACCCTACCTAGGTAACATCATCAGTGCTAGGTAAAGGTAAAGGTAAAAGTTACCCTTGCACATATGTGTTAGTCATTCCCAACTCTAGGGGGCAGTGCTCATCTCCGTTTCTAAGCCGAAGAGCCAGCGCTGACCGAAGATGTCTCTGTGTTCATGTGGCCAGCATGACTAAACACCGAAGGTGCATGGAACGCTGTTACATTCCCGCCAAGATGGTCCCTATTTTTCTATTTGCATTTTTACATGCTTTTGAACTGCTAGGTTGGCAGAAGCTGGGGCAAGTAATGGGAGCTCACTCCATTACGCGGCACTAGGGATTTGTACCGCCAAGCTGTTGACCTTTCTGATCAACAAGCTCAGTGTCTTAGCCACTGAGCCACCGCATCATCAGTGCTAGATTACCCCTAACCCCTCAAGACATTCTTTATTGTGGTTTTCGTGTCTCTCTCTCTCTTTTCCTGCTTTTGATGGGTCCTCATATTCAGGATCAGGGACCTTTTGATTCTTCTGTATTGAAAATTCTTTCTGTATTATCCTTTCATGATAGCATCAGCTTTCAGAATCCTTTTTCAAACTCTGCTTTTGACAGTGACTCTTCTCTCTTTTTTTGAAACTTGGAGCTAGAATTCTTAGGGTTTATCTATCCAGCGCAGTTGCTCCATTGCCAGAATGGGTCAGCAACCACTTTTTGAGAGCAGAAAAGGATGATGTTGCTCTGTATTCCCACATTTCCATTGCAGATATATCCAGTGGTGGGATTCAAGTAATTTAACAACCGGTTCTCTGCCCTAATGATTTCTTCCAACAACCAGTTTGCCAAACTGCTCAGAAAGTTAACAGCCGGTTCTCCCGAAGTGGTGCAAACTGGCTGAATCCCACCACTGGATATACCATATTTTTCGGAGTATAAGATGCACCTTCCCCCTGCAAAAAAGGGGGTGAAAACGGGGTGATTTAGGTGCATCTTATACACCAAATGTACCCCCGCCCATCTACTGGCCCCCACCCTTTGGCCTCTGCCTCCCAGCAATTTACCTCCTTGCAGCAAGCAGCAAGAAGAAACAGCCCATTTCAGCTTCAGCACAGCCTAATTAGCCCAAGTTGATTGTCCGTTGGATTGGCCTCCCGACTCTCAGCTGTTTCAGGCTGCAGGGCAATTGCCACTGCCTATTGCTGCGCAGGCCTTAGCTGCTTGCTGCAAGGAGGTAAGTTGCTGGGGGCAATTTTTTTTTTCTTGTGCTAATCAAGCTATGCTGAAAACAAAAATGAAAGTAAAGCAGGCTATTTGCTGCAACGAGGCAAAATTGCTGGGAGGCAGAGGTAGATTTCTTTTTCTTGTTTTCCTCACAAAAAAAGGTAGGTGTGTCTTATAGTCTAGAGCGGCTTATACTCCGAAAAATACAGTAACTTTCAGTCATATTTTCCTGCTGGATGCATTTTTTTAAAAAATACCGTCTTTTCTCTTTATGTTATTTTGGTCTTCCTGCTTGTTTTGGCTAGCACATTTTTTTTTCATCACAAGCTAACTCCTACGCTTCACCGGCTACTTTGCAGAAGCAGGAACGTCCTCTCAACTTAATAAATGGTTTCTGTCATTTTTAATGTTTTCTGGAGCTGCCTTTACAAGGTATGCTGTAATAGCAAAAGGTTTGTAGCACTTTGCCTTGTAAATAGAAGATTCAGAACTGCCAGAAATCTTCTATTTTCAAGTCTTGTGTAATAATCAGGCAATAACAAAGGAATGTTGATTTTTAAAGCTGCTTGTGCTTGCATGCATGTGCATTTTCATACCCACACACACACGTGTGTGTGTGTGTCTGTCTGTCTGTTTCTCTTTCTCTCTCTCTCTCCTTCTATATTTCAATTAACTTTGTTATATATGTATATACATACATGTACATACATATATAAGAATATGTATTTCATCCCATTTCACAAGATCTGTCAGGGTGGGCATGCTTTGGATTTTGTCCACTAAATCCACTGGGCTGACCTGACCCCATGTTTTGGTTTTAAAGTTTTGATACTGATTTTAATTCGAATTGTTTTTAAATGATGGGCCAAATTTTATCTAAATTATTTTAAAACTTGTCTTAACTTTTGTGTATAATGTTTTTTAGTTGGCTGTTCACCGCCCTGAGTCCAGAAGGAGAACGGCGGTATAAAAATTTAATAAATAAATAAATAAGAAATAAATAAATAATGCATCTGATGGACCTTAGGAAATAATGCCTTCTCTGTCCCTTCATTTGACATACCCACTAAGATTTGGATGTATCTTACTCTGATGGCCTTTTTAAAGGTTTTATAAACCTGTCTTCCCCCTCCCCAGGTATTAAGCTAGGAAATTGAGGGGGCAGTGGCGGCAGGAGACAGCAATGGTGGAATTGCTGTAAAGTAGGACACAATACAGTAGCATGCATTTGGATTGAGTAACTTGCAAGGTAACTGCTGCCAATGTCTCAAGACAGGACTTTCTTAAACTTATTTATAGTCAAAATGGTGTGAGCGCAGGCCAAAATTAGCCTAAGGATATACTCTTAATTATAATTTATGATGTCTGATGTGAGATTCAGCGTTCCTTCTGACTAAGACTACTGTCTCAGAAAAAGATGTAGTTACACGTAGGTCACGATTAGTGTAAGTTGGAATAGTTCAACTTATTATTACTATAGTTTAGCTTGATTTAGTGTGACTGATAAGTTGAAACTTGGTGACGTTCAACGAGAGCAAAACTATAGTTAGTGCAAGGCTAGTACACACACCAGTGGTGGGTTGCTCCCGGTTCGGTCCGGTTCTATAGAACCAGTAGTAAAACCGGCGGGAGGCTCCGCCCACCCACCACGACGTCATCATGGGTGATCTGCGCATGTGCAGAAGTGCACCCACATGCACGCTTTCGTTGCAAACCGGTAATAAAGATAAGTGGAACCCACTCCTGACACACACACGTTGTTGAAGATAGTACACACTCAGTTAAGGTTAGCGCATCCACAATTGTCAGGGTTTTAGATACTGATTACTTGTGCAAAATGGAGAAAGGGAAAGTTCCATTTGAGGGAAGCTCAAAAAAAGAAAAAAGAAGAGAAGAGGCTCATTTTGAAGAACTGCAGCAGAATGCAGGAGATAGCAGGAACCCTTGGGATATGGATTTCTCCACTTTTTACTATTGTACAGTGTTTCATTAATAAGCATATAAGAAATTATATTTAAAAAATTTTAATTGCTTATTTCAAATGAGCTGATCTGCCCTCTTTTCCAAAGAAATATAACTTCAAATAGTGTGGATTTGAATAATGCGATTGTTTTGCGGGATTTATTTATTTATTTATTTATTTTATTTATTTATTAAATTTATATACCGCCCTACTCCCGAAGGACTCAGGGCAGTGTACAGTTGAACGAAATATACATGTAATAAAGGAATTGAAAAAACCGATTTAAAATATAATTAAATAGTTAGGTTCGGATATAGTATTGAATTAGATCATTTCAAGTTTCTGGGGCAGATTCAGAATATAAAATTTAAAGTAGTTTTTAGACGAGGTTAGGTCAGGCCGGCCTGCTTGAAAAGAAATGTTTTGAGGGCACGGCGGAATGTACAAAGATCCGAGATTATCCGAATCTCTGAGGGCAGCTCATTCCAGATGGTAGGTGCTCCCACAGAGAAGGCTCTCCCCCTGGGGGCTGCCAGCTGACACTGTTTGACCGACGGTACCCTGAGAAGTCCCTCTCTATGGGAGCGTATTGGTCTGTAGGAGGTTATTGGTGACAGAAGGCGGTCTCGTAGGTATCCCGGTCCTAAGCCATGGAGTGCTTTAAAGATGGTAACCGAAGCCTTGAAGTGCACCCGGAAGACCACAGGGAGCCAGTGCAGCTCACATAGCAGGGGAGCCACATGGGAATGCCATGTCGCTCCCATAACAACCCGCGCGGCCGCATTCTGGACCAACTGAAGCCTCCGGGTGCTCCTCAGGGGGAGCCCCATGTAGAGACCATTGCAGTAGTCCATGCGGGAAGAGACGAGGGCATGAGTAACTGTCATTAACAAATCCCGATCCAGAAAGGGATGCAACTGGCGTATCAGGCGAACCTGATAAAAAGCTCTCCTGGCCACAACTGTCAGATGTTCTTCTAAGGACAGCTGTGAGTCCAGGAGGACACCTAAGTTGCGAGCCCTCTTTGTGGGGGCCAATGACTCGCCCCCAATAGTCAGTGATGGTGCCAACTGACTATATCGGGATGACAGAAACCACAGCCACTCGGTCCTGGATGGGTTTTGTCTGAGTCTGTTTCTCCCCATCCAGATCCATACAGCCTTCAGGCACCGGGACATCACTTCAAGAGCATCATTGGGGTGGTTCGGGGTGGAGATGTACAGCTGGGTGTCATCAGCGTACTGGTGGTACTTCACCCCGAAGCCACTGATGATCTCACCCAGTGGCTTCACATAAATGTTGAACAGGAGGGGTGAAAGAACCGACCCTTGTGGCACCCCGCAAACAAGAGGCCTTGGGGTCGACCTCTGCCCTCCCATCAACACAATCTGCAATCGGTTAGAGAGAAAGGAGGAGAACCATCGTAGTACGGTGCCCCCCACTCCCAGCCCCTCCAACCGATGCAGCATGATACCATGGTCGATGGTATCAAAAGCCGCTGAGAGGTCTAATAGGACCAGGACAGAGGAGCAGCCTCTGTCCCGAGCTCTCCAGAGATCATCTACCAATGGGACCAATGCCATTTCTGTGCTGTATCCAGGCCTGAAGCCAGACTGGAACGGATCCAGATAAGCCGATTCATTCAAGTACTGAGGGAGCTGTCGTGCCACCACACTCTCAACAACCTTCGCAACAAAGCGAAGGTTGGAGACTGGACGGTAATTAGCCAATACTGCCGGGTCCAGGGAAGGCTTCTTGAGGAGAGGTCTCACCACTGCCTCTTTCAAGGCAGTAGGAAAAACACCTTCACTCAGAGAAGCATTTATGATTCCCTGGAGCCAGCCTCGTGTGAACTCCCGGGCAGCCAGTACCAACCAGGAGGGACATGGGTCCAATAAACATGTGGTAGCATTCAGTCTCCCTAGTATCCTGTCCACGTTTTCGAGAGTCACAGAGTCAAACTCTTCCCAGATAATATTCTCAAAACCTGCCTCCATCCCTTCCCCTGAATCTACTATGTCAGAGTCCAGATGTTCTCGAATCTGAGCAATTTTATCATACAGATATTGTACAAAGTCCTCGGCTCTACCTGCCAAGGGGTCATCCCGCACTTCCTGAAGTAACAGGGAGCATGTCACCCTAAACAGTGTAGCCGGGTGGTTATCTGATGATGCAATAAGAGCGGAAAAATATTTATACTTTGCCGCTTTTATTGCCACTAGATAAGTCTTAATGTGAGATCTTATCAGTGTTCGGTCAGATTCAGTTCGGCTGGTCCTCCAATCACTCTCCAGGCGTCTTTTCCGACGTTTCATCTCCCTCAGCTCCTCAGTGAACCAAAGAGCTAAGCGAGATCGGCGTCGGGTCAGAGGCCACAAAGGCACGACTCGATTCAAGGCTCCGGCAGCTGCCCTGTCCCAAGCGGCCACCAGGTCCTTGGTTGAGCCGTGAGTCAGAGATTCAGGAAATGGCCCAAGCTCCGTCTGGAACCGCTCCGGGTCCATCAGGTGCCTGGGGCGGAACCATTTCATCGGTTCCACCTCCCTGCAATGAGGTGTAGCGGTTCGAAGGTCAAAACAAAGGAGGGAATGATCCGACCATGACAAGGGTTCAGTTACTATATCCCCGATATCAAGATCATTTGAACACTGACCAGAGACAAAAATCAAGTCTAGAGTGTTTCCCTCAATGTGAGTGGGGTCATGCACTAATTGGGTCAGGTTCATAGCCGTCATGGAAGCCATGAACTCCCTCGCTGCCTCAGATGCTTCATCGATGGATGGCAGGTTAAAATCCCCCATGACCATAAGCCTCGGGGTATCAACCGCCACCCCGGCTATAACATTGAGCAGTTCGGGCAGGGTTGTTGCCACGTGGCAGGGAGCCAGGTACGTGATCAGCAAACCCACCTGTACCCTATGACCCCACTTCACCAGGAGGGACTCGCATCCAGCAGTCTGAGGAACAGTGACCTCCTTTGGATTAAGTCCTTCTTTTATGATAACCGCTACCCCCCCGCCCATTCCCTGTGACCTTGGTTGATGAAATGCACGGAAGCCAGGAGGGCATATTTCAACGAGGGGGACTCCTCCCTCTTGGCCCAACCAGGTTTCCATGATTCCTGCCAGATCCGCTCCCCCATCCTGAATAAGATCACAAATAAGGGGGGGCCTTATTTACAACGGATCTGGCATTGCACAACATCAACCGAAGGTCAAGGCCTGAGAATCTGAGCTACCTGGGGAACGAGAGGAGCATTGGGGGTCGGAGCATGCCACTACTCGGAGACAGCAGGTGCGCACTCCCATAATCTGGTTTGGCCCCCTGCTCCCACCATATCTGCCCCTCCCACTCACAGTACTGATGTGTTGGCCTCGTCTTGAGCTCTGACCTCCTCATCAACCCAGAGTTCTATGTCTCCTGTGTCCTGACTCCTGGCCCGTCCTGGTCCCTTCCTCAGTGAGTTATCGCCCAAACCCACCACCCTATTTTTGATCCGATTTTCCCTCCCCCTAGGGTCCCTTAAAAATTTAGCTAAAGATTTGGAAAGCAAACTCCTCAGTCTCCTTTTTGCTGCATGCCACTTCTCTGGGTTCCAAAACCGGTCATCAAGGTAGGCCCTCGGTAATGTGGAGGGCCAGATCTGCGAGAGGGGGGAGTCTCGCAGAGCAAGAAGTTCGTTGGTTGAATACATCTACAATGGGATAGGAGTAAATGACCTCTGGCAAGAGTACTATAGAGATAAAAAGTCTAAGGACAAAGGCAGCAAACTTCAAGATATGGGTAATTGGATTCTACTGTCTTCCCACGACAGTGAGGGAGTTTTAAGTCAATACGGTATGATCTAGGGGTACTTCTTCCAGGCATCCTCTCATGATGTCTGGTCAGATGATATATGTTGTACAAAAGGTCAAGAAATGTCCCTTCTATTCAATGGTAGAATATTCCAGACTCCCTCAGAACCCATGTCATGGCTGTCCTTTTGTCCAATAGTCTGGGGTATGGTTGGAATATATAGGTGAAATAAGCCAGTCCAGGCGGCAGAAGTAGATGGTAAATAGTAAACCAGGGGTAGAATTTGATGATATATGAAAAGATGGAAAAGTGGTTTACTAGGTAAAGGCAACTGGATTCATTCACCATTCACCATGCTCATTAATCATTCTACCTGTATACTATAAAGTTTATGGGTTAAAATTTAAATTTAAATGTAGACTTTATATCTAGTGAATTAACCCTCATAGTGCTGTCTACAGTCTGAAATATTTAAAACTAACTTTAGAGCTTGATTAAAGATCAAGATTTATCCATTCATATGTTGTCAGGTTTACCCTTCATATATTTTGTGTTATGTGATCTTTTGCAGTCTCATAGTTGGTAAAATCAGAAGTAAAATTATATAATATTTTTTCAGCTTTTGAAATATGAATATAAGAGGAACTTGGGAGGTCAGATAATGTATATAGTGTAACTATAATCAAAGCAGTGGTGGGATTCTGCCGGTTCTAGGCAGTTCGGCTGAACCGTTTGTTAAATTGCTGGCTCGCCCCGCCCCTTGCCCCGCCCCTCCGCACCACTGGGCGAGGGGTGGGCGAGCCAGCAATTTAACAAATGGTTCGGTGTTTTTTGGTAATTTTATTGGCCTTGCAGCTGCCGCGGGGCTTCAAAGCACCGCACTACAGCTGATCAGTGTCAAAAGAAAACAAATGGGTGGGATTCTACTTCGGTAGAACCGGTTGTTAAGGGGTTAAATAGTTAAGCCAATGGTTGCCAAAGTGGGCGGTACCGCGGGCCGTGGGATGCCTTAGGGGGCGGGGCGGCAGGGGGGCTCTAGAGGCAAAAGGGGGCGACGGGGTAGCTAAGTGGCAAGGAGGGTGGCCCCCACCCTTTGCCCTGTGCCTCGCAGCAGTTACCTCCTTGCAAGCAAACAGCAGGAAAAACTCCTTTCAGCTTTAGTTTAGGCTTGAATAGATCTGCCTCCCGACTCTCCCGACTCTGATTCGCTCTCAGCTGTTTTGTACCGGCTCTTTTGCAACCTCTTTTCTAGCTACAAAGAGTGATTCTTTTCCCCTAGCCAAAAGGAAACCGAAAGTAAAGCAGGCTCTGCTGCACACAGGGAGAGAGATTTCTTTTTCTCTTTGCTCACCAAAAAAGGTAGGTGTAAACAATGGGAAATTTAGTTCAAAAGAGGAGAGTTCAAGATTTTAAAACACAAAAGAAAAAATTTATCTATTTAACTAGGGAATTGTAATAATTGAGATACTATTAATTGTATTTTGTATTGAAAACAGAAATGGTTAAGTTATGGTTTGGAGGAATATATGGGGGAAACTATTTGGTTTATTATTATTGGTAAATATAATTAATGGATTTGTAAGAAATTGGATTGCTTGGAAATAATTGGAATATTCATGTTCATATTGATTAATATACAAAAAAGATAGTTATATAACTAATTGATTTATATTAAAATGTTGAATTTGTATTAAACAACTGCAATATTACATAATTAACCAATGTGAGGATGGATATAAAAATAGATGACAATGGAAAGGGGTATAATATAGAATAAAAGGGAAAAATTGAATTTGATTAAGATTAGAGATGAGGATGAAGGGTAATATTGGTTTTTTTAAAAAATAGATGAGGAATAAATATGGCAAAAAGGAAATATAGAAATTGTAAATTTAATTGAAATGACTAAACACTGTTTAAATTTGTGAACCGGCCAAATACTCTATTCAAAGAAAATACATTGTATGTTTGTTATGTGTGTTTCTAATTATTGCTATTTATTCATATTTGTTCTCCTTTATTCTTTAAAGTTTAACAATTCATTCTTTATCTTAATATTTTTATATTTGTTTGGGTTTGGCTTTCTTCCCTTTCATCTTATTTATTGTACAGCAATTTTTCTCCTCCAACCTACCACCTCTCTCTTTTCTTTCCTTCTTACTTTCTCTTCCCCCCCTTCTTTTCCTCCCTACTTCCTCTTCCTTTCTTCTTTTCCTCCTCTCTTCCTCCCTCTCTTAACCTCACTCCTACTCCTACTCCTTCATCCCTCTCTTGCTGTATCCTTTTGTGCATATGGACTACTCAGAAGGCTGAAAAAGTAATTTTTGACTGGTCCTCGCACTTGTGACCAGTCCTCGAACTTACGACTGTCCTCACATTTTACGTTTTTGCCCTCTTGTCACCATGGTGAAGAGAAGCAGTTGTGAAATGAGTGACACGGTTGTTAAGAATGCTACAATGGGCATAAATGATGACCAGTCATAAGTGCGAAGACCGGTCAAAAGTGTGAGGACCAGTCAGAAATCACTTTTTCAGAAATCACTTTGTGAAATGACTGACACGGTTGTTAAGAATGCCGCAACGGGCATAAATGTGAGGATGGTCATAAGTGCGAGGACCGGTCAGAAATGACTTTTTTTAGCCCCCTGAGTAGTCCCTATGCACATAGCCACGCCCACCCGGTCACATGATCAGTTAGCCATGCCCACCCGGTCACATGACCAGCTAACCACGCCCACTCAGTCACATGACCACCAAGCCACACCCCCAACTAAGCCACGCCCACAGAACCGTTTGTTAAAAAAATTGAATCCCACCACTGAATCAAAGACCTATTTTATTTGCTAATTTACTTGCTATCTTTATCCTATAGCTGTGATGGCGAACCTATGGCACGGGTGCCACAGGTGGCACACAGAGCCATATCAGTGGGCACGCGAACGTTGCCGTAGCTCAGCTCCAACACGTATCTGTGTGCCAGCCAGCTGATTTTTGGGCCTTTCGGTCCCACCAGAAGTTAGGAAATGGGCTGTTTCTGGCCTCCGGAGGATCTCCAGGTGGGTGGGGAAGGCCAGTTTTGCCCTCCCCAGGCTCCTAGAAAGCCTCTGGAGCCTGGGGAGGGTGAAAAACAGGCCTACCAGCCCACCGGGCCATCACGTGCTAAAAGTGGGAGGGGGGGACATGCACACCTGCGCAGGGGCGGGGTGCATTGAATTATGGGGGTGGGCATACATGTGGGTGACCTCCCTGTGCTTCCCCCACTTTTGGCACGTGACAGCAAAAAGGTTAGCCATCACTGTCCTATAGCATTGCTAATTGCAAGCGTTTAAGCTTGCAATCACATATATGTCAAATGTCCTTTTCTGCTGTCCCAGTAATTATAGAGAAGCTTCTAAATTATGCTCACATAACAGTTTTTGACACATTTTCACATGGCATATGGTTTCAAGTTCTGTATAATTTTTTTTGTTGGAATTATTGATTCGTATAATGACCATGCCAGCAATACACTTTAATTACATAAAGCTTTTTAATTAGATTTCCCCCCAAATCCAGTCTGTAGTAATGTTTTTGTCTCCATTTAAATCTGGAATCAGTCCAAATGGTGTTTCAGACTCAACTATCCAGATTCTGTAAGATAGCAATCGCAATAGCACTTAGACTTATATACCTCTTCACAGTCAGCATATTTCCCCCAACAATCTGGGTCCTCATTTTATTGACCTCAGAAGGATGGAAGGCTGAATCAACCTTGAGCCGGTGAGACTGCCAAACTTCTGGCAGCCTGTGATCAGAAGTAGCTTGCAGTACTGCATTCTAACCACTGCGCCACCGAGACTCTTAGAGGGATGTTAGAGGGATATTATGGAAGAGATAAGGGGTAAATCTTCTGGAGCAGAGAAATATCATATTACTCAACAAAAATGCTAAGCCATGAGAAAGTTTATTTGATGTTGGGCAATGAGTAAGAGGCTATATAGCAGTGATGGCTAACCTTTTTGCTGTCGCATGGCAAAAATGGGGGAAGTGTGGGGGGGTCATGGGGGCGTGTGCCCACATCCATAATTCAATGCACCCCCCCTCCTGTGCATGTGCATGTGACCCCCCCCCGCTCCCCCTACTTTTGGCACACGATGGCACGGTGGGTCCAGTAAGCCCATTTTTTGCCCTCCCCAGGCTCCAGAGGCTTTCCTAGGAGCCTGGGGAGGGTGAAAACCACCTCCCCACCCACCCCCAGAGGCCCTCCAGAAGCCAGAAACAGCCCATTTCCTGACTTCCAGTGGGACCGGAAGGCCTAAAAATCAGCTGGGCGGTGCGCTTGCGCACTAGAGCTGAGCTAGGGCAACACTCGCGTGCCCACCAATATGACTCCATGTGCCACATGTGGCACGCGTGCCATAGGTTCGCCATCATGGCTATATAGCATCATGAAGACAGTCAAGAATACCCAAGGGTTCTACAGCCCATGTAAGCTATGTTCTATAGTATTAGATCAGAAGCTACTCTCTAGCAATAATTTATCTTTCAGAGAATTGTCTGGATTAATGAAAGATCTGAATTCTACCCTGTTGAAGGTGGTCATATGGAAGTTTGTTTGCAAAATGTTAGTCTGAAGCATTTAGATATTTTCTTGCCAATAGATTTTTGTGTGTTTTGGGGAATTCTAGGAATCAGAGGCAGTCATCATCCTCTAAAGACTCTTGCTGATTTATGGAATGAGGAAGTACAATGGACAATTGACATGATTTCTCCAAATGTTTGGAGATTTTTCCAGTTCTATGAAATATGGGGTTTTTTTTGTAGTTTTCTGGGATGTTCTTAGTAATGAAATAAAATAGGAGACATCTAGAGACTTGTGATGCCTGTCATGAGGTAGCGAGGGCTGCTGTAAAGATTTAATTTGCAGCCTTTCCTTCAAACTTGTCACTGTCCACTAGTTAAGGGCCTATTGACGACTACCCTAAAAAAAGCTTGCTGGGGAAAATTTGGAAAGCACATCAAGGATGAAATCATTTGTCATCATGCCTATTTGAATTAAACACAGCTTTTGATATATGTTAGTAAGTATTGAGGTTTTTGCGGCAATGCTTGGTTTAACTGTAGGATATCACTTTCAGTTTTTGAGACCTGGGATATGGACAAGATGTTTGTAGTTATCCAACCTATCCTCAGATCTCTTACCAGTTGGCTATTCATGCTACCTCAAGGAAGGATTTGGTTGGGTGTATTTGGGAAGCAGGAATTCTAAAATGAAACAGTAGGATGCATAACAATGTAGCAACTGCTTAGTCACTATTTTATTTTTTATATAGAAAGTCATAAATATCTTGCAGTCAGGATATCTGATAGATTACCCCTTCTGTTATAGAATTGGACCATCAGTCAGATCTTCAGAGAAGATCTAGTTGAATGTGTCAGAACTTACAGCAGAGTTTTTAAAACAATTTTCTCAGGAACCTTTGGGTTCCAGAAGACCTTGGTGACGTTCCATGAGGCACTAGGCAATGACAATCTGACTTCTCTCCAGGCACTGTGGTCAGAATGTGGCTGTAACTGGGGTAATTGATTGAGGCATGAGAGTTTTATCAGGACCTAAGGATTGCTTGTTGTTTAATTATTTTTAAATGCACCGTGTTTATTCTGTTCATCAATTTTTGCTCACTTAGTTTCAGTGAATGACCTTGAATTCTAATATTAAGAGAAACAGAAAAAATATTATAAATACCTACGTTATCTATCTTATGCATGATTCTATGCACTTCTACCTTGTCTGTACATGTCCTGTTTGTTCTAGGCAAACAAACAAACAAACCCCAGTTGTGTCAGAAAGGGAAGTTGCTCCAGTCTTCTAATCCAGGCCCCTAATTTTTTGCATTTTCCATTCCTTCACTTTTTTTTTCTTTTTGGATTGGTACAATTTCCACTTTATCATGTCAATTGTGCTACAGTCTTGCCATAGATCTGAACAATTAACACCGTTTAAATTGTACTAAATCAATTAATCAATTCATCAATTCAAAAACAACTAATTTATTATACCTCATAGATGAATTCTCCCCTAGGCCTTTGCCACCATCAATTTAAGGTTTAAGGAGGAACTGAACATAGCTAAATAACATGGATATCATTATTGAACATATATATTCCATAAAGAAAGTATATGATAATAATGAAAAAACATGGGGTAATTCTGGTCTCTTGAGTAGTGTTTGTCAACCTTGGCAACTTTAAGATGTGTGGACTTCTTCAACTCCCAGGATTCTCAGCCACTCCAGCCTGGGAGTTAATGTTCACACATCTTAAAGCTATCAAGTTTGAGAAACGCTGTTCTAGAGCAGGGCCATCAAATTGCTGTCCCACAGGCCGGATTCATCACCCTCTGGCCAAGCCCATGCCCGGTTTAGCAAAGGGGGAAAAAGTCCCGATACATCATGTAATACCGCCGTGACGATGTGACTTTGACACCCCTGTTCTAGAGGATAGAAGGAGACACTTTCTAAAATGTGGGACTTTCAATAAAGTTAGTGTACTATTGAATACTTTTTTGGGGGACAATTCTATACACATCCATCCAAAAGAACTCCAATGGATTTCGTTAACATCATCCCAAACAAATGGTTATAGGATTTATTCCTCAAAGTTTCCCCTGTAAGATCCAGTTTTGTTTAATAGCATGCACCCCTTTAATAATCAAATATTTGATATGCATCAAATATTGAATTATTGTAAGCATATAGCAGCACAATCTCTCCCCTTCTGCTTCAATCTGTCTATGATCTTCTGGATGTGTGAGTATGTGTGTATGCTTGATATTCTGATCAAAGATTAGAGAGAAAAGCTGAATTATCTTTGTTAAGTCACATAAGTTAGAACATTGCCCCAGTACACCGTTGGACCTCAGATTAGATATATTAAAATTCTTTATTGGCCTAGTGTGATTGGACACACAAAGAATTTGTCTTTGGTGCATACGCTCTCAGTATACGTAAAAAGACAAGATACACGTGTTAAGAATCATAAGGTACAACACTTAATGATAGTCATAGAGTACAAATAAGCAATCAAATCATACTAGGAAACAATCAATATAAATCATAAGGATACAGCAACAAGTTACAGTCATACAGTCATAAGTGGGAAGAGATGGGTGATAGGAACGATGAGAAGATTAATAGTAATAGTAATGCAGATTTAGTGAATAATTTAACACTGTTGAGGGAATTATTTATTTAGCAGAGTGATGGCATTCGGGAAAAAACTGTTCTTGTGTCTAGTTGTTTTGATGTGCAGTGCTCTATAGCGTCGTTTTGAGGGTAGGAGTTGAAACTATTTACATCCAGGATGCGAGGGGTCTGTAAATATTTTCACAGCCCTCTTTTTAACTCGTGTGGAGGTCTAGATCTGCTTCTGCCTAAATATTTGGCAAGGTCAGCAGTGAATCAAATGAAGGTGCACAAAATATAGTAAGGGTATTGCAATAGCATTTTAAATCCTGAAAGAGATATAAATCCTAACCTTCCAGATCTCTTTCTTTTTCAGTGAAGGGAACAACCTCCCCACATAAGAGCCACGAGTCAGAGATTTGGAACATTTCCACTTTAGAAACTTCCGAGAGAAATTAGCTTCATAAATGTGGAAAACAACCTAGTTGCAGAGTTTTCTCTAACCTCGTTCTATCCTCTTTCAATTATTCTTGTTAAAGAAACTTGGGAAGAATCTTGCTTTCTGCAGCGGTGGAGCAGTTAAGGACTTGACAAGAACTCTACAGGTTTCTGGCATTGTATGCTTGAGAGACATATTCTGGTAGAAATATGAGCTCAGTGTTTAAGATCAGATTTAATGCAGTCTGGGCTTGGTACAGCTCTGCATGACAACCCAACCTTTCCTGCTTTGTATTCTGCTTTCAACCATGCTTTAACTAGGTCTTGTTGAATTTAGTCCTTGTTGTGAAACGTCCTTCAAAGTTTCACTTTAGCTCATGAGATAAACACTATCTTTCTCTAGGAATTTTGGCTACAGATGGAAACTCTGTTCACTTTGAATTTGGACTGTACTATGTGTGCCTGATGAATTTACAGTTTATCAATTGCTAATTGACTGACTTCAGCTCAGGGCAAGCATGAAACTGCAATGGTACACTTGGCAATTGCACAGTGCACAAATAGAGGTACCATAGAAGCTCTTTTTATGAGGACTAATCATGTTGTCTACCAGTGGTTCGTTGCAGAGCATGTTCATTCTGCTGGTGGCTCTTTCAGCGACCTCTGCTTGGCTGTACTGGTGTTCAACCAAGAGTGAGACGGAGGCGTGCCCAATAGGGCTGTGTAGATGTCTGTCAAGATGATTTACCATAACAAGCTGTGTTTTACAGAATTCTGAATGGGAATTCTGCTCAGGAACATCAAAGTGGCCAGATGTGTAGCTTTGAGCTACAGTACTTTACCACTTCACCACTACACTTTGCAAGGTTGAGGCAGGGTCTGTGTTTTCCCCATCCATAGTATTACAGTATTGTTGAAGGGATCCATTGGACCATTTTTTTCTTTTCAATTTTCATGTGCTGCAGAGACTTGGTGAAATAATAGGATTAACCATATAAGACAATTGGACCATTTGAACACTGTCGGCATTGAGAAAATCACCATTGGTCCATTGCAAAAGGCAGCTTTACTCAGAACAGCTTACTTCCTACAACAATACCTCTATCACCATCAGACATCAACATCTGCCTATCTCACATCCTAGGGGAGGACGGAAAGGTGGAAAGATGCCAAATCCAGTCTGCACATCTGGCTGATTATAATCATAGTAATGATATACATTAAGACTATTTTTTTAAAAAAAATACTAATGGTTACTTGTAGATGTTCATACAACATTCTAAGGCATTTAATTCCATTTATGCTCCTGAGCCAAGGTACGAGTGGCAAATGGCATGACATTTAATGTTTACAAGATTAGAAGTAATAAATGGCTTGGTAAATGATTTGACATTTAATATTTCAAATATTGTATTTTACATAAATTCTATTTTACATTACACCTTCCAGTGATATATGGATTTATCCCAGTATACATCTGCCTGTTCTTATGCACTATTCTTGCACTGATAAAACTCCTGACACTGATTGATAGAGCCTGTACATCATAATAGGGGCGAGGGGGAATTGTCCACTGATATTCCAACTACCTAATAAGGGAAGATGTCAGAATATTTGAAACCCAACTTCTGTGAAAGTAGGGAAAATGTAATGTGGCTGAAGCAAGGAGAATCTCATTCTCAAATGTTTCATATCCCCTCCCTAGAAATTTCTGAAATCCACTCTTTATCTGCAACAGACTGATAAGAGTATGAACATAGGAAGAGTTAGAGAGGGAATTTTAGCCTTACATTTGGAAACACCATCTACTTCCATTTTATTACCTACAGGGTCAAAAGCAGTAGGATAGATTTGTTTATTTATTAATATAAAGCATATGTTTTTTTAAATACATTTCTGTACGATTTATCATACATCTTGTGCTCTAAAGTGTCCTATCATGTCATGGATGGCATGGAGCACAACAAACAACATAGACAACATTTTGGGCCCTTTCTCCCTATCATCATCAATTCTGCCACCAAAGTTATTTTTCTTGTTGTCATCAGCCACTAACACAGTACTTTTATATCTGTGAGTTATATTGATGATTTGCCAATTCACTATACCTGGTAGAGTTTAGTAAGACAATTAGGTTTGTTCTGGAAGTCAAAACATCAGCCAATTCAGTTGTTACGTTTTTTTTTAATGAAAAATGGCAATGAAATCAACCATTAATGAAAAGTAAGTCTAGCTGTGCATTATCTTAAACCTTAAACCTTATACTCAAAAGGAATTGAATCAAATTAAATAATGTTTTTTAATCAATGACCAGCTCAATGAGTGCAGTAGTTGCAGGTTTCAAAATTACAGAAGAGCAATGCCAACTGGGGGCGGGGGGGGGCATAACCTGTGATATACCTACAGAAAGGTCTATAGGTATTGCATAAACATATGAATTTACTCTGTGCTTGCATACATGAATATACACTCCTGCTTATATCTAGCATAGCACTGCATAACAAGTATAGTAAAAACATTTATGTCCTAATTATTACAGCACTGCATGTTAGGGATTGAGGTTTGATTCAATTCAGTTTGAAGATCTGATCTAATACAGAAAGTGTCTTTGATTAATATATTTAATTGCATATCTCTGAACTAAATCCCCAAACAAAAGGTTTGTGCAGACCTACTGCATGTACTGTCTAGGAAAAACCATTTGTCCAGATTGGTATAGGGCAGTGATGGCTAACTTTTTCAGCGCCGAGTGCCGAAAGCGTGCATGTGTGCACCCATAATGCAATGTGTGTGCAAACCCCCGTGTGACCCGTCCCCCGTGCATGTGTGCATGACTGCCCTGTGCGTGCCCCACCTCCTTCTGTGCATGCTCGCCCCCCACTGTCATCAATTAAAAACAAATATCAACTACCGAAACATATCGCAGATTTAACAGAACATTATTTATCCAACACATATTTCTTACACAGAGGACAGAGATATAAACAAATACAAGGTGCACCAATGGGATCACCATTATTACCGGTCATCGCTAATCTTTTCATGGAAGATTTCGAAACCAATGCTTTGGAAAAAACTGTTAACAAGCCAAAATTGTGGCTTAGATATGTTGATAACACTTTTGTGATCTGGCCGCATGGAAGAGATAAACTGAAAAAAATTCTTAGTATATTTGAACAGCCTCCATCCCAAAATAAAGTTCACCATGGAGATAGAATCAGAAAATCAGTTGCCTTTCCTCGATGTATTAATTTATAAAAAATCTGATGGCACCTTAGGACATACCATCTATCAAAAGAAGACACATACGAACAGCTATCTCAACACTAAATCACATCACCATCCAGCACAAATAAACTCTGTTGCCAAAACATTAATCACAAGAACTAAATGCCTGGTTGATGAAGCATGTTCACAAACAGAATTATATATATTAACTAACGTACTGACATCAAATGGGTTCTGTAGAAATAAAATCATCAGTATGATCCAGCATGCAACACCCAGACAGAAGAGAAATCAACAAGAGGAACAAAACAATGGGAAAGCCATCTTGCCCTATATAAAAGGAACAACGGACAAAATTAGCAAAGTACTGCATAGACACAACATCAAAACCATATTTTGCACAGATAGAAAGATATCGTCTATTCTGAGAAGCCCTAAAGACAAAATAGAATTAGAGGATCAAGGCATATACGAAATCCCATGTGCTTCCTGTCCCTCAACATATATTGGACAGACCAACAGAAGAATGAGTGTGCGCTTTGAGGAACATAAAAACTCAGTACAAAAGAAAGAACACACATCATCATTAGTACAACACATAAATGGGACATAATATTAATTTTAATAACACAAAAACAGTTGCAAAAATAGAACATCTCAATGGCAGAATAATCAGAGAGGCCATTGAAATAGAGAAAAGACCATATTGTATGAATAAACGTGATGACACTTCCTGTCTGCCTACTATTTGGAAACCTGCTCTCATAGATAGACGAATCTTAACACAAAATACAAACCATAGATCAAGGGTTCACCAAAAAGCCTGTGTTGCCACCAGTTCCAGCATAACTTATCTATCGATCCACAACCAAGCAACAGTGCTTCCATCCAATCAAAATACAGCTACGTCATCAGCCAATCAGAATACAGCAACACTGTTGACCAATCAGAACACACCTTTGCCTCTTTTCATAGGAAAACGTCAGTTATGATCACACAGTTTACCCATAAGCACCAAACCAAGAACATCAGCCAGAAGATGATGAATGTGATTTCGTCGAAACGTCGCTACTACCCTTTTAAGGATATGTTTACAATTACACGGGAAGAAACCCGAAATATTAACTGTACACACATATATACCCGTGAAAACTTACACACACACACACACAGTTATTCAGAGATGTTGGGATATAATATCCTGCTTTACTCATGCAAGTCTGATAAAAAGCCAAGTTTCTTCCATCTTAGAGTGTTATCTTAGTCTAGTGTATCACATTGCTAAGATTCTTTTGTGGTAAAATTGTCTAGAAGCTGAGTTCACAACAGAGGAATTCTGAACAGGGTTGAATATCATTGTATGGTGAGTTGAGGGATACTTTACAAATCTCTTTGTCTGAGGTCTGATGAATGATATATTATAGAATTTATAATTTAATATGTTGCATTGCCATGTACTACTCAGAGAGTGCTTTAGACTGAAGTGGTGGGGAGGGCATTCTATAAATCCACAAAATAATAAATATTGTTTACATTGGGGAAAAAAAGTAAGAGCCACACTGCTGCTAATATGAGAATTGCAATCCATTTTTTGCTTCATTTCTGAATCTGCTATGCGCTTTTGTGCTCAGTGTTACAGTTGCAATCACCTTTGCTGCTTACTGCATCCATCATAACTGACTGAAATGAGAGGTGGTGGAATATGATGAAGTTACTGCCATACATGGTTTGAGTTGAGAAGTGTCTTGACTGCATCGCCAGCTTCACAGTATGATCTGTATTGCATTCCAGCCTCGATCGAATCAATGTGCTTTTAAATTCTGCTGAGAGATTTTCAGAGTCTAAAAGAGGTAGCTTTGGATTGCAAGGGTCTAAATTAGGGGTGTCAAACTCAAGGCCCGTGGGGCGGATCTAGCCTAGAGGGGAACTTAGATCTGGCCCATGGGGCCGCCCTGGAAACAGCAAAGGACTGGCCTGCTGTGCTTCTGCCAGCGAAAATGGGCTCCTGAGCTCCATTTTCGGCTGCCACAGCCTCCTATAACCCTCTGCCAGCAAAAACGGAGCTCTGTTTTTACTGGCAGAGAGTTACAGGAGGTCGTGGCAGCCAAAAACGGAAGTCAGAAGCCCGTTTTCACTGACAGAGCACTCGGGCCACCACAGGTGCCCCTGACACGAGTGACGTTGAGCTGGCCCCGCCCTCCTGCCTCCCCCCGGCCCCCAGGTCAAACACAACCCTAATGCGGCCCTCAATAAAATTGAGTTGGACACCCCTGGTTTAAGTTATTTCACAAGTAAATATTGAAGTGCAGAGCAAATTTCACCAATGTTCAAATTCTCAAGGTGATGTTAAACAAAAAAAGCCGAGTCTTAGAATGTGTAATCTCACTGCTTATTAGTTGACTAACTGATAACAAAATTATTATTCCTTTAATAGTTTCACGGCAAAGGGCACCACATTATTTTTTTCCTAACGATTTCTTTGGAGATGAAACGGTGGTAATTGTCAATTTGCCTTTTGCTCCTTCGTAGGAAAGACCAACCCCCCCCCCCCTTTGAATCATTGGCATTTTGTTTATAAAGTACCAGACATTGATTTTCATACTGTAGGTTTCTTTTTTATTCTTATTTCCTTTGCCCTCTTTAATAACTTTCTGCTTCTCATAGTAAGTCTTGGAAATTTTCTTGCACCACTGCTCAGGATGGTTGCAAGCTATAGTTAACACCAGCTGTTCTATTACATTATGTGCACTTCACAAAACAATCTGTGTGGGGTTTGAGCACAAAATATTCCCTTTTTCAAGCTATGTTGAATTATCCTTTTTATTTATTGAGTCCTGTGTTTTTTAGCTCTTTTATCAAGTGGCATATATTAAAAACTCATTTAGATCATTTTATGACTGTTACTTACTTCATGTTTCTGTTAGATTTTTGGCTTCCATCAATATTCTCTCTCTCTCTCTCTCCCTCCCTCCCCCTCTCTCTCTCCAACTGGAAAAACAATGATGTTTATCAGCAGCTGATATTATACACATATTTACAGATATGGTTTTAAGAGCACAACATTGTCCTTCACTAGCTTATTAGTAATTCAAAACACCTTGAAGAAATCTTTAAGTAGGCCTTGTTTCTTAACCCCCCCCCCCCAATTTTTTTTAGAACTTTAGGTACATCTTGATTAAATTTTTTATTTGGAAAATGCTGGAGGCATTGGTAATAAGCATTTACTGTAATTATTGTTATTCCAGATAAACTCGTGTCCTTATAAAATGGCCTTGTAACCACTTTTATTTTAATGTATTCATGAAATTTCTTGATAACCAGTTTATAGAAATATCATTATGCTTGCATCCCGTTAAGAAATGCTTAAGGTGTTTCTTTATAACCTGGTGTTTAATAGCTTCCTTTGTCATCTAGCGAAGTAATTCTCCTGCACTTATGGAAAAGCGTTTTTCTTCCTGGCAGATGCAACACTTTGGAAAATGGAACTAAAATTGGGAAATACAACTTGGAATATTTGGGTAGTACAATTATTGAAATGGCAGCCACATTAAAATCTATTAAAAAGTCTAGGATCAAAGTGGATCGGAAGTACAAGATTTCTCATATAAACGTCTCCTTTCCTGATCCGTTCCCCCCTTCCCCCCTCCCCCCTCCCCCCATTGTATAGGGCTTTAAAGGCATTAACCAGGCTATTGAACTGATACCGATAAAAACTGGAAGGTAGTGCAGCTTGTGCAAACAAACAGTAGTGTAATACAGTATGAGCAAACTAAGGAGAACCTGAGATTGTGCATAATGTTGTATTCTAGACCAGCTGTCATTTTTAGGCTGCCGCGTGTAGAACATGATGCAGTAATCCAACTGGGAAGCAACCAAGGCATCAGTAGCTGTGAATAAGATGTCCCTGTCCAGGAAAGGATACAATTGGTGCACAAGATATAGCTATACAAAGGCCACAACTACCATCTGTTTCTCAAGCAGGAGCTGTGAATCCAGAGGACTACTAAATTGTGGACTATCTTTGTCCAGGAACTACCACTCCATTGAGAGTCAAAGATAAGAGATTGTCACATCCCAGAGCAGTGGTGGGTTTCAAAATTTTTTACTACCGGTTCTGTGGGCATGGCTTGGTGGTCATGGCATTACCTGGTGGGCATCGCTTGGTGGGCGTGGCAGGGGATGGATACTGTAAAATCTCCATTCCCTCCCCACTCCAGGGGAAGGTGACTGCAAAATCCCCATTTCCTCCCGATCAGCTGGGACTTGGGAGGCAGAGAATAGATGGGGGCGGGGCCAGTCAGCATTTTTACTACCGGTTCTCCGAACTACTCAAAATTTCCACTACCAGTTCTCCAGAACTGGTCAGAACTTGCTGAAACCCACCTCTGTCCCAGAGGGCCAAAACCCAGTGCCACTCCATTTTGCTAGGGTTGAATTGAGTCAGTTTTTGTTTCCCATCCAGGCACTCTCAGCTTGAGGTTCTGGATCAGCAGCACCCAAATAATATTGCCAAGGGGTAGATATAGATGAATGTCATCAACATAGTGGTAGCACATCCTATGCCAGCAAATGACTTCCTCCAACACATTGGAATTAAATTAAATTAAATTAAATTAAATTAAATTAAATTAAATTAAATTAAATTAGGCCAAAGATTAAAGAAAAGTGGCAAGAAGCTGGATCTCTGAGGCACTGCCCTACAAAGATGTCAGGCCTACAAAGCAGACCACACCAAACTATAATTCCCCAGAAGATTAAAAAATACTTTTATTTAGATTAACTATAATAACATAACCTTGTAAGTTTGATTATGCTTCCCCAGCTCTCTTTTTATATTTTGTGTTTCAATTAGGGGATTGCCTAACTCACTACATCAGTCTATTCTTGGAGTAAGTGTGTGCTACAATAAAGCATCATTTACCATCCCCTTCTCCACTATGGTATGTTCAGTCCTTGGAAAATAAAGAACCCTGACAGTCTGTCAGTTGCAAGGGTGGCTTATATAAATTTGTGTCTCCCTACTTTGTTATATGGAAGTGAGCGTTGAGTATGTCAGGATAAATGTGTAAGTAAACTGAATTGTGTGACATGTTATTATTACTATTTTTTAAGTGTATGGCACAACAAGAAGAGAACGGGTAAAGAATGAATAGTTGTTGGATGAATGGATGGATGAATAGAGACTAACTACTAAAGAGCCTGGTGGCGCAGTGGACTAAACTACTGTTAAAGTAGTATTTAGCTGCCAGCTGCCTGCAATTAGTGCGAGTTCAATTCTCACCAGGCTCAAGGTTGACTCAGCCTTCCATCCTTCCGACGTAGGTAAAATGAGGACCCGGTTTGTGGGGGCAATAAGCTGACTTGTATAAAAAAGAACACCTCTTAGGGGCCCCCAAAAGCACTACTAAGCAGGTATATACAAAAGTATGAAGGCTATTGCTTAAAAGCATTGTAAGCCGCCCTGAGTCTCTGGAGAAGGACGGCATATAAATCAAATTAATAAAATAAATAAATAAATACTGACCTGTATGGAAAAAATATGTTGAAAATGGTTGGTCATACAGAGAAAATGAATAAGGATTTTTAAAAAAAGAATGAAAAATAGTAAATGATTGGAGAGGAAAAATTGATGAGATCTTCAAAAAGAAAGAATTTAAGAAAGGAAGTAGTGTGTGGAACAAGAATACTTTGTAAGGGTTGAAAGGTATGGAGAAGTGTCATGTTAATGTAATGTTAATGTAAATCAGATAGTCTTAAATTATTTAAAAATCTCTTGCCTCAAATTCCTTTTGCTTACAATTTTTTTTAAAAATTCTTATTTATATGCCACCCTTCTCCGGAGACTCAGGGCGGCTTACAATGCGTTAAGCAATAGCCTTCATACTTTTCTATATTCTATACAAAGTCAGCTTATTGCCCCCACAAACCGGGTCCTCATTTTACCCACCTTAGAAAGGATGGAAGGCTGAATCAACCTTGAGCCTGGTGAGATTCGAACTTACAGTAATTGCAGGCAGCTGGATGTTAAATGCTATCTTAGTAGGAGGCATTAGCCTCCTACGCCACTCAGGCTCCTATTTTACCCTCTGTTGGCATTTTGCCACCCTTCTACCCTTGCAAAACATTCTTGTTGCCATATACTGTCTCAGGGGTGAAATCCAAAATTTTTCCCTACTGGTTCTGTGGGTGTGGCTTGGTGGGTGTGGCAGGGGAAGAATATTGCAAAATCTCCATTCCCACCCCACTCTGGGGCCAGCCAGAGGTGGTATTTGCCGGTTCTCCGAACTACTCAAAATTTTCGCTACCGATTCTTCAGAACCTGTCAGAACCTGCTGGATTTCACCCCTGTACTACCTCCTTTTTTAATGTTGCTTACCCTGAAAAGGAATAATGTGGTAGGTACACATTAAACTGCTTTCAGGCTAAATTGTCATCAAAGAGTTTTACTCTTCCCAAAATAATATTTAATATTTGACGGTTCAGAACCATGGAAAAATATTAATAAAAACAGTCCAGAATTCAAACAATTTATAAATTAAAAGAATTGGATAAAACCATCAAAAATAAATTTAGAAAAAACATCAAATAGTGGCTACTTTGATTCAGGACCGTTTAAAAATTGGTTTTTATTTTTTCTCCCCAATAATGCTCAGCTTCTCTAATATAAAATAATGCATTTTTAATATGTGATTTTTTTTTATTGAAGTGAACTTCTACTTGAATGCCATTTATTTTTCATAACTTAAAATGCCAGTTTTTGGGAAAAATTGGCTTTAGACTTATTTAATAGTAATAAGAAAAACCCTTCTGTTTAAAAATAAGGGTAATCCTCCTTCCCTGATTAAAAATAAAATATCATATTTCTATGGGATTTTTTTTTCACCCTATCCTCACACAGATGAAACCCTTGGGCTCCATATATTTCTCTAGTTGACCCACTGTGACCCTCTTAGCACTGTGTATATGCTGCAAGGAGATGCTTCAGAATATATATCAAAATACAGTGTTCTGTTGCAGGTAGAATATTTTTTAGAAAGGCTGTAGTAATATATCTGACTTGTTACCTGAGATGATCAGCTTCAGGGGAAAAGTCTGTCAGGGGAAATGTTGGCTTCGTAGTTGTCTTAGCTTCTTCTGGCACTACCTGTTAGTCTTACGCCTTCAAAACCCAGAGAGAGTCAAAGGTGCCTGTGCATTACTTGTCTTCCTGACATCCAGAATGTCAAGCAGAAGCCTGCATTTTATTAATGAAAAGCCAGCAGTGAATTCCCGTTGCGTGCAGACACATGGCAAAAGCGTTCTTTTCAAAGGTTGTCATTAAATCCTTGTACCTCAGGTCGGTGTCACATAATACCGTTAAGTGTGGAATAAACGGTGTCATTAGCTAGTGACATTGACTGGCACACGACTTGCATCCTTGGCGTACGCCTTAATCTTGCGAATGATCAACACATAGCACTAAAGTTGAATCACTTAGTCTGTTGAATCAGAATAAGGTGCGAAACGGAGAGTGATAAATGAAGAGGAGTTCTCTGTTCACTTTGCCGTTCAGAGAAACAGTAACTTTTATGGTCATGACAGAATCAATTTGCCCCATTTAAGCAGACATTCTGTGATCTTTGAAACTGGAAGCAATTTGCCCTAAATGAAGGAAGCTAACAATCTAAATTTAGTTTGGAGCAAAGCAATCCCAACCCATTGTTTTTAGAAGCTGACCAAGTTGTTGTTCATACAGGTCATCTTCAGTGTATGACCACAACTGGGCCCAGAATTTCCATTGCTAACTAAGAAGAGTTGTTAAGTGAATTTTGCCCCATTTTAGGACCTTTCCTGGCACGGTTGTAAAGTGAATCACTGCAATTGTTAGCTTAATAACATGGTTGCTAACTGAATCTGGTTTCCCCATTGACTTTGCTTGTCAGAAAGTTGCAAAAGGTGATCATATGACCCCGGGACACTGCAACCGTCATAGATGCATGGCAGTTGCCAAGTGTCTGAATTTTGATTACATGACCATGGGGATGCTGCCATGGTCATAAGTGTGAAAAATGATCATAAGTTACTTTTTTCAGTGTCGTTGTAACTTTGATGAGTTACTAAACAAATGATTGTAAATTGAGGGCTGCCTGCAGTGGTGGGATTCAACCGGTTTGCACCACTTTGGCCGAACCGGTTGTTAAATTGCTGACTGGCCCCACCCCTCCCCTTCCCAACCCTTCCAGAAGTCCCCACGTGCCCCGTTTTGGCTCCCAGGTAAGTGCAGGATGGACTACTAGGCCCAAAACGGGGTCGGGGGGGCAGCATTCCCTCCCCATGGCCTGTTTTTGCTCCCAGGAGGGTGCAGAAGGCTGCCTGCTGCCTGTCACAACCCCTGGGCATGCCCACCATGGCCACAGCCATCCAACCAGTCATTAGGGCAGAGAACTGGTTGTTAAATTATTTGAATTCCATCACTGGCTACCTGTATTTTTTGACCTGGGCTTCATGATGACTCACTCCAACCCTAGAATAAAATGGGGCAATTCAGGCTAGTTTCTAAGTCATCTGAGGATTCAAAACACTTAACTGAGTTTCATTGCCCCCTATGAAGTTTGGTGGTTTGGTGGAGTTAGAAATTCTAGCAAAGGGTTGAAATTACAATGTTTGACCTTTGTTCACATTACACCTTAGTCAGGGAGAGAGGAAAATGGGGATAGGTTTAGGGGTTTATTATTCTAGTCTCACATCAGTGAAGGCGTTGTGAACTATTGCCCCAGTAGATCACAGATTACATTACAGTCGTTTGAAAATGAGTAGCAAGATTGAGAGGTGTTTTTTGTGGGCAGGATAGAGAGATCGAGGCATATCTTGGCAGTCACCTTTTATTTATTTAAGCGCAATAATTTATATGCTGGCTCTTGCTAGAATTCTGGGCAACTTTCAATTAAAGAAAAAAATGGATCGGCATAAAATGTGCAGATTAAAAACAAGCTAATGGCCATTATGTAGCCCCTTAGCTGCAAATGATGTCCCTCTGAAGACCTGCCTGAAAAAGCACCATTCTGATTGCTTTCCAAAAAGACAACCAGAAAGGGACCCTCCTCATTTCAGGCGTTGCCATATCCTCCTTGTCCAGACAATTATTCTGAATGAGTTAGGGGCTTTCAAAGATCGACAATTAATTTATTTTTTAATCCTTTCCAGTGATTTAATTTCGTCAACTTTCTTTTGCAATGTATTGTATTGTAAATGATAGTTAATGCTACCCAGGTTCATTAGGGAAGTTCACTGAGACCTGCAAATTAATCAGCTGCTATTTTTTTTTAATGCAGGTAGTCCTCGACTTACAACATTTCATTTAGTAACCGTTTGATAGAAATAACAAGACTTATATACCGCTTCACAGTGCTTTACAGCCCTCTCTAAGCAGTTTCCCAAGTCAGCATATCGTCCCCAACCATCTGGGTCCTCATTTTACTGACCTTGGAAGGATGGAAGGCTGAGTCAACCTTGAGCCTGTGAGATTCGAACTGCGAAATTGCAGGCAGCCAGCAGTCAGCAGAAGTAGCCTGCAGTACTGCATTCTAACCACTGCGCCTCTGCGGCTCAAAGTTAAAACGTCTCTGAAAAAAGTGATTTAGGACCCTTTTTCACACTTACAACTGTTGCAGCATCCCTATGGTCACATGATCAAAATTCAGATGCTTGGCAACTGATTCATATTTATGACTGTTGTAAGGTCAGGTGATTTGCTTTTGTGACCTTCTGACAAGCAAAATCAATGGGGAATCCAGATTCACTTAACCACCATGTTACTAACTTAACAAATGCAATGATCCGCTTAACAACTGTGGCTAAAAAAGTGGTAAAATGGGACAAACTTATTTAACAAATATTTCACTTAGCAACATAAATTTTGGACTCAATGGTGGTCATAATTTGAGGACTTCTGTAGTGTAAAACTGTGACTCACTAGATCTGCATTCTTCCCCTCTCTCTCTCTCTCTCTTTTTGTAAGTAGTAGTCACAATCACCCCATTTTGATCCTACTTGTGTTTATGTATTTTTATGTGTATTACAATATTAAAGATTGGGTTAGGTTTGGCATTGCTGAATCAAAAACAGTATTTCGGCCCATCTGTTTCCCCCCATATTCTCAAATTATCTGTTTTAGAATTCTCTGTTTTGAGAATTTGGGAATTCTCAGCCTGATTTATAATAAGCGGATACTTGGAATAAAGATTTTCTGAGGGCTTTCTGTCTTGGCAATGATTTCCTCTGTAAGGATAATCTGTGCCAACTTTATTACATAGTTGATGTTGAGCTAACAGATTTACATAGTTTTGGACATATCAATCAACCTGCAGGTTGTTTCTTTAATATGTTTGTGCTTAGAAATATTTTATTCAGCCTGTCCTCTTTATTGTTTTCTTATATTGATGCAACATTATGCTATTTAATTAGATTAATTAAATTGTGCTAAAACAATTACTGGCAATTTGGGGGCACTGCAGAACCTGTCGGAGAAGGAGTGGTTAGGGACAAAGAATTACAATATGCGTCTTGATAACATTTGATGCTATTTTAAAAATTTGGCACATTTCATCCCCCCAAAAATTTGCTCATGGTTTGCTTACAGTAGATCTGGTGAAAAGCAAACCATAACAAAAGAGCAGGACATTGGAAAAAAAAAAACAAAAACAGATTCTAAAGCTGAATCCCAAACTTCCCTGCACCAGAAAGTCCCATGGATAAGCACAGGTATTAAAGTAGATCTTATATATAAATGATCCAGCACCTTCCTTTTTGCAGAGTTGAATTGGTACAGGCAGTTCTCGGCTTACAAGCACAACTGAGCCCAAAATTTATGTTGCTAAGCAAGACATTTGTTTGCCCCATTTTACAGTTGTTAAGTGAATAACTGCAGTTGTTAAGTTTGTTATATGGTTGTGAAGTGAATCTGGTTTAGCCATTGACTTTGCTTGTTAGAAAAGGGGATCACATGATCCCAGCTCATAAATGTGAGTCAGTTGCCAGATGTCTGACTTTTGATCATGGAGATGTTGCAACGGTCATAAGTGTGAAAAATGGTCCTAAGTCACTTTTTCCAGTGCTGTTGTAACTTTGAACGGTCACTAAATGAACTTTTGTAAATTGAGGTCTACCTGTATCTGTCATTTTACAGAAACACTGAGAATATTATTCTGCTGTTTTAGAAATCCAACTCTGAGTAGCCTGATCTTATTCTTTTCTGGTTTGGATGGGTGAACAGGCTGTGGAAAAATGATGTTTATGGAGGATAGATGCCATATATTTAAATCCCAGTGTTCAGTTTGACAAAGAAGAGCAAAAAAGCAGTGTCCCAAAGATGCTTTTTCAAAAGGCAACTGGACTTTCTTTGTTTTTCCTGGAAAGCGTTTTGCTTCTCATCTAAGAAGCTTCTTCTGTTCTCTCAGAACTGAGGAAGTTTCTTGAATGATAAGCAAAACACCATGGCCTGGATGACTGAGAATCTCCATAGACAAACAACAACAACAACAACAACAACAATACAGTGCTTAATAAAAGAAACCTATGAACATGAGCTGAGTCTGTACCAAACCTGAATGGAAAAATAACCAGTGATAGAATATTCAGGAACTATGGTGGAACAAAGATCCTTCAGTAATGACAGGACGATCATGATAAAACATAAACCTGAAATAATAGTTAGGCTTCAACAAGCCACAGGGCAGACAAGTAATTAAGATGTAACTTTTGCTGTCTTGGGCTATCCAAGTAAGATTTTTTTTTTCATGGAAGTCAAATTTTATGATGAAATATTGCCGGCATTTCTCTTCCAAATGGTTGTTGATTTGGTTAGAAAAGGATAAGGAGAAAACAAACAAAAATTGATTTTTCCCCCTTCTGTTGTTTAACAAATTTGTATGGAATGCTGGACAAAAAATCAATAATGGAGTTTGCAATACACACAGAGTCGTAATTGCTGTGTAATAGTATAGCATGTTTTAATATCTTCCGGGTGTTATCCAATTCCCACTGAATCTTTTCTTGACTACATCAACATTCAATCAACATTATTAAACCTTGTAGCCTTCCTCACAGGAACAGAATAAGTAAACATGAACAGGTAAATGTGTCCTTTACTTGAGGTCATATTGATGTTAAGTTCCTAGTGATAGCTTTTCAGAGATCTAGGTAGAAAACTGTAGTAGAAATAAATTTAACCAGCAGTGAGTATGCATAAAAATGAATTAGAATACCCATATTGAGCTATTGATATGTATTATGTTGCATGTTTACAGTTCATAGATATGTGATACAGTATACAATAATTATGCCAAAAGAAACTTCTTTAGATAATCAGTTTGGAATATATAAAGTGATTGTGGGAATATACAGAACTATGTTTGTTAATTGTCTGAGCTCCTTAGCTAGATGTCAGAAGTCACTTTAAATCAGAGGTGGGGAACTATGATGCTTTTCCCATGTTGACTCAGGAATTCTGGGAGTTGAAGTTCAGAGATTGTAAAAGGCTATAGTTCCCCACCCCTGCTTTAAATCAAAGCAAAAGATCTAAGATAAGGAAGGAAACATTCACTAAAGCTATTTTCAGTTTTTATTTATTTATTTTAAAACAGTGTAATAAAAGGAAAGCACCTCTACACCACCATAATTACCAACAAAAGATAAACAGTAATTATACTGTGGGAAAAAAGACCTCTAAATATACAGTAGTGATTAAAATAAGCCAACATAACTTGCCCCCACATAATTAGGAAATAAGGAAAAAGAGTCATACAATAACTATATATAATCATAAATTTGATAAATAAGCTTATCATTAACTTTGTAAAATGGAGACTTCTCAAAACTTCATTTACTTATATGTTTTATATATATATATATAGCCAATCAGAGTACAGCCAACCCCCATCCAATTAGAGCACAACCAAGCCCCCAACCAATCAGAACACACCTCCACCCAATCAGAACACAGCCAGGCTCCCACCCAATCAGTTCACACCCCCACTGGCAGTTAAAAGGAAGAAACAGCTGTGATCACACATTGCTCCTAGAAGCATGAAGCTGAGAACACCAGCTGAAGATGACGAATGAGACTTCATTGAAATGTCGCCAAGAAACTTCCAATTTTACGTGGGAGAAAACCCGAATAACCAAAGACCTACATACAAACACCTGCGAAAACCTCAGAAAACAAATATCGTACCTCTACGGGGAGGAAATCCACCATCTGACCAGGACCTATGAAAAACTCGAAGTCCAAAGAGCTTCCATTTTATGTGACCTCTCATTCCTACGCAACTGCTGAGATCAAAATTTAATCCCCACATGCTTCCAATTGAAATTCCACTCCAACTCTGCAGCCACCAAACGCATCCTGAAAAGAACAGAATTGGCCCTAATCAGAAATGAACTTCACACAAAAAGATTCCTCCTATACTGAATCAACAAAGATCTCACACTTCACTTCAAACTCAGCAACAAGATCCACCCTGCACTTTGGGACAAATCCAAACAACTCACCATCTGGAGAGCTGAAACACAGACCACCCTCAAGACACCAACCAACAAACTCCGAAGACTACAAGAATGCCAGAAACAAACCCTTCCCCCCTCACAGTCACAGATGAAACAAACAGTGCATAACATCTCAGATAGGATCCTCACCAAAGCCAAAACAATGTCCTTTCCAAAGGATTCAACTTTGCAGTCGCTCCCAAATACATCCCTACTGAAACCATTATATGTGGAGTTGAAACCAGCCTGACCAAAATCAACCCCGACGATGCTAACAGAATCAGACTCGAAATCACCAACATCCTCTGCACCAGCAAGCCACCCAAAATCAACTTACCCAAAGAGGAACAGACAGCACTACTTAACCTGAAAGAACACACCAGCATAATAATCCTACCAGCAGGCAAGGGAAACGCCACGGTGGTTATGAACACATCTGACTACCAAACCAAATTAACCAACCTACTCCAAGACTCCACATACAAACCCCTAAACACAAATCCCACCACCTACCTGGAAAAAACCACTAGATCCAAAATAAAAGCCTCCCCCATCAGCGAAGAGATCCAGCAAAGAATCATTCCCAGAGGGAAATCATCCAGATGCCCTAAGCTCTATGGTCTCCCCAAGATACACAAAGAAGGAACCCCACTTAGACCCATAGTCAGCTCCATAGGCTCACCTCTACAAAACCTAGCCAAATTTCTCACCAAACAACTACAGCCCTATGCAGAATCCATCACCTCACACGTAAAAAACTCATTCCAGTTCATAGAGATCATAAAGAAACAAAACTTACAGCCCAGTGACCTACTCGTGAGCTTTGATGTCATATCTCTCTTCATCCAAGTGTCAATCAAAGAAGCCTTGACAGCTATCCAAAACAAATATAACCCCCCCCCCCAGCACATCCTAGATCTGACCAACCACTGCCTATCCAACACATACTTCATCTATAACGGACAAAAATACAAACAAATAGAAGGAACACCCATGGGATCACCCCCTCACCTGTCATTGCAAACCTCTACATGGAATACTTTGAAACCCAAGCTCTAGAAAAATCTGATCACAAACCCAAACTCTGGCTCAAATACGTAGATGATACCTTCATAATCTGGCCACACGGGAAAGAAAAACTGGACAACTTCCTCACACACCTCAACAGCCTACACCCCAAAATACAGTTCACCATGGAAACAGAAGCTAACAGCCAACTTCCCTTCCTGGATATCTTAGTCTACAAGAAATCCAATGGCTCCCTAGGACACACCATCTACCAAAGGAAAACACACACAAACCACTATCTGCACGCACTCTCACACCACCACCCAGCCCAGATCAACTCCGTAGCCAAGACACTCATCTCCAGAACACTTAGCTGAGGAACAACACCTAAAAACCAAACTACACACTCTCACTAACATACTAACATCCAACGGATTCCAAAGAAATAAGATTACCAACCTAATCCAAAAAGAAACCCCCACTAAAATCCAAGACAGAGAACAAGAAAACGGCAAAGCCCTCCTCCCATACATAAAAGGCACCACAGACAGAATCAGCAAGATCCTCCACAAACACAACATCAAGACAGCATTCTGCACAAACCGAAAAATATCCACCATCCTAAGAAACCCCAAAGACAAAATTGAGTTAGAAAATCAAGGAGTATATGAAATCCCATGCACCGCCTGCCCCACCACATACATCGGACAAACCAACAGAAGAATAAGTGCACGCATTGAAGAACACAAGAACTCAGTCAGAAAAGAGGAACCAACTTCTTCCCTGGTCCAACACCTTAAAGCCACAGGACATGAAATTGACTTTAAAAAGACCAGAACTATCGCCAAAGCTGAACACTTTAAGAACAGAATAATCAGAGAAGCCATCCAGTTAGAAAAACGCCCACACAGCATGAATAAACGAGATGATACCTCCCACCTACCAGCCATTTGGAAACCCGCCCTTATTGACAAACGAGTCCCTAACACAAAGAATGACACCAGACCCACACTCATGAAAACCACACAGGATGTCACCACCACACATCCACGCAAAAAGCAAGCCCAGACCCATACCGATGATGACCACGGACCAGAAGCCAGACCACAGCTGCATCATAAGCCACTTTAAACCCCTCCAATCCATACATGAAGCAACCTGACATCCACCATGAAGATGTGGCATGGCCACGAACGCGAAGCCAAACAACAGCAACGCAGCTCACCAGCTCAAATCCCCCTGCTACTCAGACACAACCAAGTCCCCACCCAAACAGAACACACTCCCATCCAATCAGAGTACAGCCAACCCCCCATCCAATCAGAGCACAGCCAAGCCCCAACCAATCAGAACACACCTCCACCCAATCAGAACATAGCCAGGCTCCCACCCAATCAGTTCACACCCCCACTGGCAGTTAAAAGGAAGAAACAGCTGCGATCACACATTACTCCTAGAAGCACGAAGCCGAGAACACCAGCCTGAAGATGACGAATGAGACTTCGTTGAAACGTCACCAAGACACTTCCAATTTTACGTGGGAGAAAACCCGAATACATACAAACATCCACGAAAACCTCAGAAAACACACACACACACACATATGCAATATAGCTCAATCTCCACTACCTATAGTGGGAGCACAAATGAACGAAGCTATCAAAAAATGAAATGTCCTCCACTGTCACCACATTTTGCATCAATTTTTAAGATTTGCTCCTAGCTATAATAGCTACCTTGCATAATTTATTTGTCCACTAATATACATTTGTTCAGTCCAGTTCCTAAGGCTCATTCCCCTTCCCTCCCAAAAACCCCAAATGGTGTTCATCTGGTAGAATAGGGCTTTCTTCTGGTAGCATAATAATATGTTGTAGTTTTTCTAACTTATACTACAGATTTGTCACCTTTTTAAAAAATATGAATCCATTTGCATTGTAACTGACTTCTTGAAATTCCATGCTTCTTTTTCTTTGTAGTGAAAATATATACTTCTCAAGTCATTTTCCCAGTGTTAAAAGCTTCTTGCGCTCTAATAAGCATCTTAAAGAACAAGTACATAAAAGAATGTTTAAGTAATTAGTATGGATCTACGTTTTTTTTTTAAAAAAACAACAATAACCATAATACAAAAGGAAAAAGTCTTCACCCCACTGTGTTAATATTAAGAAAATACTAACACAGAACTATTGTGTTCCTTGAATAGAATTGACAATGTTTATAAAAGCCAGGTTATTTTTTCTTTCATAGTAGAATGTAGGAAGAATGTTAATCCTAAATGAGTCTTGTAAGTACAATGAGAATGTTTGTTCAAATTCCAAGGTACTTGTCAAGCACATTCTATCAGGACTTGGTAATCAATAATACATTTTATAGCTCAGCTCAACTTCTCAGCTTGACCAGGAAGACTTACTGACACACATTTAGTTTTATTATAGGCAAAAATTAAGCCTCAGGACAACAGATGGTTACCTACTACCAGTACAAAAATGAAACTATATTTATACCCTCATGAGTTCAAACTTGAGGTTTCTTCTTCCCATTGTTCCAAATGTATGAATACTCAACATTGTATTTGACGGCCTTGAAGCCAAGTAATTATTGTATTGTATTTATATAATGGCCATCCTTGGTCTTTGAAATGGTGGTTTCTGTCCTCCTTAGTCCTTATATAGAAATTTTATGAGAGAGAGGGGTGCGGAGAGGGGGGGAGGGAGGGGGGGGGGGGGGGAGGGAGGGGGGGGGGGAGAGAGAGAGAGAGAGAGAGAGAGAGAGAGAGAGAGAGAGAGAGAGAGAGGGAATATCTCAATTTCTATGGAAATTCTTTATTTATGCCATTCTGGGTGGTTTTAAAGAGTTAAAACAACAATTTTATAATCCAAACTACAGTGTACAGGGCTATTGTAATCCTAATTTATAAAAACAAGATTAACTAGCAGGACTGACCTAATCTTCTGGCCCAGAAGAATTTGGGTCTGAAGCACCATTTGGGTTTAGTCTAGATTCAAAGATGTTACTACAGACTAGATTTGGGAGGGAAATATAATTAAAAAGCTTTATGTAATTAAAGTGTATTGCTGGCATAGTCATTACATGAGTCAATAATTCCAACAAATGATTATAGAGAACTTGAAACTATATGCTATGTAAAAATGTGTCAAAAACTGTTATGTGAGCATAATTTAGAAGCTTCTCCATAATTACTGTGACAGCAGAAAAGGACATTTGACATATATTAGCTTAAACACTTGCAATTAACAATGCTAAACTGTAAAGATAGCTGACTGGCATTATGCCTGTCTCCTCTCTGCTCTTGGATCAGGAGGAGGTTTAGACTCCATCTCTTCCTCATAGCTAAGGGATGGCAGTTGCTTCTGTTCCTCACCTGAAGCCTCCTGGCCAATTTGCTGTAGGTGCGGTTCACCTCCCTCAGCCTTAGCCTGTCGCTGGTTCGATTGACACAGCTGAGGCTGCTCCATCATGCTAGTAGCATTCTCTGAGCCCTGATCCAATACTCGACTCCCCAGTTTTCCTCTGCAGACTCACCTTCCTCCTCTGAACTCGCATTTGGAGTGGGGTCTGGGAGCGGATACATGACAGAAAGCACTCCTTATTTTAACCATGCATAGTTGTCTCTCAGCTAATAGGGAAAACACACCCAGAGCTTAGATATATTTATTGTTTTTCTCATTTTGAAAAGGATTACTAGATGAACTTGCTCTCTGTGGAATCTTTCCTGAACCGAGAAGTTGCAGTGGCAGGACCATGGGGCACATCTATGGATTTCAGATACATAGATATAAATGCAGATGATTGATGATTGATGATGATATCCATTCAGTCGTGTCCAACTCATGGCGATTCTATGGGTCAGGTCCAGGGGTGGTATTCACTTACCTTTGCTACTGGTTCACAAATGTGAGCACGCGCGACTCCTCCACGTATGCGCAGGCACAGAGGCCAAAAATAGGAGATGATGATGTGTGGGTGGGTGGAGCCTCCTGCTGCTGGCGCTACCGGATCACGCGATCCAGATGGAACCAGCTGAATTTCACCACTGGTCAGGTCTCTCCACATCTTCCAATTTTGTACTACTTCTTTGAGTTGTTCTATGCATAAATACAAACATTGTATGCATCATTGTTTTCTCTGAAACAAAGGCCTGCTCTTTGAATGGAATTGTGCTCTCTCTCCCCCCCCATCTCAATATTGAAATTAGAAATGTCAAAGCAGAATGACTTGATTCTCTGAGGTGTTATTTCAAACTTAATCATCTTTATGATCCAAACTGCAGTAAGCCATCCCTTTCAGTCACAACTGACTGAGGGGAATGGTACTGGAGGTGCAGCTGCTTTCTTTTCCAGAAACTTCTAATAGTGGCCCTTCCAAGTGAACATCAAAATGTAGATATGAGATAAAATATACCTTTTCTAAAATCCAAATAATTCCTTAGATCTCAGCAGCAGAGACACAGACAAAATCACAGTGTATAAAGAGTGATTCTTTTGGAATTTATTCATCTAGCATTTTAAGCATGGCCATGAATAAAAACTTGGTATACATGTTAATCATATCTCTGCAGGGAGAATCTTTGTCCAGGATGAAAAACTGCATAAGTTGTGTTTAGTTTGCATCGGATAATATTTTTTAAAAAAATCTAGTCAGCATGACCTGTGGGAGCAGCTAAGTATTTTTCACTTCTTTAAGGAGAACCATTTTACAAGGACAGCAGCACAATGCTCACTAGGGTTACTGAAGCAAAGTTGTTCCGTACGGATAAACTGTCATTCACAGTCTCATTTTGCATTTATGATTTATAATGAAAATTATCTCAGGAAGTTTGGTCAGAGAAGGCATACAAGTAAAAAGATAAACGTTCTCCTTTGTAGCAGCTTCAGAACGTTTTCTAATGGTGTTGAGAAGTAACAAAGAAAAGAAGTAAGGAAGTCCTTACATTAGCAGACCTGGCGATTATAGCATTTTAGTATAATAATTTTTTATATTTTTTTTATTTTTATTTTTATTTATATTTATATGCCGCCCTTCTCTGGAGACTCAGGGTGGCTTACAATGCATTAAGCAATAGCCTTCATACTTTTTTGTATATTTATACAAAGTCAGCTTATTGCCCCCACAATCTGGGTCCTCATTTTACCCACCTTAGAAAGGATGGAAGGCTGAGTCAACCTTGAGCCTGGTGAGATTAGAACTCGCAGTAATTGCAGGCAGCTGGATGTTAAATGCTGCCTTAATAGGAGGCATTAGCCTGCTACGCCACTCAGGCTCCTTTATATTATAGCAATAGTACTTAGACTTATATACCACTTCATGGTGCTTTACAGCCCTCTCTAAGCAGTTTATAGAATCAGCATCTTGCCCTCAACAATCTGGGTTCTCATTTTACCCACCTCAGAAGGATGGAAGGCTGAGTCAACCTTGAGCTGGTAAGACTCGAACTGCCGACGCAGTCAGCAGAAGTTGCCTGCAGTACTACATTCTAATCACTGCACCATCCTGGCTCATTATAGTATAAATTTTAATAATATACTAGATAATTTTTAGTAATATGCTACCGATAAATACAAAGTCTCCTTGCTTTCTATGAGTTATTTGTGGGATATTTGATGATATCTCTGACAAGGATTTATCTTAAATATTTGAAAGCCACTTTGATTTCAGGAAACCAGGAAACTGTGAGTTCTAGTCTCACTTTAGGCACAAAGCCAGCTGGGTGATCTTAGGCTATTTAAGTTTCTCTCAGTCCTTTGGAAGCAGGCAATGGCAGTTTTGAAATCTTTCCAATAAAACTTCACAGTAGTCCAGGCAGTTGCCAAGAGTCAACACTGACTCAGACATAAATAGTAATAAAATGATAATTATCACCTAGTAAAATCCTCCCATTTCATGTACTGAGCAATGATTTGCCATTATCTATGTAAAGCATCTTTGTTCCTCAGAGAGATTATTTGTGGACAACTCTGTCAATGTGGGGCAAGCTATGTGTTTGTGTGTGTTTGTTCATGAATCGAACACATGTTATACAGAATATAAATTTCAGCCTTTAAGGTGAAACAGCTTGTCTTTAATTTGTTTTGTTTTGTTACTTACAGTATATTCATTTCTTCTGGAATTGTTGGAAGGTGCACAGGTTATGAATGGCTATTCTAAGCTCTCAAATCTATACCTCTCAATTTGGAATCACACACACACACGCACCCCAATTTAAAAAAAGAATTTATACAGTTCAAGTTTATCAAAGTACCCGGTCTGCTGGGAGAATTTTTTAGGAGACTTCCACGCAGCATCAGAGATGGGTTTCACATAATTTTACCACCAGTTCGCTGAGCACCAAAAATGTATGCACTTTCTGTGCATGCATGCGGCCTTTCACACATGCACTTTGCTAGCACATGCACCTTGCATGCATGCTTGTGGCTTAGAAAACGTGGCTAAATAGGACAACATAGCAGGGGGATGGGGGCGGGCCTGGGAGGTTCGCCTGAACTGGTCCGGTTCACCCGAATTGGTCCGAACCGGCTGAATACCACCACTGCACAGCATGTATTTATTTCAGATGGATGTAGTTATCTTAATGGGTATGGCAATATTTCAGCCAGATTCAACCTGGCATGAAACCAAAGCACCTGTACCTATTATTCCTAAACTACAATATAGCAACTTGCAGCAGCTCTTGGAATATTATATGAGTGTGGGGTTTTGAGCAAGCATGCATATAGCCCAGTTTGCATTGTCTTGGGTTGACTATATAAAACCACCTAAGTGTTTTCCTGGTGTTATGAAGACAAACAATTTAAGAATAAGCACAATGGGCAGCAGTGATAAATATCAGCACTAGACCATTAAGAGAAGGAGATATTTACTGTACTGTTGGTTTGTGTCTGGCAGACACTGTGTTTCTTTTTCCCTTAAGCATGGCAGTTTATTACCATTAGCTCTCTCTTAAAGAAAAAAAAACACAAAAATGCTATATATTGTACAGTAATCGAGACAGTAGATTTCACTGCTGTGAAATTCATAATCATTTTAAAGATGCATAAGTAATATCTTGTTTAAAAAAACCCAAAACCCGTGAAGCGGTTAGCAAGGGGTGTTATTCACATGGGAAGCAAAATAAAGCGAGAATGGCAACTGGAACTGCTGGGTGAAATTATCACCCTAAAGTTACCGTATTTTTCAGAGTATAAGACGCACCGGAGTATAAGACACACCTACCTTTTTTGGTTGTTGTTTTTTTTAAAAGTTTTTTTTTATTTTTTAGACAAACACACATACAAACATACAATGTATTTTCTTTGAACAGAGTATTTGGCTGCTTCACAAATTTAAACAGTGTTTAGTCATTTCAATTAAATTTACAATTTCTATATTTCCTTTTTGCCATATTTATTCCACATCTAGTTTTTTTTAAAAAAACAATATTACCCTTCATTCTCATCTCTAATCTTAATCAAATTCAATTTTTTCCTTCTATTCTATATTATACCCTTCCCATTGTCATCTATTTTTATATCCATCCTCACATTGGTTAATTATTTAATATTACAATTGTTTAATACAAATTCAACATTTTTATATAAATCAATTAGTTATAACTATCTTTTTTGTATATTAATCAATATGAACATGAATATTCCAATTATTTCCATGCAATCCAATTTCTTACAAATCAATTAATTATATTTACCAATAATAATAAACCAAATAATTTTCCCTATATATTCCTCCAAACCATAACTTAACCATTTCTGCTTTCAACACAATATACAATTAATAACATCTCAATTATTACAATTCCCTAGTTAAATAGACCTTTTTTCTTTTGTGTTTTAAAATCTTGAACTCTCCTCTTTTGCCCTAAATTTCCCGTTGTTTGCACCTACCTTTTTTGGTGAGCAAAAAGAAAAAGAAATCTCTCTCCCTGCCTCATTTTGTCATGTTGCAGCAGAGCCTGCTTTACTTTCAGTTTCGTTTTAGCTAGGGAAAAAAAAAATCTGCTCCAGCACTCTTTGTAGCAAGCAAAGAGCTTGCAAAACAAGAGCTTGCAAAAGAGCCTGCGGAAAACATCTGAGAGCAAATCAGCTGAGAGTCGGGAGGCCATCGAATCAACTTGTGCTAATTAGCCTATGCTGATGCTGAATGGGGCTGTTTTTTCTTGCTGTTTGCTTTCAAGGAGGCAACTGCTGGGAGGCAGAGGCCAAAGGGTGGGGGCCAGTGGGTGGGCAGGGCTACATTTGGTGTATAAGACACACCTAAATTTTCACCCCCTTTTAGGGGGGTAAAAAGGTGCGTCTTATACTCCGGTAACTACAATCCGTTGGATTATTTAGCAGCTAAATGTTTAACCTAACAAATGTCAAGGCAAATGAATGGCTATAAACAGAAGTTACAACAGTATTATTTATTTATTTTTATTTATTTTTATTTATTTTTATTTATTTATTTTGTCAAGCATGTATTTTATGACAGATACAAGTGTAAACATCATTATAAATACATGAAAAGGATACGAATAAAAGGAAACATTAGGACAGGGACGGCAGGCACGCTGGTGTGCTTATGCATGCCCCTTACAGACTTCTTAGGAATGGGGTGAGGTCTACAGTAGACAGTCTAAGGTTAAAGTTTTGGGGACTTGGAGAAGAAACCACTGAGTCAGGTAGTGCATTCCAAGCGTTGACAACTCTGTTGCTGAAGTCGTATTTTCTGCAGTCTATTTTGAATTGGTTTACTATGAGTTTGTATCTATTGTGTGCTCTTGTATTGTTTTGGTTGAAGCTGAAGTATTCATTGGCTGGTAGGACTTTGTAGCAGATGATTTTATGTACTATGCTTAGGTCAGACCAAAGATGGCGAAGTTCTAAGTTGTCTAAGCCAAAAGTTTCAAGTCTGCTGGCATAAGGTATTTTGTTGCAAGCAGAGGAGTGGAGGACTCTTCTTGTGAACTATCTCTGGACTCGTTCAATTGTATTAATGTCCGATATGCAGTGCGGGTTCCAGATAGATGAACTGTATTCAAGAATTGGTCTGGCAAAAGTTTTGTATGCCCTAGTTTGCAGTTCAATATTACCGGAGAAGAAACTACACAAGATTAGGTTAACAACTCTTAATGCTTTTTTAGCAATGCTATTACAGTGAGGCACACATAAATATTAATTAATTTTGTGTAGAATCTAAAATCGGGGTTCCAATCGTCATACACTCAAATGTTCATATTGGTAAATCAGGTTTTATGGTGGTGGTAGGGAAGTGTGTTTAAGTCCCCAAATATCTTACTGACAACACACCAGGGCAAAAATGTTGGCTAATATTTAAAGTAGTGACAGTCATGTTAGTGTACCTTCTCGTAAGTATCTTTTTCACCCTCAAGCAACTGCTTTGTGTTCCCTCAGCCATTTTTTCTTCTGAATGTTTAATATTTTCCATTTCCAGTTGATGAAAAAGAATCCACTTTCATTTTTTCCCACAAAAAAAATTAAATGTTCCAATGGATAGATTAACACTTGAAATTTAAAAAAAAAATGTTCCTGATTGGGTAGTTCTTGCAGTGTAGGAGAAGAGCAGGCATAGCTAGGGGGCGGAGTTAACCACATCATCAGTTTGGAGTTCTTTCGTTCCCAAAGTACTCCAAGTTCAATCCCTCCTAATTTCCATTGACCTTTATCTGGTGCCAATTTAGTGCTGAACTTTAGTTGACCAGATTCTTGTGCATGGTCCTGATTCTTAGTGCAATTGACAAGGTGGGGGAGGGGAATATGCCTATTTTCTGCCTTCTTCTGCAGTCTCTGTGGCATTTTACAATGGAAGACCAGAGGAGGAAACCTCTCCCTTTGGGCCTTTTCAGATTAGAAGTCACAGACCAACAAGGAAGCCACAAAGTGATGAAGAAGGGAGTAACAAGAAGGAAAAAAGCATTCCTGAGAACTTTAAGTCAATAAAATAAGCTGAGAGAACGCCTCAAAAAATCATAAAAATATTTCTAAAGTAATGAAAAATGAGGTAGAAAAACAGAAAATTGTCTCCCAGAGTAGCAAATATTCCAGAAAATGAATGACAAATCCTGGCATCGTTTTTAAAATGATCACTTGAAGGATCTTATAAATATATAAATTTATAAAGGATAGGATAGCTCCTGGTGTCCTGGCACCATTCTTTACTGCTAGTGCCTTAACATCTCCTTTATCAGTTGTGTGCCATAAAGTCTATCAAGGAGAGAAGCAATCTGGAATTAAGAAAAACTTCCCAACAACAAGAAAAATTAACCAGTGGAACAGTTTGCCTCAAGAAATTGTGGGTGTTCCATCACTGAAGTTTTTAAGGAAAGACTGGGCAGCCATTTGTGTGAACTGGTATAAGGCCTACTGCTTGAGCAGGGAATTGGACTAGAAGACCTCCAAGGTCCCTTCCAACTCTGTTATTCTTTATTTTCCTAAGCAACCCTTATTTTCAATTGCAACTCTTCATGACATAGAGCAAGGCTGTCAAACTCCCGGCCCGGAGGCCGGATGCATCACGCACTGGCCACGCCCATGTCCAGTTTAGCGAAGGGGGGAAAAGTCCCAATACGTTACGTGACACCATTGTGACAACGTGAGTTTGACACCCCGACATAGAGTGTTGCAAATGAACAAGACAGACAAGCCAGGTTTGCTTGACATGCATTATGAGGTGGGGTGGGAATTCAGTCAGGGCAAAAGAAACAAGCCAAGATCCACAAATCTAAGAGCTGGGGCCTAGTTCCTGTGCAAATCAAACTTTGTGATACTTAATGCTGAATTATTCCCTTTAGACTTTCTTTTACCATAATTTTAGCATCCATTCAGCACTCTTGGTACAGCTTGTAGGGTTATATTAACTGCAGACCCCTGCTTATATTTCTTTCATTTTCAACCCAGGCATTCATAAATTGCCTGTTAAGAGCTAGAGGGCAGCGGGATGCAGAATCCAGGTCGTGGGTGGATAAAATGTTGGGTGGAGTTAAGGAGAGAGAGAAAAAATATCCGATTCCTATTCAGACAGGAAACTAGCTCAATATCTGGTGTCAGATCAGCAATTTATTCCTGAAATTATATATTAAAAAATATCAACAATTGTCACCTAAACCAATAGACAATGACATCATACATATATATAAAATACTGATATGAATAAGGCTGTACTGAAGAATTAAATAAGAACATGCAATTTATTTAAGGTATGTTTGTTTCATCCCCTGCTTTCCTTTAAGACAGATATTCACAGAGATTGTAGCTCACACTATTATTACTTTTCCCCATTCCTCAACCCTGTCCCAGTTTGGCTTAATGGAGCTTCTGTGAAAACTGATTAAATTGCTCAGAAAAAGAATATGATAAATCCTTCCTTTACTGCACCATTTCAGATGGAGATAGGGAATCATATTTTAATTAATATCATATCACACAGTCCAAAAGCTCTTTGCCAGCGAAAAGCTTGCTAAGCTAAAATATTTCATCCTCACTGCTAGCATTCTCAAGACATCATTCTTGGATCCAACTACTTTGCATAACTTTTGTCCAGTCTCTAACATTCTCTTTTTAGGGAAGGTTGTTGAGAAGGTGGTAAGCATTCGGCTTCAGGGAGTCCTGGATGAAGCAAATTATCTGGTTCCTTTTCAGTTAGGGTTCAAGCCAGGCTGTAGCACTGAGACTAGATTGGTTATTCTGGTGGATCACTTCTGGAGGGCTCAGGATGGGGTTGGTGCATCTGACCTGGCTCTCCTGGCTCTTTCAATGGCTTTCAATGCCATTAATCATAGTCTCCTTCTGGACCAGCTCCAGGTTAGGAGTTGTGGGGGAGGAGACACCGATTGCAGTAATTCTCCTTCTTCCTCTGTTCAAGTCAAATAGGTGCATTGGGGCAATCAATGGAGGCTAGAATGCCCATTCAAGTCAGTGTTGAAGAGTGGGGTACATATTGAGCCCTAGGCCCCATAATATATAGCATCTGCGGGTTCAGGTCATTTACCCTTCTTCCTTAATAAATATGTAAAATCACTGGGAGAAATCATCTGGCAACACGGGGTCCAGAATCATCAGTGTGCTAATGATAACAAGTTTGATATCTCGCTCCAGGTCAGCAAAGTGATGATGTCCAGATGTTGGTCCATTGCCTGGCGCCTGGATGGGGAAGAATCAGGTTTGACTCAACCCCAGAAAGATGGAATGGCTCTGGAATTTTGAAGTGAAGCCTCCCTGCTCCAGATCTGGTAGCTTATTATCTTTGACTCTTGCATTCCACTCAGACAGAGTGAGCACACAACTTGTGGATCCTTCTCATCTCACAACTCCTGCTCAAGAAGTAGGGGGCAGCTGTGGCAAGCGGGCCTCTCTGCACACATCTACTTTGTGCACCAATTTTATGCATTCCTCTACAGGAGCCTTTGCATCCTTGTCACTTCCTGATTGGATTATTGCAATTTGTTTACACAGGCCTGCCTTTGAAGACCATGAGGAAATCACAACTTGTCCAGAATGTAGTAGCACACAAGTATTCTGGGTGTTCCATGATTTGGCCATAATAGACTACAGCTCTATGAGTTGCATTGGCTTGCAGTTTTGTTCTGACTGCAGTTCATACTGCTAAATGCTAAATGGCATGGGACCAGGTTATTTGCAGGACTGCCTTTCCCTGAGAGCTTCTGATTGTCCCATCAGGTTACATAGGATCGGAATGCTCCAGGTCACTTCCATTAAATATTGTCAACTAATGGGAACTAAGAAGTACATCTTGTCCATAGCTCTTGGGAATGATCTGTTTTGATGGTTTCACCTTGTGAAATTTCACCTTGTGGAGATATATTGATGTGCCTCAGTGCATTGATGAGCCTTGTGGAGGCTCATCACTCCAATTTGGCCAAAACTGAGATGACCTTAACATCAGAGCCTTCTAGGCTATACATGTTATCCAGTCAAGAGGAACTCTCTACCACTCTCTAAATATTCAAAAATATTTAGAAATCATTGCTTTGTTTTGGGGTCATCCTCCCCTCCTCCTCCTCCTCCTCCTCCTCCTCCTCCTCCTCCTCCTCCTCC
>WNWU01000034.1:3259624-3302124 GCA_012654045.1 Ptyas mucosa | reverse complement strand
GGACCCCCAGGCGCCCCGGGGGAGAGGGTAGAAGCTTTAATCCCGGTTGTGATGGGGAATGGAGGTAGATGGATGAATCGAGGGCCGTATCAAAATCTGGGAGCTCGCCCCCGCTATCTCCAAGTGGTGGCGTGCTCCGACCCTCCTGGTTCCACCCAACTTCCTGGGGGTTTGAGAGAGGGGGCCCCTGGGCTTAGGCTGGTCTATTTTAATGCCAGGTCTCTGTTTAACAAAACTCCCCTCATTCGTGATTTGATTGAGGAGGAAAACACAGACCTGGCTTGCATTATGGAAACCTGGTTGGGTGCAGAGGGGGGTGTCCCTCTGACAGAACTTTGCCCACCAGGCTTCCAGGTGCTACACCAGCCGAGGGCCCAAGGTAGGGGAAGGGGGTGGAGGTTGTTATTAGGGAGACCTTCAGTCCATGGGAGATCACTGTTCCCCAGATAGACGGGTGTGAGACCCTCCTCGTGAGATGGTGTCCGCAGGGGCAGTTGGGCCTGTTGATTGCGTGCCTGTCTCCCAGCTGTGTAACAACAGCCCTGCCTGGGCTGCTCGATGCCCGGGGTGATAGAGTTCCCCAGACTTATTGTACTGGGGGACTTCAACCTGCCTTCCCTGGGCAGGGTGTCAGGGGTGGCTCAGGAGTTCATGGCTTCCATGGCAGCCATGGACCTGACTCAGATTATTCAGGGCCCGACTCATGAGGGGGGCCACACGCCTGATCTTGTTTTTATCTTGGAACAGTGGCGGGTTGAGTTCGGTGGGGGAGAATCTGTTATTTACCCCCTGTCATGGACCAATCACTATCTCCTTCAGCTAAGCTTCCAGTATGCCACCTCCCCTCGCTGGGATGCGGGACCGACCACCTGGTTCCACCCCAGGTGCCTGATGGACCCAGAGAGGTTCCAGGTGGAGCTGGGGACGATACCTCTCTTTCTCTCCCATGCCCCGGCTGCGACCCTGGGATAAGGCGGCCACCGGGGCTCTTGACCGGGTCGTGCCTTTGTGGCCTCTGACTCGACGCAGATCCCGGTTGGGTCCATGGTTTACGGGGGAGCTCCAGGAGATGAAGCACCATAGGAGAGGCCTAGAGAGTTGTTGGAGAGCCAGTCATTCCAAATCTGACTGTGTATAGCTAAGATCGTTTACACAATCTTATCTAGTGGACATGGCAGTGGCAAAGCGTCGTTACTTCTCTGCCCTCATCGTATCTGCAGATAATTGCCCGGCTGCCCTGTTTAGGGTGTCCCACTCCCTCCTGAATCAGAGGGAGGGGGAGGACCCCTCTGCAAGGGCAAGCTGAGGAGTTTAGTCAGCATCTGCTGGACAAGATCGCTCAGATTCGGGACGGCTTGGCCTCCCACTGGGCAGGGTCAGACGGTGGGGAGGCGGCGGGTCTTGTCATTTGGGAGGAGTTTGATCCTGTCACCCCGGAGGAACTGGACAGGATCATGGGGAAACTGAGTGCGACCATGTGTATATTGGACCCGTGCCCCTCCTGGCTGGTTTATTCGACTTGGGAGGTGTCACGTGACTGGATCCAGGCAGCAATAACTGCTTCATTGGGTGAGGGAAGCTTTCCTGCTGCCTTGAAGGAAGTGGTGATTAGGCCCATCCTCAAGAAACCTGCCTTGGATCCAGCTGTTTTGAATAACTTCTATCTGGTCTCCAACCTTCACTTTCTTGCGAAGGTTGTTGAGAGCGTGGTGGCATGTCAGTTCCCGATGGCCCTGGATGAAGCGGAATACCTCAACCCATACCAATCGGGTTTCAGGGCCGGCTACAGCATGGAGACAGCATTGGTCGTGCTGGTGGATGATCTCTGGAGGGCTCGGGACAGAGGTTATTCCTCTGTTCTGGTCCTATTAGATCTTTCGGCGGCTTTCAATTCCATCGACCATGATATCTTGCTGCGACATCTCAAGGGGCTAGGAGTGGGAGGCACTGTCTTGCAATGGTTCTCCTCTTACCTCTCAGGTCGAACACAAGCAGTGTTGGCGGGGGGGGCAGAGGTCGGCCATGAGGCTCCTCACTTGTGGGGTGCCCCAGGGGTCGGTCCTCTCACCTCTTCTGTTCAACATTTATATGAAGCCGCTAGGTGAGATCATCAGTGGTTTTGGGGTGAGGTATCATCGGTACGCTGATGATACCCAGCTTTTTATATCCACCCCGAACCAGCCCAGTAATGCCCTCGACGTGATGTCCCGGTGCCTGGAGGCGGTACGGGTCTGGATGGGGAGAAACAGGCTTCAGCTCAACCCTGCTAAGACCGAGTGGCTGTGGGTACTGGCATCCTGGTCCGATCTAAAGGTTCCATCTTTGTCTATAGGGGATGAGGTGTTACCCCTGGTAGACAGGGCCCGCAACTTGGGTGTCCTCCTGGATTCACAGTTGAGTTTAGAAGATGATATAACAGCCGTGACCAGGGGGGCATTTGCCCAGGTCTGCCTGGTGCGCCAGTTGTGCCCTTATTTGGACCGGGATGCCCTACACACAGTTACTCATGTGCTAATTACCTCCTGTATTGACTACTGCAATGCTCTCTACCTAGGGCTGCCCTTGAGGACCATCCGGAGACTTCAGCTGGTACAGAATGCAGCCATGTGGGTTGTAATGGGTGGTTCCCGATACACCCATGTTACACCTCTCCTGCATGACTTGCATTGGTTGACGGTTGCCCCCCAGGTGAGATTCAAGGTGCTGGTGATGACCTATAAAACCCTACATGGCTTAGGTCCAGGATATTTGTTGGACCATCTGCAACCAGCAACAGCTCCCCATCGCCCGGTGCATTCTCACAGGGAGGGGCTACTCAGGGTGCTGTTGGCTAGACAGTGTTGACTGGCGACCCCTAGAGGCAGAGCTTTCCCTACGGGTGCTCCCACCCTCTGGAACCAACTTCCTCTGGGGCTCCGGTTGGCCCCTGACCTCCGCATCTTCCGCCGCGTCTTAAAGACATGGTTGTTCAGCCTGGACTGGGGAGGGAGGTGTTAACATGTATTTTAACATGCTTTTATTCGGATATTTTATTGTTGTGAACTGCCCTGAGTCCTACGGAGATAGAGTGGCATATCAATCAATCAATCAATCAATCAATTGCAGGCAAACTGCCCACAGCCTGGAGTTCGATCCTGATGGGGCTCAAGGTTGATTCAGCCTTCCATCCTTCTGAGGTCAATAAAATGAAGACCCAGATTGTTGGTGGCATTATATGCAAATAATGCTTACATTATAAACCACCTAGAGCCGTGATGGCGAACCTATGGCACGCGTGCCACAGGTGGCACGCGGAGCCATATTGCCTGGCACGCGTGGGGTCCGCCATTCCTCTTCCGGGTTCGCACCCGAAGCTTAGCTCTACAGACTAGCGGGCCAGTGCGCATGCGTGCAGCAGAAACTGAAAGTACGTTTCCCGGCTTGCGTATGCCCACTGCGCAGCTCCTTTTACAACGCGTGTGAGGCTGAACTGTTGGCTGCTGTATTATTGGTCTCCTGCTTCTTTCCCGGACTACCCAGCCCAAGCCCAGCTGCTCTGCTCCTCGCCCTCCTGACTGCCATCAACTCCCTAATTTTTGGTAAGTGCAGGTGGGCTGCTGCGGTGGGGGGGGAGGCCTGGGGGGGGCGGCAAGATGTTGCCCAGGATCGAGGTGGGCTGTATGGCATGGGGGGGGCAGGCTTACCTGCACCCAGCGCCGTCTTGTTGGTGGGGGGGCGTGCAGAGCCGGTGCAAATGAGAAGCAGAAAAACTTTTCAGCGGGAAGACTACCATACGGAGAGGTTTTGGCATGATCGGGGCGGGGGTGTGTGTCCTGCCTTATTCTGCTTCCTCTACTTGTACCCAGCATCGTCTTGTTGGTGGGGGGGCGTGCAGAGCCGGTGCAAATGAGAAGCAGAAAAACTTTTCAGCGGGAAGACTACTGTACGGAGAGGTTTTGGTGCGATCGGGGCGGGGGGGGGTGTCCTGCCTTATTCTGCTTCCTCTACTTGTACCCAGCGTCGTCTTGTTGGTGGGGGGGCGTGCAGAGCCGGTGCAAATGAGAAGCAGAAAAACTTTTCAGCGGAAAGACTACCGTACGGAGAGGTTTTGGCGTGATTGGGGCGGGGGTGTGTGTCCTGCCTTATTCTGCTTCCTCTACTTGTACCCAGCATCGTCTTGTTGGTGGGGGGGGCGTGCAGAGCCGGTGCAAATGAGAAGCAGAAAAACTTTTCAGCGGGAAGACTACCGTACGGAGAGGTTTTGGCGTGATCGGGGCGGGGGGGGGTGCCCTGCCTTATTCAGCTGCAGTTATTTTCCTTTCCAGACCACTTCAAAGCAAGCAGTGTACAAACTTCAGCTGTTCTTTTGCTGTCACCTGCACCGCTTGCTTGGAGCTAGTCTGGAGAGGAAAAACTGCAGCCGAATTAGGCAGGACACGCTCCACTCAGATTCCCCCCAAACAGTCTCTGTACGGTAGTCTCCTTGCTGAAAGGCTTTCCTGCTTCTCATCTACACCGTATGTTTGGTGCGATCTGGGTGGGTGTGTCCTGCCTTATTCTGCTTCTCCTCTACCTGCACCCAGTGCCATCTTGTTGGTCTTGGGGGGAGGGGGCGTGCAGAGCCGGTGCAGATCAGAAGCAGAAAAACTGAGGAGAGGAGAAGCGGGAAGCACTTTTTGGACCCTGAGCTCATTCCCTGGAGGAAAGAGCATGCTGGCTCCGTTTGGGTGGGTGATCACTCGAGTTGCATAGTTTAACAGGAAGACTACCCTACGGAGAGGTTTTGGTGCGATCGGGGCGGGGGCGTGTCCTGCCTTACTCGGCTGCAGTTATTTTCCTTTCCAGACCACTTCAAAGCAAGCGGTGTACAAACTTCAGCTGTTCTTTTGCTGCACCGCTTGCTTTGGAGCTGGTCTGGAAAGGAAAAACTGCAGCCGAATTAGGCAGGACACGCCCCCGCCCCATTGCATCAAACAGTCCCCGTAGGGTAGTCTCCCTGTTAAACTACCTAACTCGAGTAATCACTCACCCAAACGGAGTCAGCTTGCTCTTTCCTCCAGGGAATGAGCTTGGGGTCCAAAAAGTGCTTCCTGCAGTTACTGGCACTGCACCCAGTTAGCAGCTGATGGCAAAACTCACTTAACCATCATTTCTACATATTTTAAATATAGAGAATTCAAGTGTTGAGAATGACCCATTATTTCGTCTCTTTTTCTGCACTATGTACCACTATTTGATATCTTTGTCTTTTATTCAAATAACAACGAAAAAATCAATACAGTACAGTATGAATTGGCTTTGGAGTCCTTCCTTGATGCATTTTTTTTACATTGGTTTGCTAGTTTAAATGCCAAAGAAAAATCAATGGTATATTTTTCAGACCTTTGGAGGATCACACTGTCAATCATTCACACTGTTCAAAGCTATTCGTTTAAACTTTAAAGCAAAATTAACAGGTGTGAATTAAGTTTTAGCTAAAAAATGGAGCTTTAATTCCAGAAGTCCATTCTTTAAACTTGAACTTCTGGAATTAAAAGGCTCTGGATTAAATGGTACTCCAGACAAAAGATGGAGAAGAGTATCTTGCTTTTAGACATGATAATAGCTGTCTAGAAAGGTGACTTATGAGCTATTTTTACATCATCAGAAATTTAATTTCTTATCTGGTAAAAATGCAAAGCCAAGGAGTACAAGGAGCAAATAAAAGACATTCATGTTGGAGTTGGTTCTGGACCAAATATTACTTGTGGGACAGAAACCAGCTCAGCCCTCCTTGTGACTTCTTGAAAAGCATCCCCCCCCCACATGCTCCAAAACCTGAGGAGGCAGGGGGGGGGCCTGCAGGTTGATCCCAAGGGGGTCTGGGAGTGGGTGTGAATTCATCTCACAGCTCTCTCCATCCCCTCCTCTGTGAAATTGCTTTCTCCCACTTGCTGGTGGTCAGCAAATTCAAAAGGAACCCCAGCTGAGAATCACTGCTGTAGATTGGTTGATTCAGGGGATTTCTTTAGTGTTAACTAATAGTATTAGCTATTTTTGTTACAGGGATAGATTTGTATTGGATGCCTCATTTTTTTTTTAATTTTGTGTTTTTGTAGACTCCAAGTCTTGAATACCCAAAAAAATGAGTACAGCAAAAAAAACAAAAGCAGATAGTGGAAGAACATTCCAAGAGGCCTGGACAGAGTCCTTTGGAGTGATTGAACGCAGTGGGAAAGCATTATGTACTTTGTGTAGTGAAAGTGTTGTGTGTCGCACATCAAGTGTCAGACGACACTTTGACACCAACCACAAAAATGTTGCTGAACTTGGTGCAACTGAAAGAAAAGAGTTTATTGCAGGGAAAGTGAGGAACTATCATTCCCAGTTTTTCCAACTACCTGTCCAGAACAAATCATCTGACAACTGCCAGTTTTCAAGTTTCACTGTGTCTAGTAAAACATGGCAAGCCCCTCTCTGATGGAGATATTTTTAAAACAGCCATTTTGTCTGCAAGTAATTCCCTTTTTCATGATTTCCCAAACAGGGATAAAATTATGCAACGCATCTCTGAGGTGCCACTTAGTAGAAATACTGTTAAAGATCGAGTCCAGCGCATGGCAAGTGATGTTGGTCAGCAGCTCACCACTGACCTACAAAAGGCAGCCTGTTACTCCATGTGCTTGGATGAAAGCACAGATGTAAATAATCATGCAAGGCTAGCAGTAATTTTGCGTTATGCTGCTGGTGACATCATGAGAGAAGAGCTGGTGAAACTGGTGTCTTTGCCTGAAAGAACACAAGGGATAGATATCTACAATGCTGTGATGGAGGCTTTTTCATCACAAGACATAAGACCAGAAAAAGTGGTTTCAATTACTAGTGATGGGGCACCTTCTATGGTGGGGGCAACATCTGGTTTCATACAGTTGTTTGTTAAAGAAACAAAACATAAAGTTATTCAGTTCCATTGTATCATACATCAGGAAGCTCTTTGTGCCAAGGAAAGCAGCAAAAAATTTGAAGATGTTCTCAAAGATGTCACAAAAATGGTGAATTTCATCATGGCTCGTGCTCTGAATTCTCGACAGTTTCAAACACTTCTTGAAGAGGTTCAGGCACAGTATAATTGTTTACTTATGTACAATAATGTCCGGTGGCTGAGCAGAGGACGAGTCCTGGAGAGATTTGTAGCCTGCTTGGATGAAATTAGGCTGTTTATGAATGAAAAAGGGCAGGAATATCCACAACTCACTGATATGGCCTGGGTTACTAACCTCATGTTTTTTACAGATTTTACAGTACACTTCAATGTACTGAACAAACAACTACAAGGTTTTGGGAAAACAGCAGAAATGATGTTTGATGATACCAAAACATTTGAGACAAAACTGGAGGTTTTTGAAAGTGACATTAAAAGTCAGCAGCTGAAATATTTTCCAAATCTAAAAATGCATTTAGAAAATTCTACAATATTTGCAGACAATCCTACAAGCCATCGGAAAATCTACAAGGAATATTCTAGCATTGTAGCAGCTGCAAAGGTGAATTTTAGTAACAGGTTTTTGCAGTTCCGTAAGATGGAGACAACCCTGGCTTTTCTTACTTCTCCAGATAAAGCCAAATTTGCAGAACTTGATCTTTCCTGCTTACACTGGTTAAATTTAGGAAATCTGGAAATGGAGCTAGTGGAATTTAAAGAAAGCTCCCTGTGGAAAAATAAATTCTGTGACCTGCGTGAAACATTTGAGAAGATGGAAGGAAAGGACAGCACAGTTAGTTCTGACACAGTTACCTGTATTTATGAAAATGAAATCCGTAAAGTGTGGAATTCTCTGCCGAATAGGTTTAAGTCAATGAAAGCACTTGGGATTGCTTTCCTTACTTTGTTTGGATCATCTTATGCTTGTGAGCAGCTGTTTTCAGCTTTGAATTATATTAAATCTGACACCAGAAACAGACTTACAGATGAACTGAGTGCTGCATGTGTTGCTCTCAAACTTACAAACTATGAGCCAAGGTTAGAAAAATTATCAGCAGGCATACAACAGCAAAAGTCACATTAATAAAAAGCATGCCAAATGCAAAGTTTTACATTTCAATAAAAAGTTGTTTGTATCATTGAAAGCGTTGTTATTGGGTTTTTTCCCAGAGAAAAGATGTTAATCATGTATGAGTTGTTTTTTTCTAAATTAAAACCTCAGTATTCAGATTACCATATTTTTCGGACTATAAAACACACCGGTGTATAAGACGCACCAAGATTTCGAAGAGGTAAGAAAAAAAAAATTTGCCCTCCCCAGCCCCCAGGAGCAGTCTGCAGGCCTCCCAAAGACTCTGTGCACCCTGTTTTTGAAAAAAACGGGCCCATTTTTTGCAAAAACGGAACATGCGGGGTGGGGCTTTGGGAGGCCAAAAATGGCTGTATTCGGTGTATAAGACACACCAACTTTTCCAACCTCTTTTGGGAGGGGGAAATGCGTCTTATACGCCAAGAAGTACGGTAAATTACCATGTTGGCACTCCAAGATAAATACGTGGGTTTTGGGTTGCGGTTTGGGCACTCGGTCTGAAAAAGGTTCGCCATCACTGACCTAGAGAATTCTGTGAAGCATTATGTGATGGTGTCTAAGTCTACATGCTATTGCTATTGCTATCTGCACATTCATTTCAACAAGTGAAATGAGCCTAAATGTCTTATGAGATGCCTTCTAGGGATACAGAGATCCCCAAACCAAGTTCTGGGTTCAGGAATAGCCTGCTCCACTGAGAATAGCTGTATGTATTTTGTTTCTAAAATGAAATCCACATTAGATAGTTTGTGTTCACTTTATTTTAGTAGCATTATTTCAGGATTGTGCTTTGGGGCACAGCAAACTGTTAGATGAACTGGAGGAAATGAAAATGGTGTGGGAGATTAATGAGTGAGAAGATCTTAGCTGTGGATCCAGATCACTGCAGAAGAGAATTGTGTTAGGAGCAGAAAAATTGGGATGGTACATTGAAGAGGGGAAAAAAGTTCTGTAGTGCTAAAAATACCCCCAATAGACTAGACTCATACCTACACCTGGCAAGGAGTTGGAAATGAAATTTTTGACACCCTCTAATAGCTGTGGAAATAGAAAGTTGGACAAGCTGTATCTGTGGTACCTTCTCTGCTGGCAGGATGGAGAAAGAAGTGGGAATGAGTGTGTTGGCAACTGGGAACAGACCTGAGCCAGAAGACTGAAGCCTGCTGTTTCTGGAGATATCTGTGAGATAGTATATAACAGAGATGAAGAGTTGAGAATTATTGCTTTGGAGAGTGGTTGTTGGAGACCAGTGGACAAGGAAGGGGGAAGCAAAAATGGAATATTGCTGGTTCAATTTGGGGAACCCAAACAATTTCATTCAAAGGGGATTTTATTATTATCATCACTCAATCAATCAACCAACCAACCTCTACATTACAAAGAATTTTGCTTTTCACTTCTTATTCCCAGAAGGCATTCTTACTTTTGCTCTCAATTTTTCTATCCTAACCTTCATTAAGATCTAAGTTATTTACAATTCTCTTATTCTAGACTTTAGAATTTTCTTACATGTTCTTTTAATTCCTTCTGATTGTACTTCTTTCTGAGCCCTTAGACCAGGGGTCCTCAAACTTTTTGAACAGGGGGCCAATTCCTCAGTCCCTCAGATTGTTGGGAGGGGGGCAGACCAGCTGAGTGGCTGTGGCTAGGTGGTCATGTGATTGGGTGGGCGTGGCCAATTTAGCAGTCCATTTTGCCTTTGTCCTTGCTGTACTTGCTCAACCCAAGGAATCTATTTACTTAAGACCCCCCCGAAAGGGAAAAAGAGTGCAAACTTTCTTGCCACGTGCCTAACTTCATTACAACAGCAGCTTCAGGCTCCTTAAAATAGGCCATTAGAAAAAGAATAAAACAAACAGTATTTCCTTCAAAATAACTCCTGATCATACGTTTCAGATGACCTGTGAGTGCCTGCCAGCAGGGGAGACGTCCAGGGAAGGGATCGGAGGCCAGCCTCCTTTTTTGAATTATTTGGGATTACAGGGCAAAGTCTTTTAAGCCTGGAGGAGAATTCAGAAACTGATTTGCTTTTTGCCACACTTGTGCATGTTTATACACACAAAATTGTTCAGCAACCAATTTGGTGGATATACTTTATATATGGCAAGAATCAAAGCAGTGGGTGAATTCTTCTTCAGGCATTATACTGAAGTTGCACTTGAAGAGTCTGGGTGGCGCAGTGGACTAAACTACTGCTGTTAAAGTAGTACTTAGTGCCAGCTGCCTGCAATTACTGCGAGTTCAAATCTCACCAGGCTCAAGGTTGACTCAGCCTTCCATCCTTTTGAGGTAGGTAAAATGAGGACCCGGTTTGTGGGGGCAATAAGCTGACTTTGTATAAAATAGAACACCGCTCGGGGGGGGGGGGGGAAAGCCCTACTAAGCAGGTATATACAAAAGTATGAAGGCTATTGCTTAATGCATTGTAAGCCACCCTGAGTGTCCAGAGAAGGGCGGCATATATAAATCGAACTAATAAAAAATAAATAAATAAAAAATTAGTGTTAGCCAACTTCAGCTGATTTTGAAAAAGCTAGAAGACATGGAGACATGTCCCTCACCCACCCACTTTTAAAGGGCTACTTTAAAAGCAGCCCCTCCCCTGTTCAACCCACAGGCCCTGGATCATATGGCAGTGAAAAGCATCCTGAAAGGCTGTTTTTAAAGCATTTTAAAGGCTTTTAAAGCACTACTTTATAAGCTGGAAGCTGCTTTTCAAACCAGCAGCACCCCGTCCCCTACTCACGCACCAGCCCTAGATCACGTGGTTGTGAAAAACACCCTGAAAGGCTGTTATAAAAGCATTTTAAAGACTTTTATGAGGACATTCACCACAGCCCTCTGCTGATCTTACCTCAGTGTCTTGCTGCTGGCACCTTTCCAAAACTATTTGTTGCTTCCATCCTTACCCAATCATGCTGATTGTTCTCCAATATTGGCACGTTTCACTTCTCATCCAAAATGCTTCTTCAACTCTGGCTGGATGGTGGGAAATGGAAGGATTTGAATGAAAGAACTCTTCCATTCCCCATCATCCAGCCAGACCTGAAGAAGCTTCTTGGATGAGAAGCGAAATGTCTTCAAAGAAAAATAGGAAAGTCCAGTTGCCTCTTGAAAAAACACCATTGGAACTTCAATATGTATCTTTTTCCAGAGTGCATCCTTGAGATTTCTTTGTTCCTCTCATCCTTCATTCCTTCTTCTACTCTTAAATTCCTTTTGTCTTCTGCTCATCTCATTTTTGTTTCTTCTTCTCCCTTCTTCATCTCTCCACATTTCCTCTTCTTTTCTTCATCACTCTCATATCTGATCTCTTGGTTGAAGGTATAGCATATCAAACAAGAGAAGGGAAATGTAATACAAGGAAAGGAAGGAATGTCAGTATTTTCTTAGCCCTGCATTCCTCCTCAAATATGGCATTGGCATCAGTTATAGCATTTAAAGATCGGAAAGAGGAGAGTCAGGTGAAGTGGTGGAGCCAGAGTAAGCAGTTTGGAAAGAAGGAGGACTGGTTGATTTTGGCCACTGATCTTTTTAGCCGCAATAAATAACATCTTAGGTCAAATTAGCTAGATAATGCAACTCACACAACCATTCAGGATGAGACAGTAGGCATGGAACAACTAGTAAAAGGAAGGAGCTCTCTCAGTGTCCACATTCTCTCTGTTTGAATAGTCTACAGTCCAGGCAGCAAATGTGAGAATCACTTTGACTGAAGCAGCCTGACTCATTTGGTCTTGATATAAAGCTCATTGTAGTTCAACAGCGGGGATGCAGGAAAATGGAACCCCACAGGAATATGTATTTTTCCCCCATTTTCCTCTTTTTTTTATTAAAAAAAATGAAAACTATTATGTTGCAGTCAGGTTTCTTTTTTTCCCTCCCAGGCAGCTGTACATAACAGTTCTCTAAAACAGGCACAAGCCCAATGTACTGTATATCTGCCTCCACTACATAGAAAGGCTGGAAAAAAGAGGATGGAAAAGGAGATGACTGAAAAGGTCAAAGGAGTGGGAACAGAAATGATGGATACTATGAAAAATAAATCAGTCACTTCCAATCTCAGTTCACAATGACAATGGCATCACATAGAACTACAGAGAACACTTCTGGGTAAAATGAGATCTGCTTTAGCAAAAAAGATGGATACAGATCCCTGTCAGCCCTGGAGGCCATCTTTTTCTTTGGATCTTTAGCACTGCCATACTTGATGCTGTGGGAAAATGGGAGGAGGGGTTGCCTGGAGTTGGTGGAGATATATAGCCATAACAACATTCCTTTCCCTGGGAGTCAAGGATGTTCAGCCTGCACCTGGAGAGGTGTGACTGGGGGAACATCTCCAGTTGGGATGGTGGATTGATTGGACCATATGATGGACATGTGGGTGCAGGGGAAGGGAATTTGACTTTCCTTTAGATGGGGAAAACCTGGGGGCTTTCGGATTCAGGTTTTCCCAAATGTGCCAATATGACATCTCTAATAAAATGGAACTTTGAGGAACTGCTGGCCTTGGAGTCTTCATTGATTGAGGGTGTTACTTGGAGACAAAAGAACTTTGTCTCTTCTCTCCTGCCACTCACCTAAATAGATACAGTTGGGGCCAACCATGGAGGCTAGAATGCAAAACTCACATTGATTTAAGGACAGAATGTAATTATCATTATTATTTTATTGAGTTTTATTGAGTTTATATGGCCACCCAACTCACAACAAAATGACTTTGGGCAACTAACGATAATGAACTACCAGTAATCAATCACTAAATCCACTACTTGTTGGGGAAGAATTCAATGCCTCGTTGGAGTCATTGGTTCATAGCTGATTTCAATTAACAATACAATATCTATCTATTTATTAAATGTATATGTCACACATCTCCCTGATAGGGAGACTCTGGGAGGCTTGTATAGCATAAAATTATATATAGCAAAGCAAGTACAATTTTTAAGCTATGCTGTCTACTGGAAATAGAGTGTCAGCTCAACCAAGTAGACCAGACTGAGAAAGCAATGCCATATAATTCAAGATGACTTTTATGATAAAGTTATAGTAACAGAACCTTGGAAGTCTGAATGTACTTCCCCCTCCTTTTCTTTACCTTCATGTGAATTTGGGAGAGATTTGTCTGAGATGTTTTCTCACGTTTTTTGACTTTGGCTCAGGCCCCTCTTATCTGACCATTGCCTTGGTAGCCAATCTTCTTCCTGTCAGAGAATGAGCTCACAAAAATTGCTTACTTTAAGAAAAAAGACAGATACAAAGTCACTTTAAATGCAGTCAGATTAGGAGACATAAACTAATTGAAGGGAAAAGGGCTTAAACATCATATTAATTGTAGCAAATCAGATTCACATTTTTATAGTTCAGTGTCAGCAAATGATATCTCATTTTAACCCTGATCAAATAAACCAACGTGTTCATTTTTACATAAAATAATCTTATTCTTTAATCCATTCAGATGATTGTTGATCCTTGTTTTGAATTTCCTCAATACTTTAAAGAGCCTCTTTTGTAAGTCCAGCAAAAAGAAATTGTTCCAATTGTTCTCTGATATTGTCATTTTTATTTTCTTCTTAAATTTTAAAGTCTTGTCCATTTTTTTTTCTAGGTCTAATGACCAATTCTTGTTCAAATTTATATCCATCTTATTCTTGGATGGATTTTGTTGCATAACATTTTCTGTAACATTTTCTTCTGGGTATAGAGTTTTCCCAAGAAGTTACAACATAGCTAACATTATTGATTCAAAGTCCTAGTGCGGCTCCTCAAAAATGTTTCTGAATACCATTGTAAGTTGATTTTCCTGTTATGCCCCCAATTTCAAAAGCAATTTTTCTTTCTCACAAAAATGCATCTAATCTTTCAAATTAATTTTAAAGTAATTTGAAATTAATTTCTTAAAATTCAAAATCCAATATTCCAATATTTCCAAACCCTTAAACAATTTAAAACTTTTTATAGCCAAAATCTTGCTTTTGCTGTTTATTTTAAATTCTTAAAGGTTAAGAAAGATTGAAGATTATTAAGATACATGTTTGTTTTCTTATATTAAGGATTGAAGGCACTCACCTACCCTGTTTCCCTGAAAATAAGACCTTCCTGGATAATAAGCCCAATTGGGCTTTTGAGCACATGTGCTAAAATAAGCCCCCCCCCTCCCAAAAATATTTAAACTCATGCGCAGCCGGTCCCCGCCATTTCTTCTGGTTAGGGTTAGGGAGACAGAGATGGAAATCAGGTAAGATGGCAAGAGGAGCCCTGTCTTGCTCCACACGCCCCAAAATAATAAGACCTCCTCGAAAATAAAGCCAAGCACTTATTTTGAGGTTCAAAAATATAACACAAGGGTCTTATTTTTGGGGAAACACGGTATTCCTCCTCCTCCTCCTCCTCCTCCTCCTCCTCCTCCTCCTCCTCCTCCACCACCACCACCACCACCACCACCACCCTCCTTCTCACTTCAGGTCTTGAGGGTTTTGGTTCTTGCACTTCTTGCAACCTCAAGCATTGTTGTATAATGCTGCTGTAATGTTGTCTTTCCATCTTCTTCTAGGTCTGCCTCATACTCTTTGACTTTCTCCTCTTTTTATGCATGCCTTAAATGGTATTCTTTAAAACAATAGATAATTTCTGAAAATGATTTGCAAGGAAAATGTGAACTTAACATTCCATGAAAGGCTCTGTTTGTGACATGAGAAATGGCAAATTCTCTCAGTTCCATTTGTCATACTCTCTAGAGACCACTGCTTTTCAATCACCTTGTAGGAAGCAACCATATGTAGCATAGCTTGGGCAATCTCGTATCCACTCTTTGTCCAGAGAGAGCCAATTGTAATGGTACATGAAAATGACCTTGAGGGATGAGGGGGAGAGATGTCACTTAGGAAACAGGCAAGAGAGCAGGGAGCACCAAGGGGCTTAATGGTCAGGGGAAACAAGTTAGAAAGGACTCACTTTAACAAGACCGCTATTTATGAGACCGCTTGCTGCCACTGAGAGCCTCCCAGTGGCCAATAAGCTCCCACAGAGAGGGGCTCCTTTGGGTGCCATCAGCCAAACAATGTCAAGTGGTGGCCCCCAGGACGAGAGCTTTCTTTGTGGGAGCACCTGCCCTCTGGAATGAGCTCCCCCCAGAGATACGGACGATTCCAGATTTACGTACTTTCCGTCGGGCCCTCAAAACTTTTCTATTTCATCAAGCCGGGCTGGCCTAAGTCTCCAATTGTGTAATTTTAATTTGAACTTTTAAATGGGAGATTTTAACTGTCGGGCCAAATTGTTTAATATATTTTTAATTGTTTTTAAATTTTGTATTTGATGTTTTTTACTTCTGGCTGTTCACCACCCTGAGTCCTTCGGGAGAAGGGCGGTATATAAATTTAAATATTAAATTAAATATTAAATTGATCAGACAGTTAAAGATGGCAATGGGAGATTTGTTCCTTCAGACTTTTTTTTAATGCTTTTATTGTTACAAAATTACAATACAGTTCTACATTTCCGGTTTTGTAGTGTTGATATACATATAGATAATATTTACATCATTATTTACATGGAATAACCTTCTTGTTTAAGATTGAATTAAAAGGTACTACCCGTATATCATTCTTATAACCATAGTAGTTGTGTCTTTATTTGTCTACTTGCGTTCCTTCAGACTTTCATGATTCTGTTAAATAGCTTTACAATAAAATAGAATTAGCTCATCTAGTCATGTTTCTTATCTGGTTTTCCTAGGAGGGCAAATCCACACCAATCTACAAATCTGCACCCTGTTCTTAACTGCTTTTCCTGGAGCCATCTTCACTCTGCCATTCTCTTCTGGAAATCCATTATCTATATTTAAGGATTGAATGACAGTGGAATCCTCCATACAAAAATCCTGCACCATATCCAATTGTATTTTATTCTTAAAATTGGTTACGGTTTCACAGGTGCACTGAGCTCAAGCTTTGGTTCTGGCTGTCCCAAGATTGGCTAGTTCCATGTTATATACTGTAAGGGGTCATAAATCTACAGTGTGGTGAAAGTCTCATTAAATAAACCAATTTCTGATACACCCTTTTCCGAAATGCGGAATTTTACAGAGGTATGGAAATCATATCGCTTATATTTGCAAACACAAGATATGACATCATGCAGCAATTCAAAGCCATTCCATTGTTTTTCCTTTGCCTCATGCAGTCACAGATTTGGTCTAAAACGGGGGTGAGGGTGGGAATGATGGCCCTTTTATGACTTGTGAACTTCAACTCCCAGCTGGCTCAGGAATTCTGGGAGTTGAAGTCCACTAGTCATAAAGGGGCCTTCATTCCCCTCTGCTGGTCTAAAATATACTACTTTGACTTCTTATTGGGATTCAGCCCAAATCAGATATATTCCCTCTTTGAGGACTGTAGCCTTTGTAAACAACCACATGTATAAGCTTTCCTGCCAATGCTTTTAAATCACCCAGGATGGCTTACAAGCATTAAATAAAAGCAAATCAAATTAAAGTTGTATCAACAGCATTAACATGAAAATATAACCCATATAAGGTGCTCCGTGAGTAATAAAGTTACTTAAAGTTTTTTTTAAAAAACAATTCACTTCTGACATATGGGATTTTTTATTGTAAGATTATGATTTTAAATAATGTCAGTTTTCTGTTTTCTGCACTATAGACATGAATCACAGTATTGAATTTCTAAGCTGTGGCATGACTCTCTGCTGTGTTTTAACACCGCTAACATCCTAATTTGGTTGTGTACAAAGTTTCTGTTGGAATAACATCAGTCCCTTAACTTCTGCTGCTATTAAAATGACTCCAGTTCAGATGGGATGAAGTCTTGCAAAAGGAAGAGGTGGGCAAAATGTCAGGTTTTTCATAAAAAACCTTTGTATGTTTTCTCCAAGTCTTGCATTACAGATTTTCCATCATTTTTGCCTTGCTGTCAAATGTGGAATAAGGAAAGGTTTCTAATTTTTTTGCAGTAAAACCCCTTTCTCTTACCCAATTTCAGATAAGAACAGAATTAGTATAAGACATCATGCTGTCTGAAATGGACAAAATGGCACCTTTCTCTTTTACCCTGTACATGAAAGCTTTTTATTTTCCAAAACCGCAAAAAAGAACTTAATAGAATGTTACAGTGAGAATTACACTTTTACTTTGTTTAGCAACTGTGTTCAGTTTCAGCAAAATGGCTGCTAAGTGAACACGTGATTGAGAGAGAGATGCTGTGAAGATTACCGATTGCTACCATCTCATTCAGATTAACTTCCCTCCTAGAGTGTCCTGGGCCTGACTTGGTTTCTCCCCCCCCCCACTTTTTTTTTTTTGCCTCCTCACAGGGCAGAGACATTGTTTAAAGAAGCTATCTCTTCCTGAGTGCTTTTCTCCAACAGTGCAGTTTGTCCTTAAAAAGTGCTAACTTCAAGTTAACAAACTCAGATCTGTGACCTTAATTAATTGATTAAAACCCTCTGGCTGGCTCCCAGCTGCTGCCTGAAACTGACCAGACCTTAATCAGATTTACACTGAAGCAGTGGTGAAATCCAAAATTTTTTACTACCAGTTCTGTGGGTGTGGCTTGGTGGGCGTGGTGTGGCTTGGTGTGGCTCCATTCCCATCCCACTCCAGGGGAAGGGTACTGCAAAATCCCCATTCACTCCCGACTCCTGGGAGAAGGAAATTGCAAAATCTCCATTCCCACCCCACTCTGCGGTCAGCCAGAGGTGGTATTTGCCGGTTCTCCGAACTACTCAAAATTTCCACTACCGGTTCTCCAGAACCTGTCAGAACCTGCTGGATTTCATCTCTGTACTGAAGGCTTTTGTTGCAGGCAATTTAGGTGTGATGTGCACATATTAGTCAAAAAAATACTGTATGTATGTATTACCATTGCGTTTTAAATGGCTAAATGATGGGTGGATGTGCCAACAAATCTTACTTAACATTGTGGGACTGTAATGTCAACCACCAAAAATATTTAAGATGTTATTACTGTGGCAAGGCAAGATTATCTCGATTGGGACAGAACTGTAAAATGATGAAATGATTAAGGGTTCCCCCCCTTCTTTGTGCTTGTCAAAGAGACACCGGAAGGTCCTTAACTTATTAATACACCTGGGAATAGGTACATCTGTGAGGCAAATAAGCTTGGTTGTTGGTGGCTGTTGGATACTGCTGGGGTTGTGTTTGTGCTGTGTGGCTTGGAGAGGTAAATACATTAAAGAACTGCTGCAGAAGGGAAGATACCCTGAACTTAACCCAGCAGAAGCAAGCAGGATCAGAAAGAGGAGATCTGCAGAGTTGACTAGCTGTTGCCATACTTCATGACTAATGAACAAATATCACCATAGAGAGCTTGAACAAGGTGTCGGAGTTCCAAAAACCCAGGAAGGAGATTTTGTTCTTCTTTCTGTTCTCCTCTCTAGGCTAAACCCAAATATGCTTTTTTTCAAAAGGCAACTGGACTTTGTTTTTCCTTGAAGATGTTTCGCTTCTCCTTCAAGAAGCTTCTTCAGTTCTGAAACTTCATTCAGAACTGAAGAAGCTTCTTGGATGAGAAGCGAAACATCTTCAAGCAAAAACAAAGAAAGTCCAGTTGCCTTTTGAAAAAACACCTTTGGGACAACCATGGATGACTGAGAATCTCCATAGACAGATTTCTAGGCTAAAAGCAAACCTGAAGAAGTGAAAATCCTGAAGCTGCATACCCACAGTGAGAGGACATCAAAGTTGTGATAAGGAACACCTGTGTGGATCAGAGAGGAATAGAATGAGACACTTAAGAGCCAATAAACCGTCACATAAAGTAATGTCTATATAGAAATGCTACATAGTTTCTACATACACACAAAGGCTTTGTGTGTGTGTGTGTGTGTGTGTGTGTGTGTGTGTGTGTGTGTATGTATGTATGTACAGGTAGCCCTCGAGTTACAACCACAATTGAGCCCCAAATTTATGTTGCTAAGTGAAAAATTTGTTAAGTCACTTTTTTCAGCGCCGTTGTAAACTCCGAACAGTCACTAAACAAACTGTTGTAAGTGGAAGACTACCTGTATGTATTTTTTACTAGACAAGCACTGTAATAAAAAAAAAACATACTGTAATTTAAAATAGAAGAATTCCTGCATCTGGAGAATTCTTGTCCCTTTCCCCACAGCCCAACAATCATACAGTATATTAAAAACACTCCCATGACACTCAGATGACTCTCTCGGGATCTGTTTTGTTCCCTAGTCAGAGTCCTGTTCCCCCCAGAAATTCCCAAATTCCCAATAACCACTCGTTTGAAGCAATGACTAAATAAGGGTAAGGATGTCTTTGTAATGCTTGTTGTTTCCTGTACGGGGCTGGGTGGGTGGAGGATGCACAACTATTCACAGAGTTATTGTGGAGTAAACTAAGAAGGAGGAACAAAATCCATGCAGCTTTGAGCTCCCGGTCAAAAGGCAGGATCAAATAAATAAACGAGAGGTTAATATTAGAGCAGTCATAATCTTGGATGCTCCTTACAGTTTCTAGAACATCTGCTAGAACATGCCAACTACTTTCAAATCACCTGCATTGATACAAAGCTGCTAAAGCTCAGGGGTGTCAAACTGTGTCGTCACGTTGCCATCACGTGACGTATCGTGACTTTTCCCCCCCTTCGCTAAAATGGGGGTGGGGTGGCTAGCGCGTGACACATCCAGCCCTCAGGCTGTAAGTTTGACACCCAAGCATTAGCTGGTAGCAGATTCCAATTTAAAATCAAAGATGAAGTTTCCTTTGAATCATGTTTGATTCCCAAGGACTGCCTGGTTATGTCTGTGTAATTTTCTTGAAGACAAAGTAGATTCTTATTGCTTTTGGGGGGGGCTGTTTTTAAACCTCCCTGTCTGGATAGCAGGCCTAGAATCTGACTGTGTTCTTACCTTTGATGACTAACTAGTTCCAAGCCTACTTCATTTTTCTAAGATCAGCTAAGGATTTCCTACTTGCTGTTGCTGCAATGTTTTCACTGAGCTACTTCATGAAGGAAGGCGTTGTTTAGAGACATGTTCCTTCACTTAAGATCAAGTGCCACCAATGTGAAACTTGATTCTCTAATCACTGATGGTGCCATTGCCCACTTCAAGTTATTAACATAATTTCCTTTGGTGTTATATCTCGATCATGAATTTACATTTCAGTTCTGATTTATTGTCAGGGTTCCAAGTAACACCCCCAATGAAAGAAGACTCCAAGGCTTTCAGGCCTAACATTTATGCTATTATGAAATAATGAGCATAGTAAGCCCGACTCTTCTAGACAGCAGAAGAGAAAAACTGTACAGCCATCCACTTCATTTGTTGAGGATAACTTGCTTGTTAAGAGAATTCAGCCTTTTAATTAACTGGTTGCTGATTATAGTATGAGCAGGAAATCTTACATCTGTACTTTGAAGTAGAAATCTTGCAAGCTGTCCTGTTTAGCATTTGAGGACTTAACAGAAGAAATACAGCACTGTAATACATAAAATATATCCATATCAGGAAGCAGAAGAAAAAACTGGATTGAAATATGTATGTATATATACTGTATATTTAATATCCCACCTTTATTATTCTTTTTTAATAAATAACTTGAAGCAAACATACCTAATACTCCTTTCTCCTCCCATTTTCCCCACAATAACCCTGTGAGGTGAGTTGGGCTAAGAGACTGTGACTGACCCAAAGCCATCTAGATGGTCTCTCATATCTAAGTAGATCTAGAACACATGATCTCCTGGTTCCTAACCTGGTGCTTTAACCACTAGATCAAACTGGAGATATCTATATTATCTCTTCCAGAATTGTTTTACAGCTCCTGGTATATACTTCCAATCTCTGGTTATTTTCGTACAAGGTATACTACTATTTATATAAAATTCCAGCGAAGGCTTAAATCTGTTTTGAAAACTAATCTTCTCAAAAAATACATATAAATTTTCCTCTCGAAGGGATCCCACATGGAACTGCTACAGCTCCCAATACCCAAATCAAACTTCCATTTCACTTTGGCAGGAAAATTGAATGTTGTTATTTAACTTGCTCAAAACAAGGTTGCAATAAACTTCCTTTTTTTGATTAAAAATAAAGTTATTCAGTTCATGTAAGTTATTGGAAAGTTGACAGCTTTCATTTCATCCATAGGAGGATTGATAAAATGTGTTTTATCTAAGTTATGAAATGTATCCGAAAATCAATAGGTTAGATTCACACAACTACCGGTAATATAAAAAAATGTAAAAGGTATGGTTTGCTCTCAGTGGGCAATGAGATATAACACAAAAGATTTTGGAACACAACTGCATTTTTCTTTTTTGCTTGCTGTCAAACTAGTTTATTCATTATATGATAATAACCAATCCATTTTATGGATTAAAGTAATCATAATTTCTTAATCTTCAGTAATTGGAGATAATCTTTTTCTTTTCTTTCTCTCTTTTTCTTTTTTTTTTTCTTTCTTTCGGATGCATTTGGACCTCCTTGAGTTTGGGATAATTCAAGATGACAGCTTGGATTATTCACTTAAAGTTGAAAGAGCTCTTCAGTTTTGATGTATTTTATTCACACAATATCTCAATATAATTGTGAGAAGCTGGTCTATGGTGGCGTACTGCTGAATGTATTTAGCACCATTATTCTAAAATCCAGGTTAAAAATATAGGAATATGCACACACTTTCTCAAACCTCACATCATGGAGATCTGGGATGCATGCAATGTCACATGTATAGTATTCTGTGTAAGCTTCCCTTTGATCATGCACAACATATTGCTAGAATTCCTGCAGTCAGGAATTTATTATTGGTGATAGAATCTCCCTCACTTTCTGCATGCTAGTGCTGCAGTCAGGCAACTCATCCAGCAGTAAGAGAATTGTTACTCTACACCAGCGGTGTCAAACTCGATTTCATTGAGGGCTGAAACAGGGTTGTGTTTGACCTCGGGGGGGCCAGGTGGGGGTGGTCAGATGGGGGTGGCTGGGGTGGGCATGGCCAGCTCAACATCACTCGTGTGGTGGCCCAGGCAGAACTGGGGAGGGGGGGATCCATTGTCTCCAATGGAGGAAGGTGAGACCGGGGAGACCCTTATACTCCAGAGGAGCCTCGCTGTCCCTCTTAGGCCACGTGGAAGACCTTCAGACTATTGTTTTCTTGTCACATTTAACATAGAGCAAGAGAGTTGGAATGAACCTTGGAGGCCCGTTCAAGCAGGAGACCCTATTCCATTTCAGACAAATGGCTGTTTAGTCTCTTCTTAAAAGCCTCCAGCGATGGAACATCCACAGCTTCTGAAGGCAAGCCATTCCACTGATTACCGTATTTTTTAGAGTATAAGATGCACCTGAGTATAAGACACAGCTTAGTTTTTGGGGAGGAAAATGGGGTGGGGAATCTACCTACCAGGTATTCATCTGGTTAGCGTCCTTAGTCTGGTCAGCTTCAGCATGTTAGTTTGCTGTTTTTTATCCCCTGCTTGGGGATAAAAAAACAGCTTCTAAAGCACAACTAATCTTTGGAGAGAGAAGCAATGAGAAAAGCAGGCAAACTACAGAGATTGGCTTCACTTGCTAGTGCCTCGTTCGGGCTGAAAAAAAGCTTCACAGCTGAGAGTCATGCTGAAAAAAAGCTTCACAACTGAAAGTCGGAGGAAGCAGGCAAAGCAGGGAAGATGCTTCACTGAAAAAAAGCTTAGCACGGAGATTGCTTCACTTACTAGCACCTCATTAGGGCTGAAAAAAAAAGCTTCAAAAAAGCTACATTCGGAGTATAAGACGCACCCAAATTGTCAGCCTCTTTTAGGGGGGAAAAAAGTGTGTCTTATACTCCGAAAAATATGATAAGTATTCTCACCTTTAGGAAATTTCTCCTTAGTTCTAGGTTCTTCTCTCCCTGGTTAGTTTCCATCCATTGTTTCTTGTCTTGCCTTCTAGTGCTTTGAAAAATTTAATAATTAGGAAAATACAGAGCATAACAAGGGCCATACTGGATCAGACCCTAGAGGTCAGAATTCTTGGCATAGTTATGGGAAGCCCATGCAGTTGAAAGCAGTAATAACTTCCGGTTTGTGACATAAAGTAGAATACAGAGATGTCTTGTAGCTTTTGTTATAATCCATCAATAACCCTTTTTCCACGAACTGTTTGATCACTCCAGGCATGTCAAATAGATGAGTATCGCTATATACTATCAGGGCCAATTTCCTCATTTAACTTTTCATAACCATGAAATGGTTTTGAAATGGACATGATATTTCAGGAACTTGGCATCAATGTGTATTGATCTGATTGCAGGAACTGATGTTTTTGGAAGTCATTGATGGAAGCAATAAAGAGAACTCTATAAACAGGGACCAGTTCCATTTATACATCCAAAAGCTCAGTTTTGAAATATCGCAAAACTATCTTTGTCATCTTTTTTACAAGCTGTGCAAAAAAAGCAACTTCTTCATGTTCAGTTTCAAGCGAGAGTATTTGGTGCCTCCCAAACAATTTCTAGCAGCAAAAATGTCCCTTTAAACAGCATCATAAGAAAAACGAAAATTCAGATATTATTAGCAAAGTTGCTTAAAGGGGCTTGCAGGCATTTAAATAAGAAATGCTTCTCCATCTGGGCACTACAAAAAAAAAAAAATCACCATAAATATAAATGCAGTAGCCATTTGGTTCTGTCTGCTAAGGAAATTAGCCTGGAGGAGAACAATATAATAATAACTGGAAAGGTTGCAGTGACCTATAAATGTGCTCATGCTTTTCATAAATATTGATATATCTTTATAGGAATTTTTCAACATCTTGGTGTGAAGAAATTAGCACCTCAATTCAGTGCAACTTTCAGTATAATTTGGTGTAGAATAATTATTAATACATAACTGAGTTTATTAATTATAATAATAAACTGTGTATATATTGCGCATACCCAAGGTTTTGGCTTATTTAAACTTATTGCAACCCCTGTGGAGACTTTTTTTTAAAAAAAAACACTATCATTTCTACAAAGGCTCATAAGTCTTAATAGCAGACATATCTAGCGAGATGATCCACTAGTGATGCTTAGCCATTTCTAAAATGAGAACTAGTGTTTTTTGAGCATGATTTTTAAAAGTTATATATAATTCTAAGCTTTTGTAGAGCTGATCAGAAATGATCATATCTGCCCAACCTATTCGGCTACCTTAAGACATGTGGGTTTTTTTTTGAATTATCAGAAAAAAATGGGATCAACTAATTTAATTATTAGAAAAAATTATGATCAGCTAATTTCATGCATACATAAAAGATGAAAAAAAGCAATACCCTGTGGAGAGTGATGCTAGCTAAATAGGCTTTAGATAATGATGTCCTTCAGGCATAATGTTCAATGGCTGGACACTAGGAGGGTATCAAAATATCCTTTGAAACTCCAGTAGAAGACATTTTAATTTCCAATATATTCTGAGACATAGCAAGGTGACCGAATATTAGCTAGTGCCCTATACAATTGAACAAAGAAACAAAAATCAACTAATTAATTAAATTTGTATGGTCACCCATCTTAAATACATGACATGGGACAGTTATCCCTTCTGGCTCATAGTGAATACTTATTCCATTAATACTCTAATCCAGGGGTCCTCAAACTTTTTAAACAGGGGGCCAATTCACGGTCCCTCAGAGCTTTGGGGGGCTGAACCGTCTGGGTGGGCATGGCTAGGTAGTCATGTGACTGGGCGGGGGTAGCCAATTTAGCAGTCTATTAAACAGTGCACACAAATTAAACATTGGAACCATGGAAGTTATCTTTAAAGATGACAACCAGCATCTGGAATTGCATTGGAAGCCAAGTAGCAACCAGCTCCCAAAGCAACAAGGTCACTAATCATAATAAAAAGTATACTATTTGCTTCAGTTCCAGAACAAATACATACATCAATCATCCATGAAATTGTTTTTATTGTAAGTGTTTACTTTGAAAATTGGCTACCTGCCTTGAGTGTAAGTCATACTTGAAAAGCAGAAAGGAACAATGAGGCCAAGAATGACATGTGCGATTGCCACCATTGTTTAAAAAGAGACGGTTTCCATCACATTGTTCCTGATGGTGAAGAGTAAGAAGACTTTTCAGAATTCTTCTTAGTGCTAATGTCATTATCTCTGTAGTATCCTTTCCCTGCATCATTCCCATATAATCTGCCTGGTCAGTTCAATTTGGAAGAGCTAGCACACTTCAGGTTCCTTTCATTAAAAATGCCATATATCAGGACCCAGGAAGTGTGTCTTTCCATCATGATGTCTGGCCCCAAGAATGAGTCCCCCTCCCTCCGAGATCTGAATGGCTCCCACCCTATTGATATTTTGTTTCTTTGCTCAGGTTTCTGGCGAAGTTGGCTGAAGACTCTGGGAGTTGTTTTCCTTTGTTGCAACTTGCTTTGTCATCCTGCCAACCTTACCTTTCTTTGGTCTCTTCTATCTTTTTTCTTTTCTAAATAATATCTAAACTGCCCAGTGTTATTGGGAGTTGGGCAGCATATAAACTTTATCTTCATTATCACTGTCCACAGAGATAAGGATGGGGTGGGGTGCGATTTTGCTAAGAATGTATTGCTTTCCAAATACAGTGCAATTGTTCACCCCTTATATCAAGAACTGAGAGGCAACATGAAGACAGAAGAGATTTGCTATTTAATAGTTTGAAATTTAAGCTGCAATAAATCAGTTGCTGTCCAAGGTGCTTTTCTGTTCTGTTGGCTTTGGGGCAGCTTTTTTCCACTTATTTTCAGATGGCAAATTTCATACCAGTCTTACCATAAAAAGCCTATTGCAAATGGCAGTTCCCAGTGCTTTTGTAATTATGAGGTTGCAACAAAATGCAGTATGTTTGGGAAGGTAAGTGTTGCAGTAATCTTGTTGTCAAAAATCTCTCTGCACCAAGTTGTCTTTTAGGGCATTTTCACAACACAGCATGCATTGGAGTGGCTATAACAAACCTGAATAAATAAATACAACTAAAATGTTTAGACTCTCTACAACAGGGGTTCCCAACTCCTGGGTCACGGCCCATTACTGGGCCTTGAACCATTTGACACCAGGCTGTGGAAGTGGTGGGAGGGTGTGCGTGCATCCCCACTTGTGTATATAGTGTAAGTGCATGCACACACCATTTGCTCAAGCAGCGGGTGCACGATCCTGCTGTTCATGCAAATCGAGTTGCACAGCCATGCTTGCCCACCTCACATGCAGAACCATCCCCTGTCCCCTCCCTGCCATTCTGCAAAACTGGAAAGGTTGGGGAACTCTGGTCTGCAAGGAATGACAAACCTTTCAAATTTGCTCTCCCCGCCTTCCTTTGTTTGTTTGTTTTTAAAGGTGAAATTCTCTGTATCATACATATGAAGAACATTACGTATTATGAACAGTTCTAAATAAAAATCAGCTGTAATAACAAAACAGAATTCCAAAACATGGACGGAGTGAATGAGTTGCTTTCTCTTGCTTGCACATTCCTATTTATTTATTTTTCTTAATACACTCCTCATTTGTTGATGAAGAAATGTACACACCTAATTAAATTCTTGTTTAAGCAATGAACTCAATGAAATTCTCAGCAGAATCCTTAGGAATGTTCTTCCATTAACAGGATGGAAGTAAAATCCCTTCCTTCCATTCTCTGTGGAGTTTTGATGAATGGAGTGAGATTGTGTGTGGCATTTTATTCTTCAGGGCAGAGAATAATTTATCTTGAGGCAGCACTGGATTTTTTTTCTCCCCTGAATCACATATATGCACAGAGAGATTACAAGAGACATCTACCATTCTTAATCCTGATTCATACATGTATGTGTGCAGGAACATTCATCATGGTGTTCCCTTTTGGATTAAGCAAACACTATGAAAACTGCAGGAAGAAAATAAGAAACGGTGAGCCAAATTAAAGTCATAAAATTAAAAGAGAGAGAGAGAGATAGCTAAATTTAGTTTATACCAACAATGTATCTCTATATAGCTTTTCTTATGCTTGCAAACCATTCTTGCGACCCAGATATTGATTTACTTCATACACTGACTTTTGTCTTTTACATTTCCCATCTTCTTTTTGAAGATTTCATAAACTCTAGACAGTTATGACTTTCTTGGTCTTCTCCTTCCTCTTTTGACCCTTTCATTCTTCCTTTGTACATTTATGAGCTTCACTTGCTCTATGATCAAACACCTCAATCACTTCTATTATGAATCACTTTTTATTTCAGTTTGTCTTCATTCAGTAACCTTTCATTCCTGACCCTATTTTTTTTAACCTGACATAACAAGCCCTCAATTCCATATAATTCCAAAGCAAAAGCATGTTCTTATGCAAAGCCACATTCACTCTCACAACAGACCACTTACTCTTCATTCGTAGATTCAACCCACATTTGCAAACCTTCAAAATTCTACATCCATTTCTCCATCTTTAGAAGGTATTCCATGAAGATTCTTAAACTTAATTATTATTTTTTTACCCTTTCTGCATAATTTGTTTATGAATGAAGGCAAATATATGTCTCCCAGGCTAAGGTATTTAGTTGGCCATCAACACCCCATACAACAACTAAAAAGCCACACACAACCAGGAACCGCATTAATACTACCGATGGAATAGCCCAAAGCACACACACTCTGCTAGAGAGAAGTTCCCTGAGGATGGGCTCCATCACAAGTCCGAAAGCTTGGAAGACTAAACCTCTAGTCCCGGTGACCAACCCAGATTGGATCCTAAAGTAATTCACACTATTTTCACTATCAATCTGAGCAATGTTTACTTCCTGAAAACGGGATGTCTAATCTTTATTGCATCATAAAATCTATCTAACATTACTTGCAGATCATTTGGATTTTCAACCAACATGAGATCATCTGCATAAAGATGTATGCATACATTCATACCCCAAATTAGTGTCATTCTAATCTTGCCACAAGCATAAATACATTTAACACATTAAACAGCTAAAGGGAATATCATACACTTTTGCACTTGAGCCCTTCAGTTAGAATGTGCTAGAAACTGATGAAATTCAGGAATACATCAGGAAACATTTATTACAGAAATTCGTTTATTTCTTTAAAAAAAATGGTAACAAGAAACATTGAATTAGATTACTTTTAGTTTGGGAATGTTGGTGCAGCTATTTAAGCATTACATTCCATGATATATATTTACAATGATTGTTTCACCGTTGCTCATTTTTCTAACTTTAGTTGCCTTTTGATTCACTTCTATACTTATATCTGTTCCTCCTGCCCCACCCAAAAAAATTCTGCATTAAAATACATAGAAATTGTTGATTTCTCCTGATACATACCGTAAGACATTTCCCTTTAGGACACAGTTGACTTACTCATATTTGCCAATGATTTTCTCAAATGTCTATACTGTTTACTAAACTACACACTTTCTGCATACATAGTGCACATATTTTCTATTCATTTTATGACCAAATTGTATTGAAAAATGTATAAACACACATTGGACTCTGTATTGGTTGCAAATCCAATATATTCGTATTAAAATGCTAATATTTTATGATTTATCCACAAACAATGTGGACACATTTTAAAGTGGGCATATTTTGAACTTCTGTGCAAAGAGAGAAAAAAAAAAGGAATGCTGACTTAAGAAAGTTCTACAAGAGACAACAGAACCATGTTGAATACTTATTTGGGGCAAATCTAAAAGGAAGAAGGAAAAAAATGGAGGAACAATATTGTCTGTATAGAAAGAGAATGAAGTAATTGACAGAAGTAATAATTCTTCCACTTCTTGGCCAATAATTCAGTACAATGTACAAGTATGATAAATACCTCTGGTATTTTGCTTTTCAACTAGGACTTCTTATGTAGGTAAGTGCCCACTTGTAAATATAGCACTCAGAGTGGAAGCGTACATGACAATGCTGAGCTATTACCTAAAAGCTACGTTCAGTCTGCAAATTGAAAAAAGTCTGCATCTCAAATCTACAGGTTTGGAAGAAATATTCTGGAATGCCAAAAGCACAGAACAATGGCTACGTGTTCTATTAAAAGTACTTCTAACCCTTTGAAGTGGAAACAATACACAAAAGGACTTTCATTGCTTGATAATAGGCATCCTATTAGATTAAATAACGAAGAAAGCACATTTCAAATAAAAGAGTTTTGAAGATTTGCTGTGGCTTATTTTGCTTAATGCCAAAGAGCCCCCATTTCAGGCTCTGAAGGCAGTGGAGGAGAAACATTTAGACTGTTACATTTGTTTATTTATTTCATCGGTAGAACAATTTTGTATCCTCCTCTTAATATAACTCAAAGTTGCAAGATCCAGAATAACAGAATAACAGAGTTGGAAGGGACCTTGGAGATCTTCTAGTCCAACCCCCTTCTCAGGCAGAAAACCCTATACCATTTCAGAAAAAAGAAATAGTTGTCCAATCTCTTCTTAAAAATTTCCAGAGTTGGAGCATTCACAATTTCTGGAGGCAAGTTGTTCCACTGATTAATTGTTCTGTCAGAAAATTTCTAGGTTGCTTTTCTCCTTGATTAGTTTCCATCCATTGCTTCTTGTCCTGCCTTCAGGTGCTTTGGAGAATAGCTTAACTCCCTCTTCTTTGTGGCAGCCCCTGAGATATTGGAAGACTGCTATCATGCCTTCCCGAGTCCTTCTTGTCATTAAACTAGACATACCCAGTTCCAGCAACCATTCTTTATATGTTTTAGCCTCCAGTCCCCTAATCATCTTTGTTGCTCTTCTCTGCATTCTTTCTAGAGTCTCAACAGAAGTTCCTCAGGGAAATTCTTTCTCACCAGAATGTGATTCATTCCTGCACAAGTCCTAAAGCTCAGTAGGCCAAACCTCTAGTCCCAATGACTGACCCAGATTGGATCCTGCAACATTATCCTGGGACACATTATATTTGCCTTCATTCATAACTCATAGCGGCTACAGATTCTGAAAAGCAACATAACTTTGATTCACTTAAAAAAGGAAACTTAAAAAAAAAGCAATTATAGAAGTATTTTAATACAAATTATTTAATGATCTTGCCTGTGGCTTAATTCCAATGGAATAAAGGACAGATGGACAAATGTCTGGATGTACTGATTATGTGCCATCAAGAGCGTGTCAGTTCTTAGTGCCCATATTGATAGATTTTCTCCAGAAGGGTCTGATCTCAACATGTCCTTCAGTCTTCTGTACCCATTGCTACTGTAATTGGGTCCATCAATCTTGCTGTTAGCCATCCTCTATTCCTTTCCTTCAGGAAGGACTTGAGAGTGGGAAGAATCTCACTGGAGATGGTATCCATTTACCTATTGAAAACAGGGAGCTACTGAGAAGGCTTTTCTGTCTACCAAAGGTGACTCAAGGCATGTGGGGACATAGAGAAGATCTTCTCTATTAACTTTTAGGGAGAAAACTAGTGTGAGAATCTCTGGGGCATCGAAGCTTTTTTTACACTTTATAGTTCAGCACTGATACTTTCAATTTGTGCTTGGGGCCAAGTAGGAAATATAACTGAAGAAAGACAAGGGTGCTTTTATGAATATGAGAAAAATGCTGTATCCCTGAAAGTTCTAAAACATTTGTCCTCAAAGCATTTTTGAAGCGTGCACAGTTGCACATTTTTAAAAATAAGAATGTTTTGTAAAAAAATGCTAAAAGGATTCCAAACAATCCTTTCCTCACACTTTCGTTGGATGCCACAGGTGGCATCTAATTGGTGGTGGTGGGAACAGAGGAATTTAAGAATGTTTATTCTGCACTATTTTTTTAAAGAAAATCAAACCCTTCCTTCATACGCTTGGCTTCCCTGTTTTCTTTCTTCTTTTTTTTAACCAGTCTTTTTCTTGCTACTTTCCCAGGAGATAAGACTCCAAATTTTGGCCACTTTAACTGAGTTGCAAAGCTGTAGGATTATAGAATTTGATGCACCTCAAAATATAATGAGGTAGCTGTAGTCTCTGTGTGAGTTTTTGTGTGGAAATACGATCTCCTTTTTTTTTTTTTGTCTACGTGTTCTCTGGAGCTTTATCATCTGACTGTCATCTTCTAGTTGTTAGAAAACCTCTCAGTTATGTCAATCATACATTTCTTCCTTTGGGAACTTTCTACTTTGGAAACACTCACAAATGAATCTCAGTGGTCTCATTCCATCTTCCATCTGCAGTTCTGTTTCACCAATTTTGAATTAAAAATATCATCATAGAAAATCAGATTACTTCTGACATTGGATTCACACAATTTATTTAGCCACAAGTATTATAAACCTAGTACCTGCATTTACAAAACACGTTGACCTGTGTTGGAGCCTTGGTAATTTGGGGAGAGTGAATATGTTGCATGGAGCTAGATGTTTGGTTAGTTTTGGGTTCAGCATATAGTATTGATACAAAATGGGTTAATTTAGTACCCAGGTTAAGCAAATGTGAAATAGCTTTAATGTAATGAAGAAAGCAAGTATGTGTTGATTAGTCAGAATCGAATTCAAATATGGAGTTTGGAGGGATTGATATTTGATTTGAATTTAAGATTCAAAGGCAACAAGATTTGAAAGGAACCTATTCAAAATTGGAGATTTAATCTGATAAATTAACACACTAGGAAGTTTCAAAAGGCCAGCTTTGTGATAAAATGAATATATATTTGTGTGTATGTGTGTGTGTGTTATATACATACATACATGTGTGTGTGTGTGTGTGTGTGTGTGTGTGTGTGTAAAGTGGCACAGGCAAAACTTTTTCCCCATCATTTTCTTTATGAATTTTATGAGAACTGTTGAAAAACTTTTTTCTCTAGTTTGTCTAAATTGGAATTAAACATCTCTCAAATTGCCTGAACTAATAAACATGCTTATGAATATGCAGAGGTCATAACACACTCTGAAAGCCACACAGGAACAATTTAGTCACATTCTATTTATTCTAATTTCAAAGATAAAGGAGAGAAGATAATTTTTACTATTACTATAATATTACTATTATTGTCAGATTTGTCTCATGGACTGAAGGTAAGAATGGGAATTTTCAGCATCTTGTCTTACATACACACATACACATACACACACACCCCACAACAGAAAAATAGGAAAAAAAACCAGTTTGGACTAATGGTTAAGGCACTAGGCTAGAAACTGGGAGACTGGGAGTTCTAGTCCCTTAGGCATGAAAGCTGTCTGAGTGACTTTGGGCTGGTCACTCACTCTCAGCCCAACTTATCTCACAGGATTGTTGTGGGGAAAAAACAGGAGGAGGAAATGGTAGTAGTAGGTACAGTATGTTCGCCACCTTGAATTATTTATAAAAATAATGAAGGCGTTATAAAAATAATCTAATGAAAAAAAAATAAAATGAAGGTTAAATGTATACTGATATGCTTATTAGTCTAGGAAATATGGATCAGTCTAGTACACTTAAATATAAGGCATAGCCATAAGTCTTTGGAATTGGAAGCTTTGCAGTTAATTTTACCAGCCATATGGTGCCAACAGACTTGATGATTTTTTTTATTCATTAATCACTAAATATCTGAATAAAATACAATTATCTAGCTTAATAAACCAAGCTGTTTCCTTATAATTGCACTTAACTTATTAAATTTCATAATACTGTGAAATCTCTTGCAGCATCTGCATTATGGACTGTGGGTTCATGATGCTACATGTAAGTTGGTGAATGTTGGTCATCTTTTTGCAAATTATTGCACTGAAGTTTCAAATTTTGCTTTCTCATGCCAGAAGTTTTGGAAAAAATAACCAGACTAAAGTCTTCTTAAAGGAAAAACTATTGAGCATCTGCTAGATAGTTTTAAAGATGTCATCAATCATCTAAGACATCAAAATCTTAGGTCAAATTCAGAAGCATATCTGGAAACCTGATTGTGCATGAGAAGATGGACAGAAGAGATGATAATATAATGGCAGAATGATTAGATTCAGAACAGAAAGAATTAATAGATAGCCATATGCATAATTTCTCATAATCTTAATATGATTATCACATAATCGTACATCATTATCAAATTATCTTTGAAGGATTGTGGAGAATAGAGAAGGTGAGGTTATGGACCCCTCAAAGGAAAAAGAGTGAAATTAAATTTTGCAAAAACAGATTGATTAATTGAGGAAACATCTACTGACATTTTAAGGATATATCCAAGTATAAAAACATTCTGACTCTCTGTACTAATATTCTTTATCTGGGGGAGAAATACACAAGACAGAATCCTGATGCTGTTTTACCATCTTCAAAGCTCTCCAAAACTTTGTTGCAGAATAGTAATTGTCTATATGACAGAAAGGGAATAATCTTATTGGTATTTAGTATTTAATATAATTTCATATTTCTTCTGAATCAATCCATTTTATGTCTAGTTTGGGGTATGGCCCAGGGGTGGGCTTCAAAAATTTTAGCAAGGGGTTTTCTGCACAGTTGCTGGGTGGGTGTGGCCATGGTGGGTGTGGCCTAGTCGGCCTCCTGCACCACAGCGGGGGGGGGGGGGTTGCCCTTCCCGGGCTCCAGAGGCTTTACTTGAGACTCCGGGAGGGCGAAAATGGCCTCCCCAGGCTCCGGAGGCCCTCTGGATTCCAGAAATGGGCCTGTTTCTGGCCCTCCCAAACTTCTGGTAGGCCCATTTTTCATCCTCCCTGAGCCACCATGTGTGCCCTGCACTTACCTGCATCCAAAATGGGCTGCGTGGGGACTCCTGGGAGGGGTGGGGCAGGGTGGATGGGGACAGCCAGGAGTGGGATTTGGGGTTCTCTGAACTGCATAGAATGTCGAGCCGTGAACAGGCTCGCCATCACTTATGGGGGGGGGGGACGGAGATTAGAAAAGGCAGAACGCAGCCAGAGCTGTCGGACTTACAGAGTTACAGCGACACTCACAACGGCACTTCACAGCAGGAGGCAGCTACAAACAAAGCCAGGAGCAGCGGAGACAACGGCAGGGAGGCGTGGCTGTTAACGTTTTCCTAAATGCGCTTCTGTGACGTGAACAGAGGCGCGGTACTGCCAAACAGCTGTGGAGGGAGGGGAATGTCCCGAGGTTCTTTTATTTGCCGGATGTTAGGTTTGCTTTATGCCAAGTTCAGATATATAGCGCCACCTGGCTGCCTCCGGTAGCGCTGACTTTATTAATTTTTCCGGCTTGTTCGTTACTTTGCCTTGCTGCTTTTGGCTGTGTTCCAATAAAGAGTTCTGGCTACTCCTTAAAGTGTGGAGTCGTTTTTTCACATCAAGCTCGGGCGGGACGACAGGCCGAGAGAAAGTCAGCGCTCCCATTCATACACTATCTGTTAGTTTCTTGTTCTGTGGTGTGGCAGTCCGGATGGCGGAGGGGACGGAGCCAGGCTTGCTGGAGCCAGCGTTGGGTGAGGCTGTGGCTGAAAAAGTGCTTGGAGAGACAGAGGTCCCCTTGAGTGCCCCTACAGACCAACCCGTGGTGCGTGCCAAGCAGCGGCAGCGCATTGAGGACGTCTGCGAAAAGGGGGTGGCCATTGAGGCTGTTGGGAAAGGACTTGGCTATTCAGAGCAGACCGGTGAGGGGGACCCCCATTCTGGGACCAGAGAGGCCTCCTCCCACGGGCTGCTGGGTAAACGCTGGAGACTGGCAGACGGGGCTTGGAGGGTATCTCCTGCTGGCTCCTCTCCCTCAGCCTTGCCTGATGCCCCAGTGCAGCCATCTCTGGTGACGCTTGAGTCCCTGCAGCGCTCACTGGAGGACCTGCGGATCTCCGTCCCCCCCCCCATAAGTGATGGCGAGCCTGTTCACGGCTCGACATAGAATCTTAGCTAGAGATTCTCCCAAACCCCTGTGAACACCCAGCAGCCCACCCCGGTATGGCCCTGACATACTCGTAACCATTGATGTGAAATGTATTATATTCTCTGCTCTTATTATTGGAAGAAATTTAATGCAAAGTCTAGCTCTCTTTTCATAATACCGTATAGTAAGAATAGTAAGAACGTTACTAGTTACTAAAACTCCCATTGTTGACTAAATATTTTAAAGCTTCTTCTGGGACCACATGTGGCTTATGAGTAGAGCACTGAGATAACGTATAAAGCCAGGACAAAATCTTTATATTTAATTAAAGAACATAATTATAATTCAGTCATGTATTTAATTATTACCTCCTTCTGTCACATCAAAAATTACAATTTGCTTATAACTTCTGGAGTTCCCCGAGGGTCTCACTCAAGGTTTCCAGCAGAAATATACTTTACAATATCATGTTTCAGAAGGTTATCGTGTACCCCATCCTTGTCTCTCTGCATGTATTTGTATATTTATTTTAGGAATATTCTCCAGCTTCCCAGGAAGCCCGAAGCCTGAGGTAGTTTTGTCATAGATTGTCATAATCTGTCACAAATCAAACCCTACAAAAACTTTCAGCTGAAGCTTCAGAACAAAACTTTGTTGAAAATTATAGAGCTATGACAGCCATGCCCACCAAAAAAAAAAAAAAAGCAATGTTTTACTTTGGAAAGGAGAAGGAACCAGTGTTTACTTCAGCGAGACCTTTTGATCAGACATTCCAATTACAGTGTCTTTGACGGGAAGTGTGATCATGTGACAGGATTTGTAGGGCACATGGGAAAGAGTATTTAGAGCTGGAATCAATGAGGAAAATCCAGGAAAGGGTAAGTCTTTCATAAATGGCAAATGAATACATTACTGGGAGTTTGGAAAATGCTGTAGAAGTGGTTTGAGCAATCTGGCTGATAAAATCCAGAAGCAAAAATTAAGTGCCTATGATAAGTCATGTTAGAGTTGTGTTCATTACCAGAGGAATAAGAGAGGATGAAAAGAAATTTGTTGTATGTAGGGAACAAGTTGAACAAATTGATTCTGCGTTGACCTGGAGCTGATCAGGCCTTTGTCAAAACCTTGATTTCTATGGTTGAATGATTTTCTGCAATGAATGCCCTTTCTAAAATGAAAACATAGAGACAAAATGAAACTCCCCAGCTGCTCTTCTTAGTTTAGCAATTTTAAATGTAATCTAAACTGTTAACTGCAATGGGATTGAATGTGTATGATGGTATGTCAGGTCCCATAGAAAACAATTGGGATGCTGCATTCTGTTGGGAGGGGGGAGGCTTGAGGGGCGAATCTTTCATGAGTTTCACTTGCTTTGTTGTATGGGACCTTCAGGGAAATAGGAAGGGGGAAGGAATGTGTCTCAGGTCATCCTAGGGAGGAGGAACGGAATGTGGTTGGAGCCATCTGCGCTATCTCAGTGATGGAGAAAGTGAAACCGAAGCATCTGGGAGAATGACAGATATCACCTTTTGTGCCTGAGGTTCTCAAAACATCTTCACCACCTGGGATTGACTCGAGGTTGTACTGAACATTGGGAGAGGCTTTGCTTGCAATAATTGAACTTGGCATTTTGAGTGGGAAATCTCAGATCCTGCCTAGATCTCTTTTGCTATCTCTGTCTTTCAATAAAAGTTCCTTTGGAAATGCTAAATGCTTCAAGAGTTCTGCTTTCTTGAGAAGACTGGCAAGGCAGGTCTTTACATGGTATGTAGGAATTACCTTGGGGGACAGGAGAAAGAGCCACAGACTGGCCAACCATCCTGCAAAACTAGACACCCACCCTAGTTTTCTGGAAAGGAGGAAAGGTAAGGAGGGAAGGACTATCTGAAGGTTATCTGAAGTTTGAATCATTGCAACTAGACTAATTTTTGTTGTTAGTTTGAGAGATATTTCACTGCCCATCCAGGCAACTTCCTGAATTAGAGCAAAGCAGTTAGGTGGAGAGTTGTTGGAATGTACCAACTCCTGCCACACCAACCTCAGGGATTTCCTCCCCAAAGTGTGTTGCAAAATGTCGATGGAGATTCCCAATCATCCAGGTAGAATTGTCTGAAGGTTGAATCATTGCAACTGGACTGATTTTTTGTTGATCGTTTGAGAGATGTTTTAAGGGAGGAATACTTTCAGATGCTGTTAATGACATGTTACAATAAAGACAGAGCTGGTATTCATTGTTGTACTTCTTGTCTGAACTATCTCGAAGGGCTAACAATGTATATTATAAGTGTCAAAAAGTTTCAGCTTCTCAGCTGCTTAAGAGTCCTAGAAAGCCTGTGGGTGATCTTCACAGATGATGTCCTCCTGAGAACTGGTGACACCATTTGCTGTGAAAATGTGATTTAAATGTAGATTAGTAACTGTCAAAAGATAGCAGCCATAGACTATAGCAAGAATGATTGGGACAAGTAGAATAAAATGACTTATGGAAGAAGGTTTCAAATGACTGATATAGTTTGCATGTATGAGTGAGGTAATCAGTCATGGAAAATATGGAGACTCTGTATTTGCCATTCAGTAGCTTTCAGCCTACTGGCATTACTTTCCATTCACACGTTGTTTGAATTAAGATAAAATTGCCAGAGATGCTATTAAGGGTCAACCATCAGCGAATGCCTAGCAAAATATACACAGGATACCTGCAAACTAGAATTATCTAATCCAGGGGTGTCAAACTTGATTTCATTGACGGCCACATCAGGGTTGTGTTTGACCTTGGGGGGCCGGAGTGGGCATGGCCAGCTCGACATCACTCGTGTTGGGGGTACCTGTGGTGGCCCAAGTGCTCTGCCAGTGAAACTGGGCTCCCAAGATCCATTTTTGGCTGTGACGGCCTCCTGCAACCCTCTGCCAGCGAAAATAGAGCATTTTCAGTGGAAGAGGCCTTGTGTGCCAGTCCTTCGCTGTTTCCAGGATGGCCCTGCGGGCCAGATCTTAGCACCACATGGGCCAGATCCGGTCCCCGGGCCTTGAGTTTGACACCCCTGATCTAATCCAATGGATATTTCCATTGTGGACACTAGCCAAAAAAGAAAAAGATAGGAAAAAAATGTCTGTGTATTACTCTGCAATATGTAGAACAAATAAATCATTTGTGTGTGTGTATGTGTGTGCCTACGTTCTAGTTACAATGCTGAGATTAGCAAGAGGACAAAATACATTTTATTTTTGAAGGTACTTCTTACTGTGTTTCAATGCATGTACATTTGAAGGTACACACAAATGTGATTACCTTCTTTGCTAAATATAAAAATGTGTATTCCTGAAAGCTTTGAGGTAACTATACAGGTCTTGCAAAAATCTCCAGTAATCCTCATCGTCCTCCAAAACCCATGGTAAACCACAATAGTACACTTCATTCATATACGCATATACAGGTAGTCCTCAGCTTAGGACCATAACGGAGCCCAACATTTATGTGGCTAAGTAAGACACTTTTAAAGTGAGTTTTGTCCTATTTTATGCCTATTCTTTCCACATTTGTTAAGTGAATCACTACAGTTGTTAAATTAGTAACACAATTGTTCAGTGAATCTGGCTTCCCCGTTGACTTTGCTTGCCAGAAGGTCACAAAGGGGGATCACGTGACCATGGGACACTGCAACTGTCATAAATGTGAGTCAGTTGTCAAGCATCCAAAATTTGATCAGGAGACTATGGGGTTGCTGCAATGGTCGTAAGTGTGAAAAACATTCAAAAATCACTTTTTTCAGTGCCGTTGTAACTTTGATCGGTCACTAAATGAATTGTTGTAAGTTGAGGATTACCTGTATAAATTTGTGGAGCTGAATAAAAATTATAAACAGCCATTTTGTTCAATTTCTTTGAAAATGGCAGGTCTAATGCTCTTGTAAATCAGTAGAAAGCAATTCTTCTTCCAGCAGAAAACAATACCAAATAATGGGCGTGCGGAGATGGTCTCTTAAAATAAAAATGGATAGAAGAGAAATGAATAAAAAATGAAAATGGATGAGAAATTTAAAATGTAACCTAATAGGACACTGGAATATTTTCCCCCTTCCTCAAGTCTAAATATAGGGCTGGTCTTTCTTATCCATAAGAATGAGACAATGATCTTAGATGGATGGGTTTTTTTTACAGCTCATGGAAATGCATTATCTATTTGATCTTTGTGGTTTTAATAAGAAGGAAGTTAAAAGGCATGCATGTATGATATTTCACAAATATATGAAACAGGGTGCAATTAAAATCTTAAGAGACTGTATAGCTGCTTTCACTCTGGTTTCTGCAAACCAGTTAAGAGAGAAGGCTATTTGTTTACATCATTGTGGCATCACAAACTTTCTGGAATGAAAGTACAGTACAGTACATGTAGTTTATTCAACAGTATTTGAATGGCCATAAACCTAATTTGTATTGTGGGAAGAAAGATCTATCTGGTTCAGTTCCAAGCCGGGAGAAAGGCACTTGAGACAAAATGGAGGCTGAAGGCTGATTGGAAAGAGGGTCCATTTATTGATGAAGCAGAACCACCAAGCACATGTGATTCTGGGCATTTCACCAAATGGAGTTGAGAGTGAGGGGTTTTTATACCTTCTCTTGGGCTTTGCACTTGAGCTTCCTGTTCCTGTGCAAGAATATGTATTCTGTTGGCGGTTGTCAGACTCCCATGGGACTATGTAGAGGTCATAGCTGGCTCTATAGGCAAAGTACAAATCCTAGGTGTTTGTCTGAGCTAAGTTTGATTGCAGTTTGGAGGATGATGCAATGTCCTTAGGAGATTGTGCAATGTAGTGAGCTCTGCTACTAAATGGTAGTGGGTTAATCCTATTATGTCCTGAAGGGTCATGTTTTAATCCCATCATCCTGGAGCTGAAGGTCTTTTGTTTTGTAGATAGGATGGCCCAATCTTTCTCAATGGGCACAAAATATCTGCTGGGCAGAGAGAACTGGGGCTCTGAGTTTCTGTCTCCCTTAAGCTTCCCACAGTACTACCGATATAGTTCACATTTTGTTTTTTCTTGTTCTATGCTCTTCAGCCTCAATACACATTTTTTAAAAACTTAATCAGAAGTGACTTGATAAATATAAATATATATATCTGAAAGAAGATAGTGAACTAAACTACAATAAGGCATTGAAAACACAACGAAAGAATTGTGAATTTCGTTGTAGCAATGAATACGATTACATTTACAAAATTGTGTGAAATATTGACCAAATTGAGAGTATTTTTGACATAAATCTAGTAAATTATTGTTATTCCAGGTCTATTTTATTGTTATTGTTATTCCAATAACAATATTGTTATTCCAATTGTTATTGTTATTCCAGGTCTATTTTATTTTATTTTTAAAAATAAACTCAAAGGTGTTCAAAATTTAGACAGATTAATTTGTGTCCTTTATTGTTTTGACTTGTTTTTTCTTTTATAAATATGAAGTGTTTTAAGAAATGGAATAAAAATACTTCACTTAACAATTATAAATTAGTTTGTTTTAAAAGTCTTCTTTTTAATGATCATTTTAACCAAGCTATTAAGAAAGGTGGGGGCTGCTTTCCAAGACCATGTTTAGGGAATATAATATTCTGCCTTTTATAATATTTCCCAAAATATTTCATTCTCCTAGGAGAGATGTGGGTGCTGACTACGAGTAAAATCCAGTAGGTTCTGATAGGTTCTGGAGAACCGGTAGCAGAATTTTTGAGTAGTTCAGAGAACCGGTAGCAGAAATTTTGAATAGTTTGGAGAAATGGCAAATACCACCTCTGGCTGGCCCCACAGTGGGCTGGGAATGGAGATTTTGCAATATCCTTCCCCCAGGAATGGGGAAGGAATGGAGATTTTGCAGTATCCTTCCCCTGGAGTGGGATGGGAATGGGGATTTTGCAGTAACCTTCCACTGCCACACCCACCAAGCCACACCATGCCCACTAAGCCATGCCCACAGAACCGGTAGTAAAAAAAATTGGATTTCACCACTGCTGCTAACTTTCTACATTTCTAACAAGCATGGTACTGTCTATCATTACAGATGAAAGTTTGTTTCTTTAATAAGAGTGGCAATTTTGTATATGAATTTGATAGTTAAGTTAAAGTTCTGAATTTCAAGAAGTTAAAACTATCCATTAATACAAGTTCTTTCCAGAATTTTTTACAAAATACATTATATACTATATAGTATATTGTAGGAAGCCCCCTACTCCCGAGAATGAAATGTTTTGGAGAATATTAAAAGAGGCAGAATATTATATTTCCCCAAAGGAGAAATGGAAAAAAATCTTAACAAAGGCAGAAAGTAGTCCTAACAGCCTCCAACAGATGCCTGAAGTCTTTAGAGATGGATATTTTGTGCCCATTAAGAAATCCGGGCCAATCTATTCATAAACAAAACATCTTCAGCTCCAGCTGATGGGATTAAGAAGGACAGGTTATGACTTTTAAGGTATAATAGGATTAACCCACCACCATTAGAATAGCAAAAGACATGAAGCTCACTACATTGCACACACCCCAGGAGCATTTCAAACACAAAACCATAAAGAACGTATAAAAGCCCATCTATGCCAATCCAGTGATGAGTTGCTGCCGGTTTGGACCAGTTCGCAAGAACCGGTAATAAAACCGGCAGGAAGCTCCGCCCACTAACCCAGATGTCATCATAGGTGATCTGCGCATACGGACGCAATGCAAACCGGTAGTAAAAGTAAGTAGAACCCACCCCTGTCCCAATCCCATTTTGTCAGCTGTACCAGAACTACATGTTGTTGTTGGTTCTGCTCATCAACAAACAAAATCCTTCTTTCTAATCAGCCTCCTGTTCTGCCCCAGCTATGGACCCCAAAGAACACTGTACAAACATGGTCTGTACAAACCATGGTTAATAAATTAAATCAGTCTTTTTCAAACAAAGGCTGTTAATTAACTTTCTTAACAGCCTACAAGAATCCAAAGAATAAATAATCGTAATCTTACTATGGTTGGCAGAAAGCCCAGAAGCAATTTGCAAAGAACTAAGATCAAGATGCGAAGGAGAGTGAACAAAGTTGTTCCCTGCAAATTGCCTCAGTCATCGTCCTTCCTTAAATAGGCTAAGGGAGTGGCCAATTAGCCCCAAGTCTTACTCTCGAGGAGACTTCTTCCTGAGGAGCCACTCCTGCCTTTTGGCAGCTCTGCATGCCTGTGCATCGAGAAGAGGCTCCTCCTCTTCTTCCTTTTCACTTATGGGAGCTTCTGGAGGTTCTGAAGGCCCTGGCTGAATTCCCGCCTCTGGCACCACATCTTCTCCAGCCTCCTCATTGTCCGACTCGAGTGCCAGCTGCACAGGCTGCTGGCGCAGCACCACACCAGCCTCCTCGCTGTCACAATCAGCTACTAGCTGCACAGGCCACTGACTGGCCACAACAGCCTCCATTTTGTTTCCAGCATCTTTCTCCTGGCTTGGAACCGGACCAAATTTTTCTTTCTACAATATATACTACAAACACTGTCAGAGTGCACACAGCGTGATTATTTTGAGACAACCCAGGAGCAAAATATAGTAAACAGAGGTTTGTTTTACCGACATTTGAAGGATGGAAGGCTGAGTCAACCTCAAGCTCACCAGGCTGTGGGCAGAGTAAGTTTGCAATACTGCATTCTAACCACTGTGCCACCAGAGCTCTTTTAGCTATATTATAAACAATAGAGGAACACACACT
>WNWU01000034.1:3222995-3259224 GCA_012654045.1 Ptyas mucosa | reverse complement strand
GGGCTTATTATCAGGGGATGTCTTATTTTGGGGGAAACAGGGTACATATAACTCTTGTTGGGGACTGTGTGATGCCAAAAATTGGTATGTTAATATTCTAAATAACATTCTAAATTAGAGTCTGATTTGCCTGTCTCTGAATGTCAACTTCTCCCTCCTCTTCCTCCTGTTTCCTCCCATTAGATTGCTTTCCACACAGATCCTGATAAAAGGTTCATTACTGAAAACACATGCATCTCTAAAAATCAGGGTTGTTCCTATTGTTGCCATTTCTTACTCAGATGGTTTTGTTTGGTGATTGGATAATTTGGTCATTTTTCTCTTTCCTTTCTTATGTTTTAAAAAAATATTTCTTTAAAGTTAAGAACCATTCCCTTTCAAGAGAAAGCCAAAATGGTTTTGACACCATGGAATAGACCTTCAGATGTTTCTATTATTATTCCATTAATTTTGTGTCACAGCCAAATGGTCATTTCTTCATTATTTGAACCCTAATCAAAATGATAAAATTAGTTCCTGGTTGATTTATTTGTTAAACTTCTATGCTGCCCATCTCAACAAGGCAACTCTAGGCAACTGATTAGATATGACATGCCCAATAATGCTCTTCTTTGTAGTTGGGCTGTTAGTTGTGCCATGTTTAGACCATCCAAACTCTTCGTTATGATATTGCACCTAATGCCTTAATAACAATTGCTACCAGTGTCAACTTCTTCCAGATTTATGCAATATCTATTTCCAAATCTTTGTATTTTCTCATTATTATTTTTTTGGTCTACTTCTTGTCTTCAATATGATTGCCTCTTGGACTACAGGTAGTTCTCAACTTACAACATTTCATTTAGTGATCGTTCAAAGTTACAATGGCACTGAAAAAAGTGACTTATGATCATTTTTTGCACTTACAACCAGTGGTAGGTTCCTCCCGGTTCGGCCCGGTTCTCCCAAGCCGGTAGCGGTGACGATATGATGTCACTGAACCGGTTCTGCCTCCCCGCCCCCCCACGACCCTCCCCCGTGTTATTCTTACCTTTTATTTGGCCCCACCCCCAATCTATTGCTGCCTCCTGAGTCCCAGCTGATGGCTAGAGGGGAAAAAATGTTTAAACTCTTGCCATGGGGCTTCAAAGGGCTGCCCTATAGCTGATCAGTGTTAAAAGAAAACAAATGAGTAGACCGGTGCCTGCAAAAGTAAATGGGTAGACCAGTGCCTGCAAAAGTACATGAGTAGATCAGTGCCTGCAAAAATAAATGTGTAGATCGGCACAGCTCTGCAAGCAGTTAAAAGCCTGGTAGACCAGTACCTCTGCTAAATCCTAAATAATTGTCACATGACCATCAAGCCACGCCCACAGAACCGGTAGTAAAAAAAATCAGAACCCACCCCTGCTTACAACCATTACATGGTCACGTGATCAAAATTCAGATGCTTGGCAACTGACTCAGAGCTATGACGGTTGTAGAGTCCCCGGGGTCACGTGATCACCTTTTGTGACCTGACAAGCAAAGTCCATGGGGCAAGCCATATTCACTTAACAACCATGTGACTAAGTTAACAACTGCCGTAATTCACTTAACAAGTGTTGCAAGAAAGGTCTTAAAACGAGGCAAAACTCATCTAACAACTGTCTTGCTTAGCAACAGACATTTTGGGCTCAATTGTGGTCGTAAGTCAAGGACTACCTGTACATCAATAAAACACTCATGAGCCTCTTCAATGACAATCATGTCTCCTGTGTTATGTTCCACGTGTTGATCAGCCTGGCTGAATTTTAAAACCTCTGTTTTCAAATCTGTCATTTTCAAAGAATTTATTGGTGATTTCATTTCCAGTAATTCTTATTGGCCATGCTTTGTCCTTTTTATATGGATTCTGGTGTAATAGCTAACCAATCATGCCATTTTTTGTAAACGTTCTGTGCAATTCTGTTACATCTGGTTGTTATATGTATGGTCCCTTATACAAACCACATTTACTGTCCCTGAACAAACAACTGTTTGCTTTTTATGCAAACATTAGATGATACTTGTGTATAGTGTTTTCTTTTCTTGGGCAGCAAAAAGCATTCATTCTGTTTCTTATCTTAATGTACCCTCTTTAAGTCATTGCCATGTTCAAGTGTCATCGGATTTTTCTGCAGATTCTTTCAAAATATGCCCAGAGTGCTTCCCCCCCCAATTTTCCAATTTCAAGTTGCTTTTAATAACTAAATTGACATTGTTTTTGAGATGTTCCATTTCCATTTCTGTAAATTGCCATATATTGAGATATTTTGAATAACTTGTTTATTTACTTGTCTTAATGTAATCATTAATAATTAATATATAAAGGTAATTAATGATGAATTAATAATGATCAGTCCCGACTCTGAGACAACAAGCTGGCAGAAAAACAAAAACTCATTGTGTGAACTCAAAGTGGGTGCAGTGCAAAGCAAGCAGATCCCGCAAACAACAAGGACAAATGCTAGGATGAAAAACATAATGAATTATTATAACCATGCTTACTATAATTTAAGATGCAATAAAAAGAAGAAATCCAAAGAAAAAGGATTATGAAATTTTGAATGAATGAGGCAAGAAAGGGAAGATACACTTGTGGTGAAAGAACATTTCCTTGTTAATAACCCTTATCATCATGGATGAGCTTTTGTTCAGAAGAAAGGATTTTAAGGCCATCTTGTCTAATTGTGCTCAAAATCCTATTTCTTACAACAGATATTCTGGAAGAAGGTAACATATGCACCAAAATATCTCCTTGTATATAACTAAATCAAATGGTTTCTTTGAAAAGGAAGGAAGGAAAGAAAGAAGGAAAGGAAGGGAGAGAGGAAGGAAGTCCACAGCTTTTCACCTGCTGTCTTTTCTATGTCAGTAGTTCAAAATATTAATGAGATAAATCAACCCTTAATGGCAAACAGTTGGAACTATTTCATTAGAACAATGAGAGCATTGGGTAACATTTTGTAACTTACACATAATCATAAATATTGCAATTAAATCCCAGAATAATCTACCTGGTAGAAAATTATTAGTGTGTTGGGTAGTGTCGACTATCACAGGAAAGATGAATTTAGCAATTTTAAGAGAGATATGAGGGACGTGGTGGCTCAGTGGCTAAGACGCTGAGCTTGTCGATCGAAAGGTCAGCAGTTCAGCGGTTCAAATCCCTAGTGCCGCATAATGGGGTGAGCTCCCGTTACTTGTCCCAGCTTCTCCTAACCTAGCAGTTCGAAAGCACGTAAAAAATGCAAGTAGAAATATAGGGACCACCTTTGGTGGGAAGGTAACAGCATTCCGTGTATCTTTGGCATTTATTCATGCCGGCCACATGACCACGGAGATGTCTTTGGACAGCGCTGGCTCTCCGGCTTTGAAACGGAGATGAGCACCGCCCCTAGAGTCAGGAATGACTAGCACATATGTGCGAGGGGAACCTTTACCTTTACCTTTAAGAGGGATATATTTCTTGAACAGAATAATAAATTAATCCGATTTGGGGTGGAATGAAAATATAGACTTTGTAGTATTGCTGAATCATGCATTGTAAAGAGTCCTGAATAGTAGCATGATAAATAATTCAGTGATTTGGGGCTTAAGCAAGTCTGAAAATAAGCACATTAGAAATTCTTCTTCTGCTTCTGGTTTGTAAGTTAGAGCCCAAAGGAAACTGCCTGGATTCTCAATTAAAACACAACTATTGTCAGCATTGCAGTTATGCTCATGCTATGCATAACAAAAAGCTGAGGTTGAAAGTCCAATTTTTTTAAAAAAAACATGTAGGAAATAACTATAAATAAAAATGCTTAATAGATTTCCATTTGTAGCATCCTTTCTTTCCAGATCATGACTGTCCACCATGACCCTTCAACTGGGTACCTGCCAGCCTCCATGCCTATGCAAGGTATTATCATGACCACTTACAACCAAATACATTTATTTATTTATTTATAATTTATCTATTTATAAAATTTATTGTCATAAAATATATATCTATATTAAAACTTAAATAAATTAAATCCAAAAATTAAAATCTAAGGACACCTGGGTAGGGTGGAGGCAGAATTGGGAGAGGCGAGATGTCAATCAACCACCTTCACTGTGCTCTAAGCCAATTGGCACAGCCACGTTTTTGTGTCCTTATGAAAGGATAGGAGGGTTGAGGCCAACCTCACATTAGGGGTCAAGATGTTGCAGAAGTCAGGAGCAACAGCAGAGAAGCTCTCCTCCTGGACCCCAGCAGAGAGAATAATTTGGCTGATGGGGCCTGCAGAAGTCCTCCTCTTCTGGCATGAGAGGGACAGGCCAATCCCAGTGGGGTGAGACAGTCGGTCAAGTAATCTGAGGTACAAATATACACATTAATACTTTCTATTTTTCCCTCAGTTTTCTTATAAATCTTTCTCCATCACAGGGTGCATTAGAAGTTAGTGATGCTATAGAGTTTATTTTTTCAAAATGGCAGAGGGAATTGTCCCTCTTTTGTTCCAGGGTTGTATCTCTCAGCTCTCTGTGGTTTCCCCACCTATTGCATGCTTCCCAATTTGAAAATAAAACAAACAACCTAACAATAGCAGTGAAATTGCCCCCCCCCCCCAGCTCATGTTATTCTTGCTTATTTACTGGTGACAATCTCCTAGAGCCAAAGCCAAATGGAATGTGATTGGCGGAAAAGTAAATTGAGCCAAGACAGGAATGTCTTGACCCATAAAAAAATAAACTTAAGAATCAAGATTCAGACTATTTTGGATGGAAGTCCCATCCACCTGATCAGAGCTTGAGAATGCAACAGAAGCACAATGACATAATTACAATAAGTGTTCCAGCTACATCAAGTTCGCCTTTCCTGACCTGATTGCATCTAATGATCGTTATCAGTACTTTGTGATATGCTGTCTTCATTTTTGCAATGTATTTTAATGTGCAGCAGCCCCTTAAAAAGATTCCAGAAGTTGTAAACAATTTAGGACTTAACTATCTGCCTTCCTTGTTGGGGATCTATCTAAGTTATAAATCTGCATGAAAGGAACTTTAAAAGATGCTCTTGCTATGGCAACTAGAGAAGTTACTCTGTGGTAAAATGGGCAGCCAATAAATTTTATAAATAGATAAATGAGGGGGAGGGGGAGGGTGGGAGAGAGGGAAAGGGAGAGGGAGAGGGAGAGAATGAGAGAGTGGGGAGGGGACTGGAGAAGGCGTCTGAGTTTCTTCCAAACTGTAGAATAAATTCTCTAAACAGCTCTTTTAGCTATTATTTTTTCTTTTCTTTACAAAAGTAAATAAGAAATGGAACTGGAACTTGGGATATTTAATGTAATTAAATTACTTTTAAATTACTTTTTGTTTTTTAAAAATGACCTATTCTTTTACCTTTGGTTTTGTAAGCACCCTTGAATATTTAACTGAGTTGACAAAAAGCATCTAAATTAAAAAAAAAATACACAGTAATAAACAATTTGGTCAGGGGAAACACATTAAAAAAACATTAAAGGTATTATATTTAACAAACAGAGACATCACCCTGCCAACAAAAGTGTGTATAGTCAAGGCTATGGTTTTCCCAGTTGCAATCTATGGCTGTGAAAGTTGGACCATAAGAAAGGCTGAGCGCCAAAGAATTGAGGCCTTTGAATTATGGTGCTGGAGAAGACTTCTGGGAGTCCCTTGGACTGCAAGGCGACCAAACCAGTCAGTCCTAGAGGTGATCAACCCTGACTGCTCCTTAGAAGACCAGATCCTGAAGATGAAACTGAAATACTTTGGCCACTTAATGAGAAGGAAGAACTCACTGGAGAAGAGCCTAATGCTGGGAAAGATTGAGGGCAAAAGAAGAAAAGGACAGCAAAGAATGAGGAGGCTGGATGGAGTCACTGAAGCAGTAGGCGTGAGTTTAAATGGACTCTGGGGGATGATAGAGGACAGGAAGGCCTGGAGGAACGTTGTCCATGGAGTCGCAATGGATCGGACACGACTTCGCAACTAACAACAAAATTTAACAAACTTTGAGAAAAACTGCAAAAAGTCTCAAGAATTTTGATTATTTAGGGTAGGCACAAAGAATTTACTGCTGTCCCAAGCTTGTCCAGTCAAAAATTCCATTATCCTGTCACACTGGCTACGCTGGAATTTGTAATGTGTAAACCAGTGGTTGGCCAATTATTTACATTAAAGTCAAGAGAGGAACAAATTGATATAATATTGTCCAGCCCTGTCTGTTTGGCAATGTTGGAATGAAAGCTAGTGGAGCAGTAACAAGTCTTAGAAAGTGGCAGAAATTTTCCACATTATAAAATGTTTCAACAGTATATATATGGTCTTCTCTCAGGAAGCTCTAGAATTAAGATGAGCAACCAGATTGCCCTGTTCATTTTTCCTGCACCTTAAAGCCTTGAAAATCTGTATGAGAAAAGCTCTATTTCTGGCATCTGAACAGACTGCCAGTGGAGATCCTATGAAAACAAGAGCTTGAATAATGCAATGTGTTCCTGGCAGGTTTATGAGAAGAGCCTTGAGGTCTTCCTTCCCCATAGAGCAGGTAGACTTTCATTCCTGGGAGAGCTGATAATTATGCATTGAGCACAGCTATGTTGTTTTGTCACAATCCCACTTGTGGGGATTCTGCTTTCTTTTCTCTGCCTTGCATTGTGCTGGTTGGTTGCTTAACTGCCCCAAAATAGCAATGGTTTGTTTGATTTTGGCATTTGAAGCAAAAGATGACAAGAAATAAATACACACACACACACACTGTAGAAGCAAATGCTAATATCTCATACATATGACTTCTTTTAATTCATCATGACAAGAGGTTTGGGGTATCACAAATTCCTTTCTATTCCACGATTTAGATCACTTAAAGGGTAGCCTTAGGCTATGTGTCCAATTCTATTGCAACTCAGATCATCAGATTTCTTGATGTAAAGAGGGGAGTTTACCCCTCCCACCCTCACCCCACTCCATAAAGCGTTGCTATCCAAAAGCAAATGCAAATGCAAATGTAAATCTTCTGTGTCTAAAAAAAGGAAATGTATGTTTTGCTTAAAGAAATGAGTGATTTTTAAATTAGGTACTTAAGAAAACAAGCAATTACGGTTTTTTATCTGAAAATTGTGCTTTCTACCAGTGGAAGAGGGAGTAGGTATAATGACTCTAAAAGAGAACATTTATACTCAAATTTTCAATAGGGAGCAGCCAGGCTGACAGCCAAATCTGGCCTTAGGTTCTGCCTCAGTTTACCTTCCCAATAAGCAACTGAGTTGGAAGATCATTTAAAAGCAGTTTATTAGGGTACCTGATAAAGTGGGATCTCTCTATGAAAAAAGAAAGAGAGAACCTCGACACCCCCTCCCCATGTTTCAGTCCTTTTTATAGTTAACACAACACAGAAAATGCAAGAGGAAAGTTGATTGCACAGGGGTAAAAGAAACCCTTTGCATAGAAATTGTGTTCATTAAAATCAGGTCTGACATCAGAAGGGTTGTAACTGTAAGGAAAAAGATTGTTTGAAGTTCACAAAGGAGATTAAACCAGACCCTAATTTATACTAACAAACTTTTTCTTATCTGGAGCTAGTCTCCAGCTTGTTTATTAGTTTAGGAATGTTAAAAGTTAATAAACCAGAACATCATTTTAAAAGAGAGAAATTAAATCAAATCAAAATACAAAGTAATTATGTTAGAAATTACAAACCCGTGTCATTTGCCCCTCAAGGCTCATCTATATTTTCATATCTCCATATTTATCTACAAATTTCTATCTCTATCTCTATCATCTCTATCTCTATCTCTATCATCTATAATATCTATACATCTACATTTATCTACATGTATATCTATCTATATTTATCTACATCTGCATCCACACTACATCGATATAGAATTGATCCCACTTGGTAAAAAGTGTCCACGAAAGAGACCTAAACCCTAAAACAAGATGAATTGATGACATCTGCAAGTATTGCAGGTCCAACTGGCAAAAGAAACCTCAGGACCGTATTGGTTGGAAACATGTGAAAGTGGCCTTCAGTGGCCTAATATAATGATATATCTATCTAAATCTAAATCTAAATCTAAATCTAAATCTAAATCTAAATCTAAATCTAAATCTAAATCTAAATCCAAATCCAAATCCAAATCCAAATCTAAATCTAAATCTAAATCTAAATCTAAATCTAAATCTAAATCTAAAGCTAAAGCTAAAGCTAAAGCTAAATCTAAAGCTATAGCTATCTATATCTAAAAACCCGAATAATCAAAGACCTACATCTACATCTACATCTACATCTACATCTGTATCAATATCTATACCTATACCCATACCCATACCTATCTCTATCTCTATCTCTATCTCTAGCTCTAGCTCTAGCTCTAGCTCTAGCTCTAGCTCTAGCTCTAGCTCTAGCTCTAGCTCTACAGAGTATCTTTCTGTCAGAGTTTATGATCCTATTTTATTTAACTCATACAGCTTACAGCAATTCAAATACTAGGGTACATGTAACAGTGTAAAATAATAAAACATCTATAGTTCACGGTCAAGAGTGAAATTGAAACATCCATGGCAACAATGAATGCTGAATCATCCACAATGCAGTATAACAAACACAATACACTCTCTTGTACATGATGTACTAATGTGGCACCCCATGGTTAATAAAATAACAGCAAAGTATCATTCAGCTACCAAAGAGACTCCAGAATAGAGTCAGTTTTTGATAGCTTTTAGTAACCCTCAGAACAGAAGGCTGTTCCATAATGAGGTTATAAAGAAAACCATCGCGTCCTGGCTTCAGCCCCTCCCTTATCTAAAAAAAGGGAGGGGTTATTAGAAGTTTTTTCCCCCATGATATGGAATTGTATGATGTGCTTTTTCATTGCCAGATGTAATTTCAGGCAAGCAATAAAAGTAGCCCCATGTAGCGTGCATTGCAAGAGTCTACACATAGGTATGAGTTGAAGAGTTACATCTGCACTGACCTCTCAATCCAGACACATCAATAAGCTGAGCAAGAGTATAGCCTCTTGTCTAGAATCTATACCTGCAATATTCAGCAGTAGCTATGCACCTAGGGGCACCCCAGGTCATGGATCTGCTCTCTCAAGGTTGGGTTGCTTGACTTGGGATCACAGCAAAATTCATGATGATTTTCAAAAAAAAAAAGAAAGAAAGAAAAGAAAGAAAAACATTAATGGATTTAACTACTGTATTGATATTTTGCATATTGCAAAAGCCTTATTTTTATTTATTTATTATTATTTATTAATTATATTTCTATACCGCCTTTCTCCCATAGGACTCAAGGCGGTGTACAACCAAGAAGAATATAGACATACAAACATCATAAAATTTCTAATTAAAATTATTACTTAGTTTGGTCAATTAAATAAAACCCAGAGTTAGATAACATTTTAAAAGATCATTCACATGTTCATATGTTTAGCCCCTCCTGTTGGAACAACAGGGTCTTGAGGGCACGGCGGAAAGCACGGAGATCATGGATATTCTGTATCTCCAGGGGCAGTTCATTCCAAAGGGTTGGAGCCCTCACAGAGAAGGCCCTTCCCCTGGGAGTCGCCAGTCGGCATGATTTGATTGACGGTACCCTGAGTAGTCCCTCCCTGTGAGAACGAACCGGTTGGTGGGAGGCTATTGGTGGCAAAAGACGGTCTCGTAGGTACCCAGGTCCTAAGCCATGAAGTGCTTTAAAGGTGATGACTAACACCTTGAATCGTGCCCGGAAGACCACTGGGAGCCAGTGCAGCTCGCGCAGGAGAGGTGTAACATGGGCGTAATGAGTTGCGCCCACAATCACCTGCGCGGCTACATTCTGGACCAGCTGGAGCCTGAGGGCGCTCTTCCAGGGGAGCCCCATGTAGAGAGCATTACTCTCTATACGGGAGGTGACTAGAAATAATTTTTATCCAGAAATAATTTTCCATGAGCTATGATGCAATCTTTGAGAGAGAGGATAAAATATACATGCATTTCAGTGGTGAAATTCAAATTTTTTTACTACAGGTTCTGTGAGCATGGCTTGGTGGGCATGGTGTGACTTGGTGGGCGTGGCAGGGGAAGGATATTGCAAAATCTCCATTCCCACCCCACTCCAGGGGAAGGATACTGCAAAATCTCCATTCCCACCCCACTCTGGGACCAGCAAGAGGTGGTATTTGCCGGTTCTCCAAACTACTCAAAATTTCCACTCCCGGTTCTCCAGAACCTCTCAAAACCTGCTGGATTTCATCTCTGATGCATTTACATAAAACCAGAAGTGTGCATAAGACCAGAAGCCACTTCTTTCTATCTTTTTCCTTTGTCCCTTTTTGTAATTTTTTAATCTTTATTTCCTTTCCTCCTATTTCCTTTTCCTTTCCTTTTCTTTCCCCCTTTTCTTTAAATTGCCATTATTTTTACTTTGCAAAATTCTTTTTCTTTAATAAAATCGGAAATAATTTCCCATGAATAGGTGTATATGATCCTTAGAGACTCACTCATTGCCTGCAAGATTTTTGAACAATGGCTGCTGCCTAAGGTTTCACACATTTAATGTGTCACAAAAATAACACATTTAGAAGTACCACCTATGATGTTCCTAAAAGGAACTCCTGTTAGTTTCAGGAAATTGCAGAGCAAGATAATATATATGCTTTTCATTTGATTAAAGTTTCTTCCTGAGTGCTATTTGCATAGACCCTAGAGCCATTTTTGCTAAGTTTTTCTTTAATAATTCTTGTGTGTGGAGGGATCATAGATACTTCATTAAGGCTCTTTCTTAAGTTTCTTTTAAATATGCTTGAAAAATCTTTCCAACTGATTTAATGGCGTCAGTGGGCCTTTAAATATTTGAGCTCCTGGAACCTGTATTTTTTTCCCCCTCCAAACTTGTAGGAGAAAAGATTCACTGGTAATTCAGATTTGAAATAAATGAGTCCAGTGGTAGGGTTCATCATTTTCATATACTCTAATGATCATATCAACAATCGTCGTTCAGAAGCTGGATTATTATTTGTTTGCCTGCAGTTTCTTCTTTCATCTAACAATAAAAATGTAAGCATGTAGTAGTCTTGTATATGTTGGAAAGTGTCAGAAGTCAACATCTTTTTTCTTTCCTCTTATTTTTTTATCTTGCACATCCCTCTCCCAGTTTTATTTTTTAAAACTCTTTATTTTCATTGTATTTTATGCTATAATAAACCTTAATAAAGCAATTTTTGAATATATATATATATATATATATATATATATATATATATATATATCTCCATATCCCTAAGTAAAAGTTGCAGAATAAAGCACCATCGACTCAAACTTTATTATAACAAAGAATGATGGCAACCTTTGAAACTGCAGGAACAGAAAATAAGAACCACAATGCAATCACCACAAACTAAGAACCTGGGAAACGAGGAAAATAGATATTTGTTGACACTAACAAGCAGTCTACACTACAGTATTAAAGATATCTTATGAATGTAAATTAGAAGACTTTTTCAGTTACATCAAATAGACATTATACTGTAGGAAGTTAGCACCTACCCTAGAAGAATGAAATATTCTAGGAAATATTAAAAAGGCACAATATTATATCTCCCTGAATAAGAAATGGAAAAACATGTTTTTTTTAAAGGCAGGAAGCAGATTCACTCTTAATAGCCCCCACACCAGGGGTGAAATGCTCCTGGTTTGGACAGGATCACCCGATCCGGTAGCGATGGAGGTGGGTGGTTCGGAGAACCGGTAGCAAAAATCCCTGCCCACCCCCATGCCCAGCTGAGCCACGCAATCATCAGAGGCTTTTTAAAAAACGTTTAAAAGCATTTTTTTCTACAACCTCTTCGGCCGAAAAAATGCTTTTAAAAGTAAAAAAAAAGCCTCTGATGATTGCGCGGCTCAGCTGGGATTGTCAGAGGCTTTTAAAAGCATTTTTTCTACAACCTGTTTGGCTGAAGAGGCTGTAGAAAAAAAAATGCTTTTCAAAAGCCTCTGACGATCCCAGCTGAGTTGCCTGATCATCAGAGGCTTTTAAAAGCATTTTTTTACAACCTCTTTGGCCAAAGAGGCTGTCGAAAAAAATGCTTTTAAAAGCCTCTGACAATCCCAGCTGAGGCTTTTTTTTTTTACTTTTAAAAGCATTTTTTCAGCTGAAGAGGTTGAAGAAAAAAAGTAAAAAAAAAAAGTTGGCCACGCCCACCCAGTCACATTACCCCCCCCCCCACAAAGCCACACCCACAGAACCGGTGGTAACAAATTTTACATTTCACCACTGCCCCACACTCTCAATAGCCCACATCAGATGTCAGCACCTAAGACAATGGTTCTCAACCTTCCTAATGCCGCGACCCTTTAATACAGTTCCTCATGTTGTGGTGACCCCCAACCATAAAGTTATTCCTAAAACCATCAAAAATATGTGTTTTCCGATGGTTTTAGGCCAGGAGACCCCAACTTTTTGGACCTCAGGGACCACCAAGTTCATAATTTTAAATTTCGCGGACCACAAATACGAATCCAGTGCGTCGCTTGCTGAAGCACCTGGACTCCCAGTGATGGGATGGCGTCCTTCAGGCACTCTCCCTCCTCTCTCTCTCTCCCACTCTTTCTCTCTCATTCTCTCTTTCTCTCTCTCTCATTTTCTCTCTCTCTCATTTTCTCTCTCTCTCTCTCTCATTCTTTCTTTCTCCCCCCTCTTTCTCATTCTTTCTCTCTCCCCCTTTCTCTCTCTCTCTCCCCCACTCTCTCTCTCTCATTCTCTTTCTCTCTCTCCCCCTCTCTTTCTCATTTTCTCTCTCTCCCACTCTTTCTCTCTCATTCTCTTTCTCCCCCCTTTCTCATTTTCTCTCTCTCCCACTCTTTCTCTCTCTTTCTCTTTCTCCCCCTCCATCCTGATGGGACATCAGGATTCCACTTTGGTATATTTGCAGTGCAAGGCAGCCTTTGTTTCCTGCCACTTGGGACTCGGAGCAGTAAACAGCATCTGGTTTGGGGAGCAGCCAGATTTTGGTCTCCATTGCGGATGCCAGATCGGCCCCCTGCAAGCTCACATCTCTCAAGGAGCCCAACCAAAGTTTCACACACCACTTCAGGGAGCGGTCCTCGAGAAGAGAGCTTGCAGGGGGTCAATCTGGCATTCGCAATGGAGAGCAAAATCCGGCTGCTCCCCAGACCAGTCACCATTTACCGCTCTGAGTCCCAAGTGTCAGATGAGGGCTGCCTTGTGCCACACATATACCAAGGCAGAATCCTGATGCAGCACTTACAGCAGAGAGAAGAAGCTGGATTTTGCTCTCCATTGCAGACACCAGATCAGCCCCCTGCAAGCTCTCGTCTCTTGAGGAGCCCGACCAAAGTTTCCAGCCCCGCTTCAGGGAGCGCTCCTCAAGAGATGAGAGCTTGCAGGGGGCTGATCTGGCGTCCACAATAGAGAGTAAAATCCGGTTGCTCCCCGGATCAGACACCATTTACTGCTCCGAGTCCTAAGCGGCAGGAGAGGAGGGCTGCCTTGCGCCACTGGCTGGCACAAATATACTGAGGCGGAATGCTGTTGCTGTGCAAATGAAAGTAGTGCTTCACTCCTGCAGCTTCCAGCCATCACAAACGCCGCTTCTTCCCGCTTCTGCCACCCCCTCCCCCATCGCCACAACAGCACCATTCATTCTGGATGGTGAGGGCTGCGCTCTGTTTGCACCACCTGCAAAAATGCAAAAATATGAAAATTTCTCCACGGACTACCAAAGGACCACCAGTTGGTGACCACTGTCTTAGGCGACCCTTGTGAAAGGGTTGTTTGACCCACAAAGGGGTCGCGACCCACAGGTTGAGAACCACTGACTTAAGAGATAAAAGAGATAGGTCTATTCATAACCAAATGCCCTCACCCAAGATCCAACAAAGATAGGATTAGCCCTCTACCCATCTAGCAACAGAACTCACCACATGGGACCTGGGGAGATTGCATCACCCAGCAAGGCTCAACGAAGCCTGGAACTCAAAAGACAACCTACAAAGTTACCCCTGCATGACCCCATGGGAGTCTTGACAACCAACCAGAATACAAGCTCAAATTCAAAGCCAACAGAGCGTATAAATCTCTCTCTCTCTCTCTCACCCATGTACTTTTTTGCCCAGGACCTCAAAACCATATGGTCCTGTCCACCATTAAACCTTCTTTTCAAGCAGTCTCCATGTTTCCAGTGTCTTTCTCCCCACTTGGAACTGAACCCAGATGGACATTTCTTCCAACAAGTGATTACCCAGTCAAGAATTACATGAAGAGACAATCAGGGGAATTTGAAAATAATCTAAATACATTAATGTTAGGCTAAGAATGTGATAACGTCTTCATTTATTTAAAAAAAAACATTTCATTTTATTAAACTTCAAAACATATAGTGGTTTCTTTTTTTTAAAAAAAACCTATTAGCAGTTTGTCATCTAAACTACCACTTTACTAATATAATAATGAAACAGTATTACTATGATTAAAAAAAAGAACCATTTTACTATATTTATAATTGTATTGTTATTTGATGCTAGGATGTGGGCACTAATAGACAACCCACCCAGCAAAATGGTGCCTGATGCCTTACACCAGAGATGGAGAACGATGGCCCCTTATGACTTGTGAACGTCAATTCCTGGAATTCCTGAGCCAATTCTGGGAGTTGAAGTCCACAAGTCATAAAAGGGCCACTGTTCCCCATCCCTGCTTTATACAATACCATTTTACTATTGTTCGTATCTGGGGGGAAATGCATTGCTATACATCATACAATTGCATATCCACACATTTCTCTGTGGAGATTATATGGCCAGTATATATAAGACATAAGTTTCCTATGAGGATGACAAAAAGTCCAGTATCATGAAAGTCTTGTGTAAAGTACATTTCCAGACTCATCAATTAGTTGCTACTACAGCCACTGCAGTAATCATGGAGTTGTCTGCAGTATTGGAGCACCATGTGAATAACCCAACTGCAGTAGGCTTGGAAACAATGTTCTGGCTGAGGTCCTATATCAAAAGTCCTTATCTGGGAACTGCTTTATGGCAAGAGCAGGCGTTCTTGAAGTACACAAGAACAGAATCAAATTAAAAGTTGGAGGAAGGAGACCATCGAGCAAGGAATAACATTAAAGGATGATATGGCTGAAGGTTCTGATCTCCCTTATTCTAGTTGGAGAACCCTGAATAGGTTGAGAGTTGGAGTGTCTAAAAGTAAAACCAATATGCTCAAGTGGAGGCTTTTAGAGGATAACAACACGCTGTGTGAATGTGGAGAGATACAGAGGCTGGCCCATCTACTAGTATGTCGACCAGTGATGGGTTGCCCCCGATTCAGACCGGTTCGCAAGAACCGGTAGTAAAACCGGCAGAAGGCTCTGTCCACTGACCCAGACGTCATCAAAGTAGATCTGTGCATGCGGACACGATACGAACCGGTAGTAAAGGTAAGTAGAACCCATCCCTGATGTAGACTACTACCAGAAATATGTACCGATAATAATTGATGTTTGGCCAATGACAAAGCCAAGAAGGTGGCCTCCTTCTGGCAGTTTAATTTGCTCTTGAAAGGAAGAAGAAGAATCTCTTAGGAACTGATCTGCAAGAGGTTTCTGCCTCCCCAGTCCTCACATATTTGTGCTTACTCTGTTCCTCTAATCTTTTGTGATAGGCTAGGAAGGAATTAAGAAACATTCTCCTCTGTTGTGTGAAAGTTCCTCAATAAGGTACAGCTGCCAATAGCAGAGTGCAGTCCATCTCTAGACTGATCTTACCTCAAGAACTGGTGAGCTGAAAGTAACTACGTACTCTCTGCATAACTAGCCCTAACAAGTACAAGTAGCCCTTGACTTACAACCATTTGCCTACTGATTGTTCAAAGTTACAATAGCACTGGAAAAAGTGACTTGTGACTGTTTTTCATACTTGCAGCACCACTGCAGCATTCCCATGGTCATGTGACCAAAATCTGGACATCTGGCAATTGGCATGGTATTTATGATGTTTGCATCATAATGGGGAAGCCAGATTCACTTAACAGACATTACTAATTTAACAGCTGCAGTGATTCACTTAACAACTGTGGCAAGAAAGATAATAAAATGGGGCAAAACCCAACTAAGCAATTGCCTTGCTTAGCAATGGAAATTTTGGACCCAATTGTGGTCGTACGTCGAGGATTATCTCTAATCTTCTACCCAATCTTAAAAGTTAGCTCAGGGTTAGCTCTGGATAGTACTTGAATGGGACACTACCTGGGAATTTCAAATACTGTTGGATCTGTTAGGAAAATGGGGAGGAGAGAAGGGTAGGAGATTCCACTCCTGAAGTAAAGCAATAGCAATCCATTTTTTTTTCTATCAAGAAAATTGGTCCCCAGGAATTAACTCTTTACTTTTACATGTAGATTTTAGATTTAGAAAGACAATCATATAGAGATTTCTGAAACTGCACAAATAGGACATTCTATTGTGCTATGAGAACCATAAGGGATTCTGAATCTCCTCTATGGTCGTTGCTAGTAATGAATCTTAACGTTTCTTCCCAAGAGTTAAACACACTACATTTGCCATAAATACATATACTTGCAATAAATCATATGAGAGAAGTAAGGGAAGGATCTATCGGTCTCCGAAGCAAAACATGTCGGATGTATGTACGTATTCAGTAGAATGATTTAGAAATAGAGTCTACTTCCCCTGAGTTGCAAAATCATTGTCGTATGCTAATTGTACCAATGTGCTACCAATTAACCTTTCCCTGAAGCTTCCCAGAAAATGATGGATGGAGATGAACATTTTTAGACTGATTCACATTTGCATTTCTCCAGAAAAAAGCCTGGCTTCTAAATGCTGCTTAGGAATGTGTGGCTTAGACTTACATCCTCTGAAAGTCTATGTGTATCCTTTGACATTTCCTTCTTCATTTGCACGACGCTTTGATGCTATATAACATTTCAGGAAACAAAACAGTTAGGCCAAGAGAAAAGCCAGATATAGTATTATTATAACCGAAGCTCTCGATCGACATTAGAAGTTGCACATGCAAGTTTATCCCATCAACTTCCCAGAACTGGACATACAAAGCTTCTTTAGATAACTGCTGATAGGTCTGTTTATCTGTTTTGAACAGAGAACATTAGGGTCAGGTTTGCTTCCCTTTTCTCTTATCAACAACTAATTAGTGCAATTGGTCTTTGTGTATTCCCTCAGCAGTTTCCTAGTAGATACAAGTATCAGAACAAGGTTTCAGGTAGTGACTCATAAAGATACTTCCCCTTTTCCTCAAATTCCAGTGGATTTCACAAAGGTATCCATGTAATGATATACAAAAGCTCTCTTGCATGGATGGAGCAATGGGAGTCATATTATTTTCCCACTTTAAGCTTGCATGCTGTGAGGTGTAATCTCCTCTTCCAATATCAGGGGTGAAATCCAGCAGGTTCTGGAGAACCGGTAGTGGAAATTTTGAGCAGTTCTAAGAACCAGTAGTGGAAATTTTGAGTAGTTCAGAGAACCGGCAAATACCACCTCTGGCTGGCCCCAGAGTGGGGTGGGAATGGAGATTTTGCAGTATCCTTCCCCTGCCAGGTCTACCAAGCCACGCCCACCAAGCCACACCATGCCCACCAAGCCACACCCATAGAACCGGTAGTAAAAAAAAATGGATTTCACCACTGTCCAATATCCAGTTTGGTCGCTCATGGAAAGGATCTACTCTCTGTGTGATAAACCTGATCCTTCTTGCACAGAAGATTCCTATAGGGAATGTATATTGATTGATATTCATTCTTCTGGGGAAGAAACAGTGGAATGAAGTTGGCTTTGCAAAAAGCAGAGAGGACAACCATAGCAGAATGAAGAATTGGTGAGTAGGCCAGTTTTTCGATAATTCCTTTCTGGGCAAAGTTCCCTCTCATTTCTGACATGCCATGTGCAGGAAAAAAAAAATTGCTTTCTGCAGCTGTTCCCAAACCCAGTACAAGTTTGTGTGTCACAATATAAACTTGTGATTAAATTGCAAATGCAATGTAATAGTGACAGGTTAAACTATTCCATATTGCTTAGTTAAAAGCAGAGAACCCCCAAAATAGTATATAATAATATGTCACATAAATGCTTAAAAGTTGTGCCTTCACAACATTTTTCTTTTTTTAGTCCTGGCAATTCTTTCTTAGTTTTTCTGCCAGCATTTTTCAAAAGTGACTTGTCTATTCTGATGTCTTAATCACTATATCAAAAAGGCTCTGTACGTTGTATATTTTTATTGAATTTTTTTACTGCCCATCTCATAAGGAAATGACCTGGGCAGCTTCCAGTATTAAAACATCCTAACAAATAAATATCTTTAAAAGAATAAAAATAGATAGGACTGCCTTTTAATTCAACATCCTCCCCCACCCCCTCCAATGAGATGCTCCCCTGTTGGAGCTCCAAGCTATCTGGCAAAGCCAGGTCTTCAGACTCCTGAAGGGTGGGAGCCAATCTCAACTCAGGGGGTAAGATGTTCCAAAAGGCAGGAACCACAGCTAAGAAGGCCCTGTTCCTGGACTCTGCCAGTCAGAATTCCTCGACTGATAGGGTCTGCAGTGTGCCTCCTCTGCCAGTCCCAGTGGGGTGAGATGGTACCTCAAGTAACCTGGACACAACGCCATGCAGAGCTTTAAAGGTGCATACACCTTGAATTGCACCTAGAAGCAGGCTGGCAGCCAATGCGGCTCACGGAACAGTGGTGTAATATGGGTCAGAACAGAATAACAGATTTGGAAGGGACCTTGGAGGTCTTCTAGTCCATCCTCCTGCTCAAGCAGGAGACCTTATACCATTTCAGATAAGTGGCTCTCCACTTCTCTCCCAGAAGAAAAGCACCTGCAACTTCTGAAGGCAAGCTGTTCCACTACTTAATTGTCCTCACTCTTAGGAAGTTTCTGAAAGCAAGTCATTTCAAGCAATTCTTCAGGGAATTTCTCCTTAATTCTTGGTTGATTCTTCTCTCCTTCATGGGTTTTCATCCACTGTTTCTTGTTTTGCCTTCTGGTGCTTTGGAAAATAGGTTAACGGTGGCTTTTGTAGATCCTGTCCTTGATAAAAAGCTTCCTTGAATTTATTTGTGTTTGCTTTTAATAAACTGTTCATAGTAACTATGCTGTAACATAGTGAAGAAAGTTAACACCCACCCCTCTTAGAAGAATGAAATATTCTAGGAAATATTAAAAAGGCAGGATGTTTTATTCCCCTGGAATATAGAGACATGTTTTAAAGACAAAGCAGCTCCCTGAAGCTGCCCCCAACTTCAGCTCCAGGGTGATGGGATTAAGGCATGGCCCTCAGGACATGATCGAATTAGCCCTCTACCCATCTAGCAACAGAACTCACCACATAGCACCTGGGAGATTACATCACCCAGCAAGATTCAACCAAGCTTAGGACTCAAGATACTGCAAAGTTACCCCTGCATGGCCTCTCTCTCTCTCCCTCCCTCCCTCCCCCCCTCTCTCTATATTTCTGCACACTTCTATATTGTTACCAAGAAAGCAAACTACAGGTTTGCTTGGTGTCACCTGGAACTGAGTTTGACCTGAAGAAGAATGCATTAAATAAATTGGATTATCACCTATGCATGTACAAATTTATAATAAATGCATAAGAGAGCAAGTTTGGTCTAGTGGTTAAGGTACTAGGCTAGAAACTATGAGACTGTGAATTCTAGTCCCACCTTAGGCATGAAAGCTAGCTGTATGACTTTAGGCCAGCTAACCTAACTCACCTCACATGTTTTTATTGGAATATTAGGTATATTTGATATCTTGAATTATTTATAAAAATAATAAAGGTGGGATTTAAAAATCTAAAAAAAAAATATAAGTGGGTACAGAATTAATGTTTCTACCTCAGGAACTGATCATATTTTTACTGCTCTGACAGAGCTGTATCCTTCAAACTACAATTTATGAAGTTGATCATTATTGCTATTATGCTGTTGCTTGGAGTTTTCTGCAAAAGATGAAGGAAAGAGTTTCAATGCTTGTATTCATGAGTAGCTTTATGTATAGTTGCTTCCAATGAAATATTTACTCACTTTGGTTCTATGGTTTTGTATATCTGTGGTTCTATCTAAAAAAAACCAGATGCAGTTTAAATCTTTGCAAACTGTATTTTAATCAAATCCTTGAAAATATGTAGAGACTACATATTTGAACTCCATCCATTTTGATGATGAGAAATTACTAAAAGACTTCCATGGTCTATAAAACTATAGCATCGGCAGCTGGGACTCAATGGAATTGGATTCAAAAGAAGTGATAATAACTTGCCACACACTCTAGATTTGCTCCCACGTGCCTTAAAAACATTAAAATAATTAGGATGTGAGAATCACCAACAAGCTCAAGCTAAAGGTATTAGAAATCAGTCAAAGAATTAAGCATCAAAGTCTCAGTTGATCCTTTGGAAGATGTGAACAGTCAGACTTTCAGATATCTCTACAGGTAGTCCTCATTTAGTGATGACAATTGGGACTAGTAACTCAGATGTTAAACAAAACAGTCACTAAGTGAAACCACAACTGTGTTTATGATCTTACTTTAGCTTTCCTTTGCTTTACAGACCTGTGAAGATTGTAAATATGAGGATTGATTGCAAAATTACTTTTTCATCATATAACTGCAAATGATCGCTCTAGAGCAGGGGTGTCAAACTCAAGGCCAGATGGCTGGATCTGGCCCGTGATGTGATCGGATCCAGACAGGAGGGCCATCCTGGTTTACCCAGTGTGAAGAGAGAAGATCAGGACAGTGTAGCTACAGCCCGGTCTACCCAGTGCGAACAGGAAAGATCAGGCCAGCGTAGCTTCAGCCCGGTCTACTCAATGTGAAGAGGAAACATGCCAGCAGTTTGGGGTGTAGCATCAAGCTGGCCATGCCCATCCAGTTGGCCATGCCCCTCAGTTGGCCATGGCTGGCCAGCCCCCTGAAGTCAACCACAGCCCTGATACGGCCCTCAATGAAATTGAGTTTGACACCCTTGCTCTAGAGGGCAATTGCAAAACAAGGGCAACCTTAAAAAATCCAGGTAAGGTTTTCCTTACTTTACCAAAAGTATATGTTCTAAAGACCCCAATCCCTTTACAGGGAGCTACTTTGATGCATAGTTTTCAGCTGCTTTTTTTTAAGGGAAGGATTTATGATGTAATCTTGTGTTCTAATGAGAGGTGGGTTTCAGCAGATTCTGACCAGTTCTGGAGTACCGGTAGTGGAAATTTTTAGTTTGGAGAACCGGTAGTAAAAATTCTGACTGGCCCTGCCCCCATCTATTCTCTGCCTCCCAAGTCCCAGCTGATCGGGATAAAATGGAGATTTTGCAGTAACCTTCCTCTGGATTGGGGATGGAATGGAGATTTTACAGTATCCTCCCCCTGGAGTAGGGTGGGAATGGAGATTCTAAAATATCCTGCCATGCCCACAAGCCACACCCACCAAGCCATGCCATGCCCACCAAGCCACGCCCACAGAACCGGTAGTAAAAATTTTTGAAACCCATCACTGGTTCTTACACTTTGAAAAGGAAAGTCTGACTTCTCTGAATTTCACATCCATGTTATTTCCTGGCATTGAAGTGGAAATAGTTTGTCACTGCCTTCTTCAAAATGTTTCGTTAGTTTCCTAGACTAGCCAATAGTCTTGGATGAAATTTCTCACCAGGTCTGCTTAGCTTCTATGCTCAGCCAGGCATTGAGACTCCAACATTTTATTTACTTCATTATTTATTTTATTTCGATCATCTACCTTTATTATTTTTACAAACATCTCAAGGCAGCAAAAATATCCAAACATACCTTCCTCCTCCTACTTTCACCACAGCAACAACCTTGTGAAGTAGGTTGGACTGAGAGAGAGTGACTGGCCCAAAGTCACCCAGCTGGCTTTCAATACCTAAGACAGGACTAGAACTCCCAGTCTCCTAGTTTCCAACCTAGTGCCTTAACCACTAAACCAGCGGTGAGCAACCTGCGGCTCTGGAGCCGCATGTGGCTCTTTCATCCCTCTGCTGTGGCTCCCTGTTATTCAAAATATGTGTCACAACCGCCAATGTGCGATACCCTCCAGCACACGATTTATTGAGCTTTTCAACCCCCGGTAGGCCAACCATGGATAAATCCAAGGAAAGAAAAGTTTCAGAAGAAAACAGAATGTTTAATTCAACTACATATGCTAGTTTTGTGGCCACTCAAGAAATAGTCAGGCATGGGAAGGGTTTTGTGGCTCCCGGTGTTTCCTTTTCTGTGGGAAACGGGTCCAGATGGTTCTTTGAGTGTTTAAGGTTGCAGACCCCTGCACTAGACCAAACCATCTTTATATTTTTCTGTGCTCAGCCATGTTTTTAAAAGGAGATGGATTCTGGGTTGCTTTTGATTGTGACAGGCTATTAAGATTATTTATTCTAACCATAGGAAAGGAGAGGGAGTTGCAAGAGGAAAAAAGAAAAAGTTCAGTCAACTGATCCATTGATAAACATCGGTTAAAGTCAATGTAACTGCATCCAGTAAAGAAGAGGGGGAAATAACTGAAACGTAAAGAGGTTCAGTGTTGAAAACTGTCTGAAGCCAGAGCGAAGGTCTATCATTAGAGCACATGTCAGTTATCTTGGCTTCAAAGAAGCGAGTATAGACAGAACTCAGCAAGCGTCAGAAAAATTCCTGCTGAAGGGAGATGAAAACAAAGAAAAACAGATGAGATACAGCAACTAATCCAGGAGCAAGAACTGTGCATTACTGAAGGGAATGTTTTAACAGAAATTCATGTTTATGGAAAAGACTATCTGGATTGCTATTTATAAAAAAAAAGGAAGTAAAGGGAGAATGCATGTGGCTTCTGCAGAATTGTATGCACAAAAATAATCAAATAGCAATAGCATTTAGACTTATATACCACTTCTTAGTGCTTTACAGCCCTCTCTAAGCAGTTTACAGAATCAGTATATTTCCCCCAACAATCTGGGTCAACATTTTAACAACCTGGGAAGGATGGAAGGCTGAGTCAACCTTGAGCCAGCCGGTCAGGATCGAACTCCAGACTGTAGGCAGATTTAGCCTGCAATATTGCATCCTGATCACTGCACCACTGCAACTTAATCAAAGTTCATCAATGGAAAGAGGAGATCAATGTTCATAGCATCCCCCTTCCTTGCTGTACGATATATACCAGAGGTGGATTTCAACAGATTCTGACCAGTTCTGGAGAACCGATAGCGGAAATTTTGAATAGTTCGGAGAACTGGTAGTAAAAATTCTGACTGGCCCTGTCCCCATCTATATTCTGCCTCCCAAGTCTCTGTTCTGCCCCAGCTATGGACCCCAAAGAACACGGCACACACAAAGTTTGTACAAAACTTAATTTACTAAAATAACTCAGTCCTTTTCAAAACAAAGGCTGTTAATAAATTTTCTTAACAGCCTACAAGAAACCAAAGATAAAGTATTCACAATCTTACTAAGGTTGGCAGAAAGCCCAGAAGCAATTTGCAGAGAATCCAGACGTGAAGTAGAGTGAACTAAAGTTGTTCCCTACAAATTGCTTCAGTTGGTGATCCTCCTTAAATAGGCTAAGGGAGTGGCCAATTAGTCCCAAGCCTTACTCTCGAGGAGACCTCCTCCTGAGGAGCCACTCTTGCCTTTTGACCGCTCTACGCACCCGTGCATCGAGAAGAGGCTCCTCCTCTTCGTCCTCTTCACTTAAAGGAGCTTCTGGAGGTTCTGAAGGCCCTGCCTCTGGCTGACTCCCTGCCTCTGGCACCACATCTTCTCCAGCCTCCTCATTGTCTGACTCGAGTGTCAGCTGCACAGGCTGCTGGCGTAACACTACATCAGCCTCCTTGCTGTCAGAACCAGCTACAATCCACACAGGCCGCTGACGGGCCACAACAATCCCAACTGATCGGGAGGAAATGGGGATTTTGCAGTAACCTTCCCCTGCCACACCCACCAAGCCATGCCACGCCCACCAAGCCACGCCCACAGAACCAGTAGTAAAAAAATTTGAAACCCATCACTAGTATATACAGCTTCCTTCAGGATGTAGGCTTGGCAGAATGCACCATAGGGCTAAAGTGGCTCTCAAGACTTGACAGCAGTTTTTTTGATTGACAGATACTGCAAGGAAGCATATTGTTTGCTTTGGCATTGGTGCAGTGTCCACTGCAGTTTCTATAGGATTATATGGCATGCCAGGTCAAAATGGGCTTTGCTTCGGCTGAACAAACATCAGTGAACAGGTCCACGGCTCAAAAACATGTACACAGAAAAACAATATATTTGGGAAAGACGTATCTTCTTCCCAAAGTTGATTTCATGCTCCTTTCTCTCCATGCCTTTCTGGCAATAGTGGTAATTCCTCCAAGTTTCCAATGAGCATCCAGCTGTCATAGGGAAATTGAAGCTATACTTATACATTCTAAAATGCCAATTAAATTTGCTTTTCTACAGGTAGACTTCAATTTATGACCGCAGTGAAGATCAAAATTGCAGTCATAAAGTCATTGCAGTTATAAATTGAGGAGCCATGTTGCCCTATGATGGTTATATAGTAAGTCACAATTGTCTTTAAGTGAAACATGCAGTTATTAAGTAAACCACATGATCGTTAAGCAACTCCAACATATCAAAGAGCCCAGGGGCGGGTTTCAAAGGCTGTCGCTATTGGTTTGCTTGTGGGCACTTGTGTGCTTGCGCACAATGCTTCAGCGCATGCACAGAAGCATCCAGGCGGGTGGGTGGAGCTTCTGCTGATGCCGCTACCTGTTCTGCCCCAGCTATGGGTCCCAAGAAGTGTAGCATACACAGAGCTCCAAAAACTCCGTTTAATACAAACAGATCCCTTTCAAAATGCAGGCTTTAACCACAAATGTCCTTATCAGCCTGCTATGAATTACAGAGATTAAACAAAGTCCGACAAGGGTTGGCAATCAGCCCAGAAACCAAGTTGTAACAAAAAACTCACTCTCAAAATGCTCTGCGTAGGACCAAACGTTGTTTCCAGCAACATTTGCTATCTGTGTGTGAACTTAAATAGGCTAAGGGAGTGTCCAATTAACTCCAAGCCTTACTCTCGAGGAGACCTCCTCCTGAGTAGCCCCTCCTGCCTTTTTGCAGCCCTGCGTGCTCGAGCATTGAGAAGAGGCGCCTCCACTTCACTCTCTTCACTTGAAGGAGCCTCTGGAGGTTCTGAAGGCCTTGGCTGAGTCTCTGCCTCTGGCACCACATCCTCTTCAGCCTCCTTGCTGTCCGACTCGAGCGCCGGCTGCACAGGCTGCTGGCGCAACACCACACCAGCCTCCTCCTCATCGGGATCAGCCACAACCCGTGCAGGCAGCTGGCGGGCCACAATACTACCAGTTCTCCCGGTTCACCACTGAAAGAGCCCCTGTTTGAGGGAGATGGGCAGTTTAGAAATATGAAATATAAAGAGACAAACAAACTAATAAATAAATATCCAATGGGTGGTTTCTTTGCTATTTTCTGGAAAAGTAACAAATCACAGTCATAGGACCATGGAAGATTGCAACCAGTGATCTGTAAATGTGAGCTAAGTGCTCTAAATGTGTTCAGATGACATCAGCCATAACTTCAAGGTCAGGTTACAAGTAGCTTTTTGAAGTCTGTTGTAACTTTGAATGGTCATTAAATGAAGAACAGTGGTATTCCTATGTTTCTTATATGTACAACAACTATAACACAGAATAAAAGATCAAAGAAGCTTCCATGAGATGGAACTAACATACTAGTAGTAGAGATGTTTGGTGATAATGATGAATTCAGCTGGAGATGATACCTTTATTGCATTCAAGAAAAGGATAACAGCCACTGGACAATAGGAATTTATACCCAGCGAACTTCAACTCTTTGTTACTTTCTTGAAACACTGCCCTCAATAAAGAAAAAAAAATGGATTTCCTTTTATCTCTGCCCTCTTACAGTCTGTTGATGATGGATGCTTGTTTACATTCTCTGCATCCCTACTCAGATAAATCTTGTAAACTAAAAGTTAGGCTGAGATTTTCTGTGCACCTTACGTTATTCAGTCGTATCTTGGTCTTCATCCACAAAAATTTCTCAGCAATACGACGACTCACTGTCTTTGATAAAACGTATTCTCAATCCAGTACGTATCAACTGCAATTCAGTAAACCTATTTTCAGCCTATGCTAATTTGTTAATCTGCTCTGATTCTTACATCTAGGAAGTCCTCATTTTGCTATATTCAGGGGAAAAGGATTTAAATGCATTCAAAAATAAGAATTTAAACAGCACTTGACAGATACATGGAATATATATATATATATTTGGCCACATATGTATTTATACTTTTTAACTCAAAGTGTACTCCATTTGGTTATTTAATCTGACAGCATTTTTAAAGCATGTTATTTTGGAGACTTGAAAATTACATCGTGAAATTAGGAAAAATACAGAACTGAAAAGGGTTTTTTTTTTTCATTCCAGGAGATTTCATTACATCCCAGGAGATTTAGAGTTGGTTCGCCGTTGACGTTGCCACTATCTTTGCACAACACACTTACTCAAGGCTAATTTAAGCAGGGTTTCTTAATCTAATTTTCTGAATGTGTATGGTATACTCAACCATAAATAACCTCATAACTGGTCCACACCATGTGGTAGGCTAAAATGAGGCTGGCTAATTTGTCACTCAGATGTCATGCGAATATAGCTAGCTTGGTATTTAAACTTTTCAGATACTCCCTTCTCACTTTTTAACTGCAAGTTTCATTTGCTTAGCAACTAAACGGTGTACTTTGCAATCAATCCTTCGTGGATGGGTTCACTACCAGTATTAAATTACAGGTAGTCCTTGACTTACAACAGTTCATTTGGTGACTGTTCAGAATTACACCATCACTGAAAAAAATGACTTATGACCATTTTTCACACTTACAACCATTACAGCATTTCCCATGGTCATCTGATCAAAATTCAAATGCTTGGCAACTGACTCATATTTATGACAATTGAAGTGTCCCAGCATCATGTTGCAACCTTCTGACAAGCAAAGTCAACGGGGAAGCCAGATTCACTTAAGAACCATGTTACTAATTTAACAATTGCAGTGATTCACTTAACAACTGTGGCAAGAAAGATCGTAAAACGTGTCAGAATATTCATGACTGGGAAGACATGGTAACAAGGTCAGCCAATGAATAGGCATAGCAACTAAATCAGCCAATTGGGAGCTGAGACAGACTGGAGCCAGGGTGTGTCTTAGTCTGCAGCTTCTGATTCTGTGCAGAGAAATGAAACTGAACCAATGTGCATGTTAAGCTCTGAGCTGCTGTACTCTGTGTGTGAACATGTCTGCTGATCTGAGCTGAAGAACCACTGTTGGTATTGTAAATATACTTTATGTGTTACTATGAATATAAAGAAGTTAATGAATCAGTTATCTGTGTATGCTTCTGGATTTGATTTTTGCAAGAAACTCTGATAAAACGGGGCAAAACTCACTTAACAAATGTTTTACTTAGCAACAGAAATTTTGGGCCCAATTGTGGTCATAAGTCAAGGACTACCTGTATTCTAAACTCAAGACAGCTTTTTCTCTGCTAAAACAAATTCCATTCCTTGTGGCTTTTCTTTCCTTCTTGAACTTTTACCACTGGCTCAGTGTTTTAGTTAATAGTCGTCACTGTTAAACTGTGTAGTGCTCCTGACACCTCACTAAACTTGCCATAGACGTGCACGAAGAATAGCGGTTACAAAAATCTCCCACATATTTGCAAAGCCTTTTAACGTCAATCACGACTGCACCCAATGACTTCACCATTCACATTAAAGCTCTGATCTTTGCTTGGCATTAAGGGAAAATTGTTTTTTAATAACAGGCCTTCACGTTTGCATTAAAAAGTGCACGTACATTCTCTGTTGCAAACAGTTTAAAATCTCCATTGATTATACGTTTGGTAGTCTGCTTAAAACCTTCCATGCAAGTGCCTTTCAAAAGAAGACTGGCAAATCACTCAATCCCCCCCCCCTTTTATATATATATATATATATATATATATAATAGCTGTGCTATGTTTATGAGCCAGTAAGCGGTAAATCATCAAAATGAGAGATTGCCTTTGAGCTGTAACATAATAGCGTGTGATAAACATTTAATACTACCCAGTGATTCTGGTGTGGAGAAAAGAAGAGGAAGGCCCTCTCTGTGATTTTTAATGTATATCAGTCAGGGGTAAACTGTACTGTAAATGTGTGGTCCAAATTTTGCTTCATTGTAATAGTGTCATATTGAACTAAATATAAACTTCACCATAAAAGCAGTTTCTTTTTTTCCATTGATAGCAGAATTGTTAGTGTCTGAAGCAGTTGAAAAGGGGGAAGGGGGAGAGAGAGAAATTAGTTCATGGATTTGGAGGATATGGAAGCTTTGATATTTAAACTAAAAAATATGTGGTACTTCAATATGTTCTGGGACTGCTTTTGCTACCCTCTACATCCTTGACCATGTGGCCTTGAGCTGATAGGACTCAATTCCCACCACATCTGAAAGAATATAGGTTCTTCATCTTCTTCAGAAACATTGATTTGACATATTGTAAGAACTTGGCATGGCTGGGGTTATTTACCTTGAATCTTGGTGTGTTGTGTAATATTTGTTGTGACCTAGGCCCAAGTAGTTAATACCAGACATAATCAGTCCTAAACAAACATATTCTATTAGAACAGCTGAGAATTACTTTATTCTCAGCTTAGTCCAAATTAATTCCAAAACAAGTCCTTCAGAAAAAGTTCTTCAGCCTTATCACAAACCTCTGTCTTCTTTGGCACCCTGCCAAAGGCTTTTCTTGGCAAAACCCCACAAAGTTCAGAAACAAAAGATGCTGACAAGAAACAAATGTAGCAATGTTACTTTCCTACAAAGAGCTCAACAACCGTTGCTGCTCTTTTAAGCCTTATGGCCAATCATCTCCTGGCCTTACTCCTGAGTCGTCCTTTTTGCTTTAGCTGCTCTTGCCTTCTGGCAGCTCTTCGCATGCATGCACTAGGAACAGGTTCCTCCTGTTCTTCTGCCTCTCTGCTGTCCGCCTCTGGAGGCTCCAGAGTCCGCGCATCGCTCCCAGATGGCCCTGGCCCCATCTCTGCCTCCGATGCAGACCCCTTGTCCGGGCCTTCCCCTGACTCCAGGACTGGGCCATTGTCCTCCCCAGCCTCCTCATTGTCTGACTCCACTGCCAGCTCTGCAGGCTGCTGGCAGACCACAACAATATTACTTGGTTTGGGGTTCTTTTGCATTTTTTGGCTGGGAGTCCATGGATCATTGTAATTGTGATAGATGATGATGATGATGATGATGATGATGATGATGAAGATGTTATCCATTCACTTGTGTCCGACTCTTGGTGATTCTGTGGACCAGGTCTCCACATCTTCTGTTTTTGCGCTACTTTTTTGAGATACGCAGGGCAATAAAATATATGTAATTTCTTCTGTCATCAAATTTGATTTGATTTCTTTATTAGGTGGGCATTTTTCCCACCACAAATTGTAACATTCAATTGAGTATTGAATTATAACCCAAATATCGTTAGCATGCATGCATGTTGTTTCAACTTTCTTTTAAAAAAAATAACATTGCAACTTGAGTTGTTTAAAGCATCATTCCACAGAGGTATGTAAGTTATTCCAGAGTTTAAATCAATAATTGCTAGACAGACAAGTTATCTCTGACAAATGAATGTGTTCTTTTTTAATTCTCCAGATTTAATTAATCATATTACCTTGAAATATATTTAGAACATAATATTGGGCACACTCAATATATCTCTTCCCACAGATATTTATGATATTCATGAATGCACACTCCAAATTATCCATAAGCTTTGAAATATGCAAGCAATCTGATCATTCATATCTGCCTCCAGTCTGTCTCCAAGTTCAACATGTCTCCATTATGGCTTTGATGGTTCTGATAGGTTATCAAAGATCTGCATTCAACTGCCTCAAGTTGAAATTAACTTTAATTCCTTTAGGAGTTAAATATTATGAACTTGCAATGCTTAAGGAATGCTTAAGCTTTTAACAAAAATTTGACTGAAACATTTTTAACAATAATTTTTTTAAAAATTTGATTTATATGCCGCCCTTCTCCGGAGACTCAGGGCTTACAATGCGTTAAGCAATGGCCTTCATACTTTTGTATATTTTATACAAAGTCAGCTTATTGCCCCCACAATCTGGGTCCTCATTTTACCTACCTTAGAAAGGATGGAAGGCTGAGTCAACCTTGAGTCTGGTGGGATTTGAACTTGCAGTAATTGCAGGCAGCTGGAAACTTAAGTGCTACTTTTAAGAGCACTTAGTTCACTGTGCCACCAGGCCCTTTTGTTTTGTAATGTAGTATAATGATGCAATAAGAGGTATAATTTCATTCAAGTTCAGCTTAACTCCTGCTGTACAACACAGGGTTTTTTTTTTTGACAACAATACAATAGTTTGTCATTAATGTCACTCAGATTTTTTTAAAAAAACAATTCCAATCTAACCTAGAATAATCTTCTTGTCTATGACTAGCCCCTTAGTTTTACCAGCACATACTGAAAATAGCTGCATGATTGTATGTGTTCAAAGTACGTAACTCACTTTTAATATTCCAACAGTTCCAACAAGAATTTCATAGTAAACTTCCAATCACATAATTGCACAATATAAAATATTTTTCTTGCCATACTGTAAGTTTCAGCGCTTCCTTTTACCTCTTTAATTGCTATCTTCCTTATTTTTTATTTTACAAGCTATTATGTCAGGGTACTTTGAATGCTGGGGAATCTGCAAGTTGACCCCTCTTTATCTGTAGCCAGCAGCTGCATGCCTTGTAGATATAGAATTATATGAAATTAATTTCCTTGCATTTTCCTAACATATTTTTCTTGATCATCCCCAAAGGTGAAATGTTTTTGAGCCTTTGAGAAAATAACAGAAGCATCACCTAAAAGATGGAATGATTTAAGCCTTTTGAGGTATTATTAAATTCATACATTTCTAGAAAACATCAGTGAATATTTCCGAATGGTTTTAATGTATATTTGTACTGAAATGTACATAGAGCTCAATGCACAAATATGGAGACCTTCTTGAAATTCCCATTCATTGTTCTTGGAGAAGGACATTAGTGGTGACAATCAGTCATTTTTGGCCACTGCTATCCTCCTCAACCAAAATCCCCAAGGTTTCCTCAGGGAAGTGATCTCAACACAATAAAACAAGATTTTCTATTATCTTGGGATCATCTTGGAAACTGTTAGGACTTCTTCCACATTGCTCTCAGGCTAAACAAAAACTTGGAAATTATGTTATGGCTTTATTTTCTTGGTGTTTAGAGAATTTGGAAAGATGTATCTTTTTGTTTATTGTTGTTAATTTATGTTAATAACAACTGTTTTATTTGTTTTGATCTTTTTTTGTGTGTGCCATGATTTTTTTATCGTTAGGTCTTTGAGTGAAAACATGAATTTAAATTTGAGTGAATGACACTAAATATCATCCTCCAGACTAATTCTCTCCTGTTCGTAGGATGTTTAGAATTTTAAGAGGGGATCTAGGCTACAATTCTTCTGAGAAAAGTTATTCATTTATTTTCATATGAAAGAGCACTCATTTTTGTTGTTTCTCCAGGTGCATGAAGATTCTTATTAAGGTCAGGCCCATTAAAACAAAGGGTATCATTTTATTACTGTACTAATATTTTTGTCTTGCCTGTTCCTATTATAGGAAAAAGCATTAAATAGCTAATTTTCTCTCATAAACTCTTTTTAAAAAGTATTGCCTTATTTTATATTTCCCATATATAATTATGAGAATGAAACATTAGTAATGTTAGGGCATACAGGAGCTGGCTCCCTTGTTTTTACATTCAATCACATCTATAAAATCCTGAGATCTTCCTGAGCTTATTGTACCTATAAAACTATTCATATGTATAAAACTCACTAGTCATCATGCACACACCCAATACAGAGAGAGAAAGAGGGAGGGAGGGAGGGAGAGAGAGGGGGGAGAGAGAGAGAGGGAGGGAGAGAGAGAGAGAGAGAGAGAGAGATTTGTGTCTTATAGCATCTTCATAGCATTATCCAGCCTTCCCTGAAGTGATATAAAGCCTCTCTTTATTATTTTGACATAACTATTGTTGGGTGATTTTAGGAGACACTATAAATCACTGGTGGAGAAATGACCATTGGCATGAGACTTGAAATGCAACAGAAATGCATTATAGGCTATGATCTGCTGCTATGATACATTTGGACACATTTGGACACATAATTCAACAGGGCTCTATTTTCATCTCAAAATACTTCTCAGTCCCAAAATTGTACATAAAAATTAGTGCATTTGCAGTAGGGAAAATGCATATCATTTGTGCCAAATTTGGACTGAACTGCTCCTTGTTAGCAGAAAGCTTCTTCTGTTGTTCAGTCAGAATGTCATTTTTGAGTCTTCCTGCCCTGATGAATATCATTTCACCAGGACTATCTGTCAGTTGCATGCTTGTGGTATCTAGTAATATATTTTACAATATGATCTTTTTCAAAAGCTCTTGCTTCCACACTTGTTTTCCAAAATATTTAAGCTTTATGATTAGTTGTTCCAGTCACTTATCTTATTTTACTTCATCTGATATTGAATTATTTATTCTTCTAGGTGTCAAGGGTAATCAACAATTGTCTTCAGCATTAGGCTTCAAAGGCATCCGATTTTCTCCATTGTGCTTTTTTGATGCTCCAGCTTTCACAGCCATATGTTAAGGTGTATAGTGCATAGGATAGCATGCTAAACAGTGAAACATGTACTTCTACCTCTCAAACTACAAGACCTATTTTAATGCACAAGACCACTATCAGTTCCAACTATGCACAAAGAACATCCTGATGTTATTTTTAGGGTTGCTCAATGCTTTCTTTTGCTTGGTAAGATTAAGAATTTTGGAGAAAGTGCTCATTCATTCATTCATTCATTCATTCATTCATTCATTCATGTAGGTAAGGTAGGGAAAAATGAGGACCCGATTTGTGGGGGCAATAAGTTGACTTTGTATAAAATATACAAAAGTATGAAGGCTATTGCTTAATGCATTGTAAGCCATCCCGAGTCTCCGGAGAAGGGTGGCATATAAATATAAATAAATAAATAAAATCATTCATTCATTCATTCATTCATTCATTCATTCATTCATTCATTTATTCATTCATTCCCTCTGCAACTTTTAAGATGTTCAACTTAAGAGGTGTGTGAGATAATTTGAAGATTTGGGAGTCCCAGTTTGGAACCACCTGAAGCAAAAGTACTCCATCAGCTTTCTGCTAGCTGGGGATTAGCAGCATTGGAATCAAACATTAGTAATGGCTTACTTGATGCATACAATATAGAACACTGTTCAAGAAAACAAAAATGACAATACTGCATTGAATGCACTGAAATAATAATTTTAAAAAGAACAAATCTCTGGCAGTACCTTTCTGCTAAAAATGCAAGTCCCCCAAAATGAGATTTATCTATGCCATCTGATAGTGGAAATATTGTCCACCTGCACAACTATTAGACTGGGGGGGAGGTATACACCCTCCATCTCCCAACACCAGTTTTAGTTCCATGTCTTCTTTCCTAATGTGCTGTCAGATTTTACTTGCAACTATTGGACCACAGAAATATATGGAAACTTCTTTCTATAAATATTTTCAATCATCATATATAATTAAACTTTGTTTTAACTTTTTCTGATAATAGGATTGTAGTCTGGGCCTCTTCAGTATCCAATACCTGATGGTTTTTTCCCCTCTTCCTGCAGTTTGGCTCTTGGTATGCATCCAGAGCACAAGACATAGGACTAAAGTTTACAATTCTGCTTTGCCCTTGACATTTGAAGAATCTCTTTAAACATTGAGACAGATGCTTACTTTGTAGAAAAAGTGCTGTCTTACATATTTTGCTTCTCAGCAAGATAGAATAAAATGGTCCCCCAGTGAACAAAAGACCACATTAATCTTAATTCAAAGCTAAAATTAAGATAGCATTCTCTACTATATTTCAGAATTTTATCTTAGTTTGGCCATGGAGGCCAGCTTATGTGACACCTATGTTCCACTTTGGATGGTTCAGTATATGTTGCCTGACACAGTTTCTTACTTAGTTGCTCAGTATTTTTTTTTATTTAGACTATAAGCAAGATTACAAAAAAAAACATTAATTCAAACTCTAACATGTTATTAAAACAATAAAAAGATATTTTAACATAGTGATTTAAAGAGTTAAGTAACAACAAACCCAAAAATAATTAAAAGTATGTTTGGAACCAATTTCTACAAATTATTAAGGAGAGATCATGTTTCACATCCTGTGGATGATTGTTTTATAGCATAGGTCCTACAGTGGATTAAGCAAAAGTAATTGATGATAGGATCTGCAAAAGAGGCCCAGTCGATTATCTGAATCCAGAAAGACTTGGAATTGTTCCTTCCAAGCGAAAATAATTTTAAAAAAAGTGTTTTTATGAAATATCGCAGTAACAAGCCTGAACCACTTCTCTATGGACTAGTTGGCTCACAATAAGGATCCCAAACACCTCTTTCATGCCATATCTCCATAAAATACATTGATTAATACCTTGGTATTCTCTGAGTTTATAATAGTTATCTTGAGAGAAGGAAAGGCAGGGAAGGCAGGAAGGAGGGAGGGAGGGAGAGAAAGAAAGAAAGAAAGAAAGAAGAAACAAGAAAGAGGGAAGAAAAGAAAGAAAGAAAGAAAGAAAGAAAGAAAGAGAAAGAAAGAAGGAAACTTTCTTAGTTGACCAATTGTCCTGGTCAATAGAAAAGATGGAAGTAGGAACCAATACAATCTAACAGATCCTACTTCCTTTTGCAGATCTGTTTCACTTCCTTCCATTATACAAAGCCCTAGGTCTATTAGCTGGATCTAAAACACTTCAGACTTGAAAGCTTTAAGGCTGAAGATGAGATAACATAAAATAGTACCTCATTAATTATGAGGGATTATTCTAAGGGTGACACTAATTCATGCCAGCTTCAAAAAATAGTGCTTTGTTTTGCAGAAGACATTGTGAAATTAACTATTTAAGAAGAATTTAATCCACTTGGCGTTTCACGAATGCTTTCTTGGAGATTTCACATGATGCAGCGAAATTTAATAATTAACAGTCCTGGATATCCTAGCGGCAATACATGACCTTTTGAGTTTTACAGCAGAGACACAGCTGTGCTGCGGCATCTATGCAGCATTTTATCAGCAGATCATGGGGAAGAAATCCCAACTCTAACCGTTTCTCCAAATACCATGCAAAAGTGTGAGGTCTGAGTTGTTGAATAGTGCTTAGAGATTCATTATACAAAGAGAAATTGGAGTTATTAGGAAAGATTTAGAAGCCCCAAAGCAATTTGTAATGTGAGACGTGGCTAGAGACATTAACAAAAAATTCAGAATAGGTTGCAGTACAAGGCAGAGTCTGACTCTGGACCAGGGGTGAAATGCTCCCAGTTCGGACTGGATCGGCCAATCCATTAGCGATGGCGGTGGGTAGTTCGGAGAACCGGTAGCAAAAATCCCTGTTCCTCCCCGCCCAGCCCATGGCCCCTCAATCGCCTGGTCGTCCACTTTCCTGCTTGGCCGCTTGCTGCTTCTTTCCGACTCGCTTGCTTTTCCGGCCTTGCTTCGCCTGCTATAATCCCTGCAATCGATCGCATCAGCTAGCAATTGAATCTGCCTGCTTGCAATCAATCTCATTGGTGAGCAACTGAATCTGCCTGCCTTTTGCCTTCAATTGGGTAAGTAACTGAGGTTGTTGGGGTTTTTTTTTTGACGCTTTAAAAAAATAGTTAATTGGGTTTTTTTAAGGAATTTTTTTTTTAGACATAGCAATTTAAAAGTTAAGGAAGTTTTAAATTTAGGTGCTTTTATCTAAAAATATAAATAAAATAAAATAAAATAATAAAATATTTGTGCAGCTTTCTGAGATTTGGTGTGTTTCTGTAGTGTTTCACTCCTACTACACAAACACACAAAATCTCACAAAGCTGTATGTGGCATTTTGTGTGGAAAAAGTGTGAAACTTGGTTTTTGAGCTTTTTGGGGCTGTGTGAAGTTTCTGCTTGTTGCAGGGGCCATTTTGGGTCAAATGCAGCTGCTTTTACATTGTGTGTGAGTCAGTTGTGTTGTGTTGTGT
>WNWU01000034.1:3199237-3217995 GCA_012654045.1 Ptyas mucosa | reverse complement strand
TAACATTTAATTCAGGTGATATTATAAAAATTGATGTAGCTATTCCCTACCATAAGGACTACGATCACCGCACATGTTAACTTCTATCTGCAAAGTTAAGTTAAAGGATAGTAAGAATTTAGAGAATCAGAAACCCTATGCTAACTGATAGTTTTGGCATGTATCATCTATTCAAAGGTCTATTTTACCTGCAAATTTACTCCTACAACATTTTCCTATGCTATAGTACGGGAAGAAAAAGTTCAATTTTCCAAATGTTATTCTTATTCTGAACATTAAATCAGACTGAATTACATTTTGAGCCCCCCAATCAAGCTTAAGCCCTCTCCAAAGATTCATAGTGTGACCTTGAACTATGTGTGCATCAGTGGTGGGTTTCAAAATTTTTTACTATCGGTTCTGTGGATGTGGCTTGGTAGGTGTGGCTTGGTGGGCATGGCAGGGGAAGGATACTGCAAAATCCCCATTTCCTTCCGATTGGCTGGGAATTACTCGGTTAGATTACTGCAAAGCCCTCTACATGGGGCTGCCCTTGGGATGCATCCCTTGGGATGCATCCAGAGGCTCCAGATGGTCCAGAATGCAGCCACGTGGGTAGTTACAGGAGTTCCTCATTACTCCCGTGCAACACCTCTCCTGCGGGAGCTGCACTGGCTGCCGGTTGCTCTCTGGTGCTTACCTAAAGCCCTACATGGCTTAGGCTCGGGGTACTTGCAGGACCACCTTCTCCCTTCCTCCCACCATCCCGTGCGCTCCCACAGAGCAGGCCTCCTCAGGGTGCCATTGGCCATACAATGTTGACTGGCGGCCTCCAGGGGGAGAGCATTCTCTGTCGGAGCGCCGACCCTCTGGAATGATTTGCCCACTGAGCTCAGGATAGCTCTGGACCTCGTCTCCTTTCGCCGCAAACTGAAGATGTGGCTCTTCCGTCAAATAACTTGATTTACTAGGGGTTGCACAAACTGTAATAATTTTAAATATGGTTTTTAAGAGGTTTTTAACTTATTTTGTTATTTTGTGATTTGTATTATTGATTGTTATTGTAAGCCGCCCTGAGTCCTTCAGGAGAATGGTGGCATATAAATCGCAAAAATAAATAAAATAAATAAATAAATTGGGAGGCAGAGAATAGATGGAGGTGGGGCCAGTCAGAATTTTTACTACCGGTTCACCGAACTGCTCAAAATCTCCACTACCAGATCTCCAGAACTGGTCAGAACTTGCTGAAACCCACCTCTGGTGTGCATGCATTCTAACACACACATTTCCCAAGTCGCCTTATGTGAGATATAAATTTTTCAGCCTGATTTTTTCTAATAACCCACCTCAAATGAAAGCAGCCATCTAAGGGTAGCATATCATGAGAGGAAACCGATCAGTTCAGATAGCAGATTTGAAGCAGCCATCTCAGTAGGATGGACTGGTGTCATGCTGAAGAGCAGATTTTTTGTGCTACATGCAAATGTTCTATTGTAGCCTATTGCCCCTCAGTTGAAGGCAACTGAGGTTGAAGGAGGATAGTAAACCAGTAGTAGTCATCATACACTGAAGGAACCTGCAATTAGTATGGAAGGTGAGTCTATTGGTGGTGCCCTTAATCTGGCATCATTTCCACTTTGCCATGATGTTGGTCTGAGGGCTAATATTTGAGATTCCCCTAATGAGCACCATTCTTCATCAACACAGAGACTTTCAACTATCAATCTGTTTCCTTTTTTCCCTTTCCCTCAGATGGTCTGCAAAACTTGAAATCATCCAATTTTGACAATTTCTTTCACAAGCATGAATGCAATTTTAATCTTTACCTTGAACGTCGCTAGTGACTTTTAATATCTGTGAAGCGCCATAAAAAATGTCACAGCTTTTGCAAAGTAGATCCCATTTTCTTAATATTCCTGATATTTGCCTGAGAAAAAAAATTATATCTATGCCTAGAATGTAGAAGACTGAAAACATCACCAGTCCTACAGAATAATAATTTTTAAAATGGAGAACAGTCCCAGTGGGAATGTCATCATGCTTTTTTCCCCCAACACAACATTAAAAGAAAGAACTTTAGTGACATTTCCTGCTGTGTAAATTAGGCCTGAGAATTTCATTTGCAAAGGATTTATACAAAGAACACTTTCTCATCTCCCCGTCTGTAATATAATACATTCTTTTTCTCCGGGTTTAATGAATGAGTCTGAATGCTGGCATCCAAACTGTGTGTTCCGTTCATAAACTTAGTTTAAAAGCTGAAAATAAAAAGAGTGCTCTGTGCTCAGTTGTGGTAAGAGAAGGATAGCCTGTCTTAGAATCTGAATTGCTTTTAAAAGGAAATGTAGCTTAATTTCAGCCATTCAAATAAACTGGCTCGGAACTGACATAAATTCACTTTTAATTAAGGCATTGCTTTTGGAGCTATTTGAAGAGAAAAGGATGGGTGATTATGTCAGCTTAATTATTGAATACTCTCAAACAGATCACACGTGTGCCCTAATTAGGACTTATCTTCAGTCATGTCTGATAGTGATACGAATCCTTTATTGTGTGTTATCTTGCTAGTCATATGAAAATTAGCTCAGGGAAAGTTTCCAGTAAATAATTTCTTAATCTTTTACATGGCTGATATGCCCATTTGAGGCAAGTTGTCTGGCCGTTGAATATAAAATCCTAAAAATGCTCCCAGACTCTGTAATGAAGAAATAGTGTTTTAGAATAGAAGGCCAAAAACCGTACCATGGCATCACATCACAAACTCTATTCCTTTTGGGTGCAACATTGCAACCTGTGAAGAAAAGGATCAGGGCTTGTGTTACATCAGTTTCTCCTATAGCATCACAGTCAGACTTCTTTAAATATAAAATTGGTCAAAACACTCGAATAGCAGAATAACAGAGTTGGAAGGGACTTTGGAGGTCTTCTAGTCCAACTCCCTGGGAGAGCAGGAGACCCTATTCTATTTCAAACAAATGGTTGTCTAATCTCTTCTTAAAACCTCCAGTGATGGAGCACCCACAACTTTTGAAAGCAAGCTGTTCCATGGATTAATTGTTCTGTCATGAAAGTTCTCCTTACAACACTGCTGTTACCTTGTTGAACCCCTTCTGCCTCTTTCCTGGAGTCACCACTGACCAGTGACATCTATGAGGAAAGGTTAAAACAAGACAAGATGGCATAGCAGCAACACGACTGAAGCCCCAGCCATTGTATACATGGATCAAGGTTACACACATGTGCAAAGGATTGCTTTGCATAACCGCTGTACTGCCTTTTTTGACCTGCAGGCACTGCTGCATGGCATTCTTCAAGTCCTCGATAGGTGATCACACAAATGGATTTTGAATAATAGATTTAAGTCACAGGAAGGCAGGTTCTTGATGAAACCTTTGCAACAGTAACAGTGGAAATATTTACCTCAGAGAATGATAAGCTGCTTTTCACTAGATGTGTTCAAGCAAAAGACAATCCAGGTGACCCCTGCCAACTTGATGATTCCAGGACTGTCCTCATCTCCTCTTAAGGAAAAGATGGGATTGAAAAAAAAATGAGGAAATGAACTAAGACTAGTATTTGTTCTCAATCTTAGGAGAAATTTTCTCAAAATAAAATGGCAGAATTTAATAGAATGTACTGCCAACCAAGCTAAGAAAGATTTGTTAGATTTGTAATCTAATATATATAAAAGTGAAATCCACTCACTCATCATGAAATCTCCAAAATGGTAAAGCCTACAAACTTGAAATTTGGCACGTACATTCCTCTTGGCTTCTAGGTGCTCGCTAAGAAAGGATTTTTCAAAATGACCAACAGTTCATTAGTATTTCATATACCGTATATTAATATACAGTATATTAACACAATCTGATACTAAGGAATTAGACATTCTACTCCCACTCCCCACCTGAAAAGACCTCTGTTCCAACTGCCAGTTGCCTCATACCTGAGTTCAAACTGTCAGACATTCCACTCCTTCACTCAGGAGCAGTCTGGGGCTCCTTACGTTTCTACCTCACCAAAATGTCTATGTCTTCCACCTATGGAACGGCTTTCAAACTCAAGACGGCAGGAGAGATATTCCCTTATGAGTTTCAATCACTGACCACCACTGAGCCAACAGATTGTGAACCAAATTTCTCCTGCATAGTATCCCAGCCCCAAATCACTTCTTACACTGACCTCCTCAGTTCAAACGAATCTGTTCCTTCTACTGTAACACCAGTTAAAGGGAAAAGAGGGAAAAACGCAGGAAAAGATTTACAGATGCGATTAGGAAAACACAAGTAAGAGAAGCTGCAAAAAAGTATCATCAAAGTCATTCTGAAGTCAATAGAGAGGCTGTAAAAAAAGTATGTATCTAATAACCCCTATGTTAATCAGGCAGCCACAGCTAAATACAATGAAAAGATATCATAAATCAGATCAATGCCTTGGACTGATAACTATTTGTCTGGCTTTAAATATGAACCTCAGATTAATTACTCCGGGGAAAAGGTTGTTGATCTCGGACCTCGGTTACCCTGTGCCTAGTGCCATGCCCTGAAGTGTCAGGATGAGATTTCAGGGATGTGCTGCAGAGGTGGTAAAGTCCAGCTCCCTCCCCTTGAGCCGTAACCTGAACCCTACACAGCCTTCTCACCCACCAGCATCCAATGGCTGACCACTTTCTTTCTGCTGCCTGGAAGTAGGGGCCTGAATGGCGCAGTAGACTAAGGCACTGATTAACATTCATCTGTTGCAATTACTGCAAGTTCTAATCTCACCAGGCTCAAGGTTGACTCAGCCTTCCATCCTTTCTAAGGTAGGTGAAATGAGGACCCAAATTGTGGGGGCAATAAGCTGACTTTGTATAAATATACAAAAGTATGAAGGCTATTGCTTAATGCATTGTAAGCCGCCCTGAGTCTCCAGAGAAGGGCGGCATATAAATCAATTTTTTTTTAAAAAAGTACAATGGATGCTTCCAAATGACGTCTTTTGGAGCCAGAGAGGCGAAGGAGGGAAATTTTATACCAATATTCAAAGTGCAGGGGCAGGTCTACCACAGAATAGGGAGTATCATGGTGGGGCCTCAGCAGCAGCCTTCATTTCTCCAGATATACTTTGTTGGTGATGATGACAATGAGAGGGGCATCCGTTGTGGAATCTATCCAGGTGTTAATCCACAACTGGTTAGCCAACTGCAGAAGTTGCTGCGTGACACAAGAAGTATATTCTGGAACTTAAGGCTGCTGGTGATTCTGTTCCTAAGGGCCACAAGGACTTCTAAGTGGTGATTAACACCAATAGGAAGCCTTTTGGAGAGCACGAGGTCATTTCAATTCCCCCACAACTACAGAAGTGGCTGTTCTCATTGTCAGCCAGGATTTTGAGAAGAGAGATATCATTCTCCACAGCAGAGACAACAGGTTGTTACGATTCGCCACCTGATCACATAGTTTCGTAGCGAAGTACAGATATCTAGCTAGTTCTAAGCAAAATCTAAGCAAATCTATATTTAAATCTATATTTGCTTAAATCTAAGCAAAACAATTGGATTAACATTCTTAAAATGGTCCATAATGTATTTGATCTTTTGATTAGAATTCATGAAATGGTCAACAGTGTACTCAAATTTCAGATTTGCTCCTTCTCAACAGATAACATTAGCATCCTTATTATTCTGTGCCTTCCCGGCCCTTTAAATGCTGCTTTCTGAAATTCATTGAACAAAAAAGGTGGCCAAATTTAAGTAGAACTGCAGGCAAATTTATTTATTGTACTTTTATATTTATTTATATATATAGCCATCCAGTTATGTCAAATTTTGGGCAACTACTCCCAAAACACCCCCTTCCCAGACTGCTACTAATTCCATTAATTTTAATGAATTTTTTGTTTAGTACTTGATTATACTGTTTGGGGAAATCAATTAACTTGTCATCTCAAAAATGAGTTTTGTTCCCAGGACCTGAGGTTCACTGAGGATCACAACAAATATTACATTAGGAATTCAGCCCAATTTATATTTATTTTCTGATATTCTTTGGTTTTGAATCTCCATCTCATCTGTAAGGATTCAAAGTGCAAAAATTCTTGTTTTATTACCCCAAAATCATTGGATATACATTGTTGGTGAAGAAAAAGAATACTGTTTTTAGAACTGGGTTAGCGAGAATATGAAAGTATTGAGATTCAATTGTTATCGGACTACTTTTTAAAATTTATATTATTGATTAATTTGGTATAGGGGATAGTATAGAAAAATTAAACATTCATATTCCATGAGCCAGTTACAGGTATAGCATTGCATACAGCCATCATATATTCACTTGTTAATGTACCCTGTTGTTTTTTATTTAAATACTTTTGTGGCTCTTGAATAAAAATGTAAGAAATGGTCTGAAGTCATTTTTTTTTTTTTGTACTGCTGTTGATCACAAACTAGTAAACTGTCTATATACGATCTTGTATATAATAATGTTGCTTCAGAGTAATTAAAGTAGGAGGTTTTCATTGGATCCAGAATTTTAATTCTATTTGTCTGAGAACTACAAAGCAGTATTATCGTTATGGATTAAGTATTACTTCCCTTGAATAATATTTCCCTCCCTGGAGGAAGAAAATGCCTCAACCAGCCTTTTCCTCTTAACACCAGCTTGTGTAAGAGAGGGACTTTTTCTGTCTGAGCAACCTACTTACACATAAACTGGATATAAAATTGTAATCATTATGATGTTGAACAATGATGATGATAGAAGACTAACTCTGTAGCACTCTTCCTGGCACTAGAAGCAGAATAGCAGAGTTGGAAGGGAGGTCTTCCAACCTCTTGCTCAGGCAGGAAACCCTATACCATTTCAGACAGATGACTGTCGAATCTCTTCTTAAAAATCTCCAGTGTTGGAGCTCCCACAACTTCTGGAGGCAAGTCATTACACTGATTAATTGTTCTAATTGTCAGGAAATTTCTCCTTAGTTCTATGTTGGTTCTCCCCTTGATTAGTTTCCATCCATTGCTTCTTGCCCTGCTTTCAGCTGCTTTAGAGAATAGGTTGATGCCCCTCTTCTTTGTGGCAGCCCTTGAGATATTGGAACAATACTATCATGTCACCCCTAGTCCTTCTTTTCACTAGGCTAGACAAACCCAATTCCTGTAACCATTATTCATATGTTTTAGCCTCCAGTTGTTATGGCCCGTCAGTGGCCTGTGCAGCTAGTAGTTGATTCCGACAGTGAAGAGGCTGGTGTGGTGGTGCGCCAGCAGCCTGTGCAGCTGGCACTCGAATCAGACAATGAGGAGGCTGGAGAAAATGTGGTGCCAGAGATGGGGATTCAGCCAGGGCCTTCAGAACTTCCAGAAGCTCCCTTAAGTGAAGAGGATGAAGAAGAGGAGCCTCTTCTCAATGCATGGGCACGAGAGCTGCCAAAAGGCAGGAGTGGCTCCTCAGGAGGAGGTCTTCTTGAGAGTAAGGCTTGGGGCTAATTGGCCAATCCCTTAGCCTATTTAAGGAGGAACGCCGACTGAAGCAATTTGCAGGGAACAACTTTGTTCACATACCTTCATGTCTTGTCTTGCTTATCAGCTTCCTGCAAATTGCTTCTGGGCATTCTGCCAATCACAGTAAGCTTTCAGTATTATTCTTTGAATTCTTGGTGGCTGTTAATGCAGTTAATTAACAGCCGTTGTTGTAAAAAACTGGTTTATTTAGTAAACTAAGGTTTGAATGGACTTTGTGCGTGCTGCGTTCTTTGGGGTCCATAGCTGGGGCAGAACACCAGTCCCCTAATCGTCTTTGTTGCTCTTCTCTGTACTCTTTCTAGAGTCTCAACATCTTTTTTATATCATGGCGGCCAAACTGGATGCAGCATTCCAAGTGTGATCTTACCAAGGTATTATAAAGTTTTGAGGCATATGAATAGCAACATATTGGCTTTTGATTATTATTTTTTTGTAAAAAACAAAAAAAGCATTAACCTGATGATGAATGTATTTCTTCCACTAACATAAATTATCATAAATAAGTTTACTTTCCTTTTATTCTATAATTTTGAGGATTTTTAGGTGGACTCCTATCTAGGTATTAGCCAATTATGATAATGATGATTGGTTTTTCTTTTCAAGGTCAGACAAGAAGAGCTAGAGCAGGTCTAGAGAAAAGGTTGTGTGCAAAGGTGGAATTTTATTTTATTTTTAAAAAATCATTATTACGATATGTACCACAACAGAATGGAAAGCAAGGACAAGGGGCACAAGTAAGCAGCTCAAGAAGCCAAGTGGTGAAGCGAAACATATCCAAATCAATCTCATAGGGATGACTACCTCAAAACATCCTATAGAAAAATATCAGCCCTAAGGACACGATGAGCCAATGCTTATGAGTTTGGAACCTCCAATGTATTTTCTCAGCAACAGTGGACAATGAGGAACATTGGAGAGCAGAAAGGTTTGCAGATGGAGTAGTGGGAATGGGACAGTAAATAGCAAGAACCTCAGTAATGATTATGTAGGGAAACTTGAGGAATTTGAGGCCAATAAGAAAGTATTTATTTGATGTCCAAGGCTTGGGCAATTGACTGGGGCAGTCTCTCTCCCTCTCCCTCTTGCTCCCTCTGTGTCTGTCTTTCTGTCTGTCTGTCTGTCTGTCTGTCTGTCTGTCTGTTTCACTTACTCACACACAGACACACGGACACACAACATCATCATCATGAGAGAGAAGAGAAAACAATAGCTATACCTTGGGGTTGAACTGCAGAGTCCCTGATACTCTTTCATTTCATTTCATATTTCAGAAATGATGTTGTTACCTAGTTACATAATAAAATGTTTGCAAGCAAGCAAGCTAAGAGAGCACCCAAAAGTTTAAAGCATTAGTATGGAGGGGTGGGGTTTGGGCCTTAAATACCATGAAATGACATTATTTTAAAAATGAGCTTAACTTTATTTATTTATTGCTTGTCTTTGTTCCAGCTTACATCAAGGTTGAAGGGGTTTTTAATGTAATTTATTGAATTTGGTTTCAACTTGAACACGCCATAACTGCATGTAAACCATGATCAATTCAGCACTAAACATGACTAATTAAGGATTGATTCGAAGGGATGTGATCAATATAATCATCACTTATTCAAAGCTGTGATTGGATTGCTTTCAAAGTGCAAGCTATTAAGGAACAGTAACTCACAGTCATCCTAGTGCCTTCATGAGCCTTGGAACAGGCTTAATTGTAAATATCAAGATCTGGATGCCTTAATCATTGTCCCTTTAAATGGTTCTTGAGTGACATAACTATCTTTTGTGGGTCACAGTGGAAATGAGGCAATATTTTCAATAAATGTCAGCATATGAAATTTACTGTAGATGTTTCAGAACCCAGTCGATTGGCAAAGGTCCATATTAGATATTCCCTTTTTTTAATCTCAGTGCTGGAAATGGTTCTCTGTAGGACCCCGAAGGAAAAAAAAATCCATCAAAATTAAAGCCAGAATCCACAAAGGAAATCATTTGGCACCTCAACACTGATGTCCTCGATGCTAATTTAATTTGTGAAATAGTGTTCCTCTGGCAGCCTGACAAACCTCTGATGACCTAGAGTTGCATTTAACATTTATGGGAGTGGGGGGTGCTGAGAACCAATGCTGGCCACGATCTCAATTAGTGATGGACTAACAATTCTCACCATCATTTGCAATTTGCAGAGGACATCTTGGGAACGGGGAACATGATTTATGCAAGTTGATGTTCTCTTCCACCTCCAGCCTCATTTCAGCATGATTCATGGCAGTCGTTGAATGGCTATGATAACATCAACTTTGCTTAAGTGATAATTAGGACTGTGTCGTTCTTTGGAGGGATGACTTGCTCCGAGTGAGGCTCAAATGAAACTCTTCTTCAAAATGGCTTTGGGAGGGGGAAAAATGGCTACCTGGCTTTGCTTCAGCTTGTATCTGAAATCCCATTGGTAGTTCCAATAGCTGGAATGTTAGTGTTGAGTACAACCCACTTCTGATACTTTTAGTCAGCTAGGCATATAGGTGCCCAATGAGGCCCAGAGGTGGTGGGAAGTACTGCATATTTACTTCTACAAAAAGAAATGTGTCATTTCTGGCAAATGATGCTCTGTGTAGGAGATGACCAGGCTGAGCCTGAGGAAGGAGTCAATTTCATCCTCAGTCTCAAGCCCATCATACCCACAAGAGATCTACGTCCAGCCCACCTTCAAAACCATTAGATTCTATCTACCACCAATTTGCTTTGACCATTAGTAGATCAGATTCTTGTAGAGAGCATAAGCTTGCAATAAGTCTGCATTCGTTTGAACCGCCTTGACTGATTTCCTACACCTGACACTGTGAGGTGAATCCAAGCTCTCTTGCTCAAGGTTCATGACTCTAGAACAGGGGTGGGGAATGATGGTCCTTTTATGACTTGTGGACTTCAACTCCCAGAATTCCTGAGCCAACCATGCTGGGAGTTGAAGTCCACAAGTCATAAAGGGGCCATCATTCTGCTTTAGGGCAACATGGAACTGTGGAATAGAGTAAATATGAGAGAAGCAGCAATTTAAATAAAGTACCATGTATTGTTCTGAAAACATCAATATCAGTCAGAATAGAGCTGGAAGGACCTTGGAGGTCTTCTAGTCCAACCCCCTACTCAAGCAGGAGACCTTATACCATTTCAGAGAGATAGCTCTCCAGTCTTTTCTTAAAAACCTCCAGTGATGAAGCACCTACAACTTCTGAAGGCCAGCTGTTCCACTAGTTAATTGTCCTTACTGTTAGGAAGTTTCGCCTTAATTCCAGGTTTTTTGTCTCCTTGATTAATTTCCATCTGTTGTTTATTGCCCTGCCTTCTGATCCTTTGGAAAATAAGCTGACCTCTCTTTTCTTTGTAGCAGCCCCTCAAATACTGGAATACTGCTATTATGTCACCCCTAGTCCTTCTTTTCTCTAGACTGGCCTTACCCAATTCCTGCAACCGTTCTTTTTATGTTTTTGTCTGCAGGCCTTTAATCATCTTAGTTGCTCTTCTCTGCACTTTTTCCAAAGTCTCAACATCTTTTTTCTAATGTGGTGACCTGGTGCACTATTCCAAGTGTGGTCTTACTAAGGGTTTATAAAGCGGTACTAATACTTCACGTCATTTGGTCTCTCCATCAAAAGAAACTGATATATAGGTTAAATCGTTCCATAGATGCATATTGTGTTTTTTTCCCCCTTTGGAAATGAAAAGGTTACTTGCAAATAGGGAAAATGTGAGCATGAACAAGAGGTGGGAAAGTTGTTAATTAATCATTAAATCAATAATTTAATGATTAATCAATTAATCATTAAAAGAGCCTTGGTGGCGTAGCAGATTACAGTGCTGTTAAGTAGCACCAGCTGCCTGCAATTACTGCAAGTTTGAATCTCACCAGGCTCAAGGTTGACTCAGCCTTCCATCCTTTCGAGGTAGGTAAAATGAGGACCCGGATTGTGGGGGCAATAAGCTGACTTTGTATAAAAAAGAACACTGCTTGGGGGGGCCGAAAGCCCTACTAAGCAGGTATATACAAAAGTATGAAGGCTATTACTTAACACATTGTAAGCCGCCCTGAGTCTCCGGAGAAGGGCGGCATATAAATCGAACCAATAAATAAATAAATAAATAAATAATGGCACTATGAATAACCAGGCTACTGTGAGTTCTAATCCTACCTTAGGCATGGAAGACAGTTTATGTTCCTAAACTCCAGTTTAATTTCCTGTGGCCCTCGGTCTTTTTCAAAAACCTTCTGCTAGTGACTGTGGAGATTTTCAGTCATTAAGGTCATAGTTGTCTCAAAAGTGCTTTTTTCTTCTTCTTCAAAAGGCAACTGGGCTGCTTTTTCCTTGAGGAGAAAGAAGAAAACGTTTCGCTTCTCATCCAAGAAGCTTCATCAGAGATTTAACAGCCATCAGAACTATGAAGCTTCTTGGATGAGAAGTGAAAAAATTTTCTTCTTCCTCCTCAAGGAAAAAAGAACCTAGTTGTCTTTTGAAGGGTGGGGTGGGGTGGGGAGGAAAGACTTCTGCAAGTGAGTGATTCATATCTCTTGTCAAAAATGATTTGTCCTTTCTCTCTTTCCTGACATGGTGAGAGCTGTGGGATGAGAGAAAGGAAATGTGAAAAGACAATGTCAGCAATAGGGAAAGGAGATATTAAAATGAATGGTCAAAGCCACGTATCAACATGTGCCATTTTACAGGGGAACCAAGCCTTGGAAGGGGTGGCAAGGAAGCTTATTCCTTCTATAGGTGATCAATCATTCTCATCTAAATCCAAATGGAAAAGAAACCAAAAGATTTCTGTTTGAGCAAAACAAGTGAATCATCTTATGGCAGCTAAAAGGTGCAATGAAAGTGGCATTTTTCCCCCCAGAAGAGTTTCACACATACGGCTGTGAAAGCAGGATCCTCAGAAAGGCTGTGAGAAGAAAAATCGATGCCTTTGAATGCAGCACTGGAGAAAATTGTTGGGAGGACTTTGGACAGAGAGATGAACAAATCGTTCAATATTAGATGAAGTAAAGTCAGACACAAAGGGTGGGTGGAAAAGTCACAGCAAGAAATATTATTGACTGTAAATTAGGGAGAGTAAAGAGTAAGCTTCTAATTCTGGCACTTATGGACTGGAGATATACATTGCTTGCAAGTGTGTAGACAATTCCTGGTAAGTAGTCCATTTGTCAAAGGTTGAAACTTCACAGTGCTTGCCTTTTCTCATGACTAACAAAAGCTGATTTTTCAAATGAAGAAAAATGATTTGACTTCCCTAAATATGTGAGAGCCATTTTGGTGCAGTGGTTAAGGGACTAGCTAGAAACTGGGAGACCATGAGTTCTAGTCTCACCTTTGGGAAAACACCAACGGAGTGACCTTGAGCCAGTAACTTTCCCTCAGCCGTAAGAAGCAGGCAATGGTAAACCACTTCCAAAATCTTGCCAAGAAAATTGTAGGATCTTGTCCAGGCAGCGGCCAGAAGTCAACACTGCCTCAAAGGAACTAAACAACCACCACAACAACAAAAGTGTATGTTTTGGTTTGCACATGCTTCTGACTCAGTTTTGGATCATTTATAGATGATGGAAAATTAAAATAAAGGAAAAATAAAGGAAAATTAAAATAAAAAAAAATAACCATATGGGTCATATGATTTCTTATTTTTTTACACCGTTTCACACCACCTCACCTCACCACAAAACCAAACCCTTTCTCTTATTTCTGATAAAATCCCAGCAACAGTTAAGAGGGTAGTAATAAATATAGAGAGTGAGATGTAAATATGGTTGATGAAAATGATGATGCTCCATTTCTGGAGGCTTTTAAGAAGAGACTGGACATCCATTTGTCTGAAATGGTATAGGGTTTCTTGCTTGAACAGGGGGCTGGACTAGAAGACCTCCAAGGTCCCTTCCAACTGTGTTATTCTGCTATTCTGTTAAAATGCAACCCAGTGAAAAAGACAGGTGTCTTCAGAATGGCTCAGCTTCAGCTCTTGAAAATTCCTAATGTCCCCACGTTATGTTCCTCCCAAACTCAGGGAAGAAATTGACACAGTTTTTTTCCTGTGTCATGTCATGGGAGAAGTAAAAAAGGAAGGAAGGAAGGAATGAAGTGGATGTTCTAAAAATGGGAAGAAAAGGAGATCTAGTAAGGAGGGAAGAGAAGTTAGCCACAAATTCCATTCAGAAAACCTTTAGACATTTTACTCCCACTGGGTATTGCAGAGGATGCAATACTAGAATCACGCAAGTAAAACAGCATTAATTTTGCCATTAAAAATCCATAAAAAGAACCTTTCAAGAGTGTTCCCGAGATGTGGATTGATTGATCAATTGATATAACATGCATCTGGGAGATCTGCATTTTAAAAACCGAGATCAGGGGACTTTGCTTGTCAATAATAGCAGAATCTTTCTTTCTTTCTTTCTTTGATTTATATTCCCCTTCATTATTTTTACAAATAACTCAAGGTGGCGAACATATCCAAACACAGCTTTCTGCAGGGGACTTTGCTTGTCAATAATAGTAGAATATTTGTTTGTTTGTTTATTTTCCACCTTTATTATTTTTACAAATAACTCAAGGTGGTGAACGTATCTAGCACATCTTTCTCCTATTTTCCCCATAACAACAACAACCTTTTGCAGTTGGTTAGACTGAGAGAGAGTGAGTGACTGGCCCAAAGTCACCCAGCAGGCTTTCAGCAGGCTAAGACGGGACTTGAACTCACAGCCTCCTGCTTTCCAGCCAGGTGCCTTAACCACCAGACCAAACTGGCTTTCTCAATAAGTGTATTTTTAAAAAAAGGAGAAATACAACTTGGAGGGTTTGTGAGCAATTTTTCCAAGAGAGAAACAGATATATACAGAATGACCAGATATTATGAGAAGTTGCAATCGTAAACAATTACAGTTGTATTTACAATTACATTACTATTGTTTACAATTGTTCTATAGTTTTTTTTAAAAAAAACAATAGGGGGTTAATGACTGAAATAGTTTCCTATAATGCAGCCATTAAAGTGGACAGAATTTTTAGCTGTTTGGTGTGCTTATACTTTTGCCTAAAAAGAAAGAACATTACGTTTTAGCACACTTCATTTAAGCACCGATGGTTATTAGTCAGCTTTGTCCTTTTTAACCCAATGTACAGATTTCCAGGTTGCCAAATTTAGCCTTTGTGTTAAAACTTTTACTTTTGTTCTCCATTTCAGAGGATTAGCAAAGTATATCTTTTCTTTTGTAGGTTCACTTTAAACCTTAGAGTCACAGCATGTGATGATGGAACTTGGTGGGTGACCTTATTCTGATTATTTCTTTATTTTTTCTTCTTTAAAAAGATCAATCACTCCTTATTAGAATAACTCCCTAGAGGAAGATAAATAAGGCACCAGCTTTCACAATAAAGCTTCCCTGTTTCAACAGATTGGTCTCTTGTCAAGTTGATGTACGCATTTATTCAGCAATGGTAAAAAGCCAGAACTTTTCATTGTCTTTATGATTCCAACAAATATTTCCAACTCTTGGGACTCTGATGAATATTTTCTTGGGAACTGATAGGTCCAACACAGAGATGGTATTCAGCAGGTTCTGACCAGTTCTGGAGAACTGGAAGTGGAAATTTTGAGTAGTTCGGAGAACCGGTAAATACCATCTCTGACTGGCACCACCCCCATCTATTCTCTGCCTCCCGAGTCCCAGCTGATCGGGAGGAAATGGGGATGTTGCAGTAACCTTCCCCTGGAGTGGGGAGGGAATGGAGATTTTACAGTATCCTTCCCCTAGAGTGGGGTGGGAATGGAGGTTTTACAGTATCCTTTCCCTGCCATGCCCACCAAGCCATGCCATGCCATGCCACGCCCACTAAGCCACACCCACAGAACCGGTAGAAAAAAAATTTGAATCCCACCACAGGTCCAACACTAATACTAGTATTTTTATTTAGTGTGCACTTAGGACTAAAGGCAATGCAAGGGCAATGGCTCCCACTCTGTGGGCTTTCATGACCCCTTATGTAAGCTCTGCATCCGTCCTTTTGATGTTCTGGCAGGGCCTGAAATCTGGGCTCTGCCAATTGGCCTGAAGCCCCGAAGGGGACATGACATTCTGGTTAATGGATAAGACCCTACCTCTTTCCATGTGCTTCTTGCTTCCTTCTGTGGGAAGAAATATCCATCTGGTTCAGTTCCATTCTGGGAGAAAGGCACTGGAGACAAAATGGAGGTTTGGAAAGATGGTTTAATGATGAAGCAGAACTACAAGGGTGGCTCTGGACAGCTGATCACATGGAATTGAGAGTGGGATTTTTTTATACCTTCTCTTGGGTTTTGCACCTGAGCTTCCTGTTCCTGTGCAAGAACATGTATTCTATTGGCTGTTGTCAGATTCCCATGGGGCCATGTAGGGGTTATGTAAGGGTCATAGCTGGCTCTATAGGCAAGATACAAATCCTAGGAGTTTGTCTGAGCTGCCAGGCTTGCTTGAAGTTTGTGAGAGTGATGCAATGAAGGGGCTTGTGTTCTGAAAGGGTGCTGGGTAATTCCTATTGTTGGAAGAAATGTCCTTCTGGGTTCAGTTCCAAGTGGGGAAAAAGACACTGGAAACATGGAGACTGCTTGGAATGGTGGACAGGACCACATCGTTTTGAGGTCCTGGCAGAAAAGGGCGATTTTTGGGTAAAGGGGAAAAAAGGCCAAGATGTTGGATGAAGGAAAAAAAAGGCCAAGATGCTGAGAGTCCCTTGGTTTTATACCCTCTCTTGGACCCCACCTTAGTGTTTCCTGTTCCTGTATAAGAAATGTATCCTGATTGGTTGTCAGACTCCCGGGGGTGGTGGTCTTAGCTAACTTTGTAGGTTTCCTCCCAAGCTTGCTTGAGCCTGGCCCATTGACAAAGATGGGGGAGAATGAGTGAAATAGCTCAGACATTAATGGCCCATTGACAAAGGTGGGAGGGACAGAGAGCTGCTTTGTCTTTAAAACATGTTTCTCCATTTCTCATCCAGGGAAATATAATGTTCTGCCTTTTTAATATTTCCTAAAATATTTCGTTCTTCTAGGCCACACTATTATGGGTTAATGGCTTTTCCCTGAGTTGGATCTTGTGTGAGGGTATTTGCTTATGAATAGTGCTATCTATCTCTTTATCTCTTAAGTGCTGACATCTGCTGAGGGCTATTAAGAAAGGTGGGGACTGCTTTCTCCCTCTAAAAAAAACATGTTTCTCCATTTCTCATCCAGAGAAATATTCCTCCTTTTTAATATTTCTCAAAATAATTCATTCTTCTAGGAGAGGGGTGGGTGCTAATTTTCTACACCTCCTTGCCATTTTTGACAATTTTAAAGTCAATTTTAGTGTTAATATTTATTTTAATGATTTTATATATTAACTTCTGGCTTTTATTGATTGCAAGCCATCTAGAGTCACCTCTAGGCGAAATGGGCGGCATATATGTTGAATAAATTATAAGTCATATTGAATATTGGTAAATCGTAATAAACCAATGTATTAGCAAGCATGAGACATTCCTAATCCCATGCAATAATCACTTGACAATTGGTAAGGCTAGCACAACTTTAGTGTAGCTTGACAGCAAATAATTAGAGGGAAAGTGTTTTGAGAGCCTTCTTGAGGCCAGACTCCCAGACATATTTCAAGGGCAGATGGCTCCAAAAAGCAAGAGCTAAATAGGGGAGTGCGGGAGTGAAGAGACAACAAATTTATCATGAGGAAAAAGTAATCAGGCATAATTGGAGTATCAAGCTGAGGGCACAAAAGCAAAATATGTAATCAAGTTTTTTTAAAATAAAATAAATAACATATTTTCAATAGTCGTAACCCAAAAGGCCAGAAATAGCAATTTAAACTGTTCCAAATCAACAAAGAGATTAACTCAGACATCTAATTGAGTCATAGACCAAGGGGTGAAATCCAGCAGGTTCTGACAGGTTCTGGAGAACTGGCAGCGGAAATTTTGAGTGGTTTGGAGAACAGGCAAATACCACCTCTGGCTGGCCCAGAATGGGGTGGAAATGGAGATTTTGCAATATCCTTCCCCCAGGAGTGGGGAGGGAATGGAGATTTTGCAGTATCCTTCCCCTGCCACGCCGACCAAGCCACGCCCACCAAACCACATCACGCCCATCAAGCCACGCTCACAGAACCGGTAGTAAAAAAATTTGGATTTCACCACTGCATAGACCTACTACCCATACATCATATTAGTTAGGCTTGACTCCTGGAAACTGCTTGGACGGAGTCAGAGTTTTCTTGGCAAGATTTGCCATTGCCTCCTTCCTAGGGCTGAAAGAGAATGACTGGCCCAAGGCAGAATTAGAACTCATGGCCTTCTGGTTTCTAGCCTGGTTCCTTAATCATTACATTGACTCTTTTAGGCAATCCCTATTCTAATGTAAGATAACAACTGTTCGTAAAATCACACACAAAATCTAAAATTCTAATTAAATTTAACCATGGAATTCAAAGAATTCTAACTTTAACCCTAACCCTAACTTTCCTGTATTACCAATATAATTTTTCCCACTAAATGGTAATCCTGAAAAGCCCCTACAACATGACTATGCAACTATCTATAGAAATTGAACCTAAAACTAGACCTCACACCGAAGTGAACCACAAACTTTAAGGAAAATTAATCCAAACTCATCCTAACTTCATCTAGTGGCCAGATAAATTATTTAGTTTAAAAATTATTCTGCTAGGCAATTGGCACAAAATATAATGATAGGGTAAATGTCAGTCATAAGCAAACAGAACCACTTGTGAATGGGCCTAAGTAAATATTTTATTGTTGATCACCTATATTACAAGAATATCGCCAGATTGTCTTTTTTTCCCTTAGGGATTGACACATACAGAGCTAAGGGTTTGATCTCAAATGTTTCCTTCCCCAAATCAACTCCAAGATGAAATGTCTTTTTATTCCCACTAGAGGGGCTCTATCTCCTTCAGCCATTGATTCAACCACAATAACTTAGTCTACATCTAATTCTCACCAAGGAACTCTAGCCCTAGCTTTAATCCTAACCTACCTTAACCCTAACCCTAACCCTAACCCTAACCCTAACCCTAACCCTAACCCTAACCTTAATCTTAACCCTAACCTTAATCTTAACCCTAACCCTAACCCTAGCCCTAGCCCTAGCCCTAGCCCTAGCCCTAGCCCTAGCCCTAGCCCTAGCCCTAGCCCTAGCCCTAGCCCTAACCCTAGCCCTAGCCCTAGCCCTAGCCCTAGCCCTAGCCCTAGCCCTA
>WNWU01000034.1:3183041-3194308 GCA_012654045.1 Ptyas mucosa | reverse complement strand
ATAATAATAATAATAATAATAATAATAATAATAATAATAATAATAATATAAAGAAACAATCTGCAAATTTGAAGAAATCATGTCTTGTCTTCACCAATTGGCTTGAGAATTGAATGGTGGTACTGATTATTGTCAGAGGTGATGAAGGTATGAATGGTGGTATGGTTGTTATCTCTTCCAAAATCTTTCCACTGCTTAGAAGCCTCCCTAACTATTCACACTTCCTAAAGTGGAAACAAATTGAAAACAGTTCCTGATGATATCTTAGATTTAACTGAAATTCTGCTGACTCCTAGAGAGATGATTGCACAATCCCCCCCAAAAAAGGACATTTATGCATATTTCTTCCTCACGGTACAATTAAATAACGCAGAATCATCGCAATCGGAAGAAATGCTCTGTTCCTGAAAAAAGAAAAAGCAAGCAAGCACATGGATTATCATCAAATGAATGAAAACTGACAGGAAAACGAAAAAGATGTTGGAGGGGTTTTTTGCCCAGCATTCCATTGAAAACATATTTGGTAGCTATCAATAGGATGTTGGCCTGCATATTTAATTAGTTTTGTATCTCACCTTTTTGAAGCACAACTCAAAGTGGTGTATAAAATGTTCCCTCTGTCTAGTTTCCTTCCAACAATAAATCTGTGAAATAGGTTGGGTCAAGAAAAAGTGACCCCCATATCACCCAGCTAATTTCTTTGACTAAGGGAGAACTAAATCTCAGTCTTCTAGTTTTTAATATATTATCTTAACCACTACTTTAAACTGGCATTCTCAATTCTATAATTTACTGCTAGTTCTCACACGACTCTGTGCAATTAATATTTGTAAATGGGCTCATATAACAGGGTGAAAATAAGTCAGGATTTTTTTAAAAAAAAGAAAAGTGGGAAAAAAGTAATTTCACAGATTCAGCCATTTCACTGGATATATATTTGACTCTAATTTTCACTGCAAGTTTCTTGACATCTTTATTATAGGCTTGACAATCTGTCCATTAAGCAGGGGAATTTTTTTTTCATGTTTAGGGAATATAGATAAAATTCCATTGAGCTAAGAAAAAAAATCTTTGCAATGTGTGAGAGCCACTGTCTATTTTAAGATGGTCAGTATTGGAATAGCAGAACCAATGCACTTCTTATATTTCTAGCTTTTGAGGCTAAAGAGGAATTATTTTTTTGAATGGTAGAGAAAAGATGTGAGGAAAGCCAACATGTACAATTTCAAGAAACGACACCACAGTTATGTAAAACCTGATTTGACTTCACGAGCATGACAGCACCTTTGATGTATCACTAATAGCATGGCAATGATCTATCACCAGACAGGCTGTAATTTATTCTTACCTCTCAGGAGCTTCCTTGTTTACATTATTATTTGCACATAGCTGTATTGTCTTGTTTTACTCCTTATTCCCACCAACTGCCATTCATTCTACATGTCAAACAAACCCCATCCTAGCAGAGTTTTCAAAAGGCAGCATTTACGTGAACGTGGAAAGAAAAGATAGGAATGGAAGTGTGGGGTTTAGAAGATTAGATTAAGGCATTTTGCAAAGGTGTGCGCGATAGAGGCAGAAATGGAATTCTTATAGAATGTAACATTGAGATAATAGAGCTCAGAAATTTCTGTGTGCAACAGTTAGCAATGCAGATCTGGGGTCTTCTATTTCTCGGGATTTATAGAAGAGGTTCAAAGTTTGGGAGGGGAGGAAATAATGGGCACTTCCACAAATTAGCTTACCATAGGGCAGGAGGTTGTTTAACAACAACTTAACTGAAACAGATACTGCTTAGTTACAAAGGACAAAGAATCCCCACCCGCCAGAAAGAAATGGCTTTTCCCAAAGTATGAGTTGATCAACATGACATATTTTTCCCCTTTTGTTGATCTCCATTTTGCTCTATTGTCATTTCAAGTTGATGCTGTTAGCAAGAGCTTCCTTCTCTGAAGACAAAGGAGAGCAGATTGTATACGAGGGTCTCTTTAGGGACTGGTACAATGAAGGAGGATGCATATTTGTTTCTTGAGGTGAAGGCAGCGTCATGTGGCCAGAACAACAACAACAACAAGAGATTGCCTGGGCAACTTTGTGTCACGGTTAGAAGCAAGAGGGAAACGTTGCCAGTTGAAAGCAAATTTCATATCTGAAACTCAGAGTACAAATTGCAGATTTGCACAATTATTTCATACTGGAAAATATCAGAGGAGAGAACTTGGGGAATGTTGAGTGAATCCTTTTGTCCCATAAAGAGAACCTCAAATGCCAGAGAGACAAAAGCATAGAGGTCAGAGGAAAGAGAGAATGAGAGAGACAGAGAGAGACAGAGACAAAAAGACACAGAATGACAGAGACAGAGAGCATAGGTTAAACTACTGCTGGAAATTTTCATCTGGATTTCTCTGAGGATTGGATTTTGAATCAGGATCAGTTTTCCAGAAGAATTTTATTTGGTCATCTACGTGGACACAACCCCCAGTAGGAATGTGTGTGAGATAAAGACTTTTTGGTGCCTTTTTATACCCTTTTGCATGCCTGTATGTGCTATTATCCTTTTTACAACTCTTTGGAATATTTCTTTAGAAAGGTGTTTTTTTGTTTTACTAATTTACTAGTTTCTTTTACCATAAATAGGCAGTTTCTTTTATATATATATATATACATAGATATATATATATATATATATATATATATATATATATATATATATATCAGCCCTGCTTAGTACATCCTCTCTCTTGATCTGATCTAATGGATACTTCTGTGCAAGTGAACCTACAGAAGACACAGTATTTAGCATTTTTGTGGGCAACCTCTTGAATTGATATTGACTCCTGGCAATTGTCTGGACTAGTTTCTAATGTAAACTTGGCAAGTGGCTTATCCTTGCCTCCTTCCTAGGTCTGAAGGAAAGGGACTTGCCAAGGTTACCCAGCTGGCTTTGTGCTTAAGGCAGGATTGGAACTCATAGTCCCGTTTCTAGCCCGGTGCCTTAATCATTATTGTCTCTTTAGCATTTACCCAATTTAACATTTCCTTCTTCATTGCCAACTAACAAAAATACAGGGGATAACACAGAGAAAATAAATATATACTGCTCAAAAAAATAAAGGGAACACAAAACTACTGTATGTAACGAACAAAGTATTTAATAAGGCTATTTCATTCATTCAGATCTCGGATGTCTTCTGCTTGTGTTCCCTTTATATTTTTGAGCAGTGTATATTTAACCCTAGCAAATTACTGCTCTGTTCCCAGAGTGAAATTTCTTTTCTTCTGAAGTCCTAAATCAGGGTGGGAAACCATGGCCTTTCACTCCCAGAATTCCTGAGCCAGCAATTCAGACCAGCCTTTTCTAATTCTGAAAACCAGCCTTGATATTTTGAATAATAATATGATCAGTGGTGAATTTTTTTTTTAGTACCGGTTCTGTGGGCGTGGCTTGGTGGGTGTGGCAGGGGAAGGATACCGCAAAATTCCCATTCCCTCCCCACTCCTGGGGGAAGGATATTGCAATTTCCCCATTCCAGTGTTGAAATCTGAACTGGTTTACTACCGGTTTGCTGGCTGTGCATGCTTAAAAAGTAAAAAAAAAAAAGTTCCAACGATCTCGTGTCCCTCACCTGATCGTCGGAACGTTTTTTTTATATTTTTTACTACCAGTTCAGGTGAACTGGACTGAACCAGAAGAATTTCACCCCTGCCCCATTTCCTCCCCACTCTGGGGCCAGCTAAATGTCCGCTATCAGTTCTCCAGAACCTGTCCGAACCTGCTAGATTTCACCCCTGAATATGATGCAGGAATTATGCCCTAGTGACAATAGGTTCACAAACATTCAAGACAGGAACTTCTAAGTAGCAACACACACCTTCTGACCTTCTCATAAGGGATATCAGAACTTGGTCTTTAATCAGGTTTTTATAGGCAGCGAAGACTATTCTGGACAGATGGATTTTAACAGTGTGATTTGGGTTCTCTTCCCCTTAGATATGTTTTCTTTTTTCCTTCCAGCATTCTTGGTTTTTGTACTAGGTTTCAATGGATATTAATCATCCTGTATGATCTATAAATAAAATATAAAAACAAATGATATGCAGCTTATCCTACTTTTAGTAAGTCTGAGACTTTTTAAAAAACATGTGATCTTTTTATAATTCTTTTTGGCATATTCCTTCTAATGTTTCATGTTATTTTTGGAGCATTTCCCAAGGGTTTCAAGTCCACTTACATGCTGTTTAAATGAATACAGATATTTTTGTGCTTGTTGTTTTCCACAACAGAGGGGTAGGTTTTTTGGTATATTTTTGACTGAAAAATTATGGCACATTCAGAATTTTGAAGCATAGCCATCAAATCCCAGCCAGGCTGAGGTTGTTTCATTTTGAGAAATTGCCTTGAAGGAACAATTTCTTTTCTCAACCCAGCTGACACAGCTGTTCTCAGAAACAGTTGTTAAATAATGTTGAGAAAGGCATTAGAAACAGAGAAGGTGGTGTTATGTCCCACTGCACTGCGCTGCCATATTCATTCATCATCTCATCTTAAATTAGTGTTACAGAGAGAATGCTGTGAAAAACATAAGTACCGGTCAATTTTTTTTGGTTCTCTTATGATGAACTATCATGGTTGTTTTAAGGCTATCCCCAAGTGTAAATGGCGAGGTGTTTGCAATTGTGAATGTTTGTTGTGACTCTGACCCCCGAGCCCGTCTTATCGGAGGGAGAAGGCTTCGAAAGTGAAGGAGAGGAGTTGGCCAGGCCTCCCTCTCCAGGACCCTCCTCTCTGGCAATGCCTCAGGTGTCTCCCGAAGGAGAAGAGATTGGCCAGGAGCCAGGTATCCCCGAGCAGTCACAGTCAGACAGTAACGGAGATAAGTCTTGGCTGGATCTATGCCAGCGTCGGAGAGACAAGCGCACGCAACAGAAAAGGAGGCAGGCCAGAGATTAAGCTGAGTCACTGGACCACACCCCACAGGGGATGAAAGGGGTGTGTGGTGGCCATTCAGACTCTGTGACAGACAAAGCTAGACAACTAGCGAGTCGCATTGTATCTCTGTAACTACATTATCTGCCTGCCTTGGATTGAATACGGACTGGACTTGACAACTCTTTGGACTTTGTGTATTGTTTTGGTTTATCTGTCGGAGGAAGTTTTGGTTTATCTGTCCCTCTGTGAGTAAAGTTCTTGGCAAGCAGCTACTGGGTTGCTGCCAATCCTGTTAACGAAGGAATTTATTGTCTGCAAGTTTTATTTAACCCCCAGCTGACTGTTTGTGCGTGTGTGAGAGACAGGTACAGAACAATGGTAGCGTTGGAAGAAATGTCCATCTGGATTCAATTCCAAGTGGGGAGAAAGACACCGGAAGCATGGAGACTGCTTGGAAGAATGGTTTAATGGAGCAGAACCATTAAGCACATAGTCCTGGTGCAATTGAACACATGGAGTGGAGAGTCAGATATATTTATAACCTCTCTTGGGCCTTGCAAGAAATGTATCCTATTGGTTGTCAGATTCCCAGGGGGCTAACTTTGTAGCTGTCTGTGTCCCAGGCTTGGTTGAATCTTGCTGGGTGATGACGTAATGAAGAGGCTTGTGTTCTGAAAGGGTGTTGGGCAATTCCTATTATGGCTTAATGACTTTGCTCTGGTTTGGAACTTGAGTGAGGGCTAATCCTATCACCCTGGAGCTGAAGGACTTTTGTCTTGTAGATAGGATGGCCCAGTCTTTCTGGGGCTATTAACAAAGGTGGGAGCTGCTTTCCAAGAGCATGTTTCTCCTTTTCTCATCCAGAGAGGTATAATATTCTGCTTTTTAAATATTTCCTAGAATATTTCATTCTTCTAGGAGAGGGGTGGGTGCTAACTTTCTATAATAATAATCAGGTTACCTAGAGGGAAAAATAAACAATTCCTGGTTCCATAAATAGATATAAAGAAATATAAAAAAACCTCCATAGATATGAAATATGTCTTACAAGCCAGGAAAAGAGTTATCTAAAAGGACAGTTTAGCATGAGAGGAAAATATACACATGAATATCCTATGGTTTCTAGAGCAAATGTATTAACCAGAAGCTGTATGGAGGTTATACAATTAGTCCTCACTTAGTGATGACAATTGGGACCAGCAACTTGGTTGTTAAGCAAAGCAGTTGCTAAATGAAACAGCAACCTCTCCTTCCATTCTAACTTCAACTTTTTCTTTGGTTTGCAGACCTGCAAAGGTCATAAATGCGAGGATTCGCTACAAAGTAACTTTTTCATCACTGTCGTAACTGCCCGAACACTTGCTAAATAAGGCAGTCATTAAATGAGGACTACCAGTTCTTGTCCAAAAGAAAATCTTATCCAAACATCCCACTTCTTGAATATACGAAAATAAATATTTTCCACAAAAGCTTCCCACAATATACAGAGAGAGAGAAAAAAAAAGCGGTTGAAAGAACAGCAGTGTTCAACAAAATGCTATCCATTTATTAAGTCCTGGATTAAGCAAAATGCTATACACAGTGGGAGCAGGCTTCACTGAAAGTACTGGTTTCTGATTCCAGATGTTGTAAAAGTCACTGAATTTCCCAAAAGATATTCAGCCAGTCGAAATGTAAAATTTGATTTTCTTTAAATATATTGTATCAGCCCCTTTTTCCCTAGCATTGTGACTTAAAGTGGACTGCTGGAAGAAATAACCCAATAAAAGAAAATGAAAGAAAATTCCAGACTCATAGATTTAGTATTCCTGTGCTAATTAATGATAGATCAGAGTAACATTTGAAAATCTTATTATCACTTCATTTATTCATCAGAAAAGAAAGTGTCTTTCAATTACTAGGAAATCCTTGACTTATGACCACTATTGGGCCCAAAATTTTTGTTCCTAAGTGAAACATTTGTTAAGTGAATTTTGCTCCACTTTACGACCTGTCTTGCCACAGTTGTTAAGTGAATCTCTGCAGTTGTTAAATTCGTAACAACTTCACAGTTGTTAAGTGAATCTGATTTCCCCATTGACTTTGCTTGTTGGAAGGTCCCAAGAGGGGATCACATGTACCCGAGATACTACAACCGTCATAAATGTGAGTCAGTTCCCAAGTGTCTGAAATTTGATCATGTGACCATGGGGTTGCTGCAATGGTTGTGTGAAAAACAGTCATAAGTCACTTTTTTCAGTGCCAATGTAACTTTGAACAGCCACTAAGTGAACTGTTGTACGTCGAGGACTACCTGTACTTCCAGCTGTAGGCAGCTTAAGCTGTTGATGGATCATTGACATCCATGGAGTGGGGTAAGAAGGAAGCTTAGTAGGGAATAAAGGTAAAGGTTCCCCCGCACATGGGTGCTAGTCGTTTCCGGCTCTAGGGGCAGTGCTCATCTGCGTTTCTAAGACGAGGAGCCAGTGCTGTCTGAAGATGTCTCCGTGGTCATGTGGCCGACATGACTAAACACCAGAGGCTCACAGAGCGCTGTTACCTTCCCACTAAAAGTGGTCCCTGTTTTTCTACTTGCATTTTTTACATGCTTTCGAACTGCTAGGTTGGCAGAATCTGGGACAAGTAATGGGAACTCACTCTATTACACAGCACTAGGGATTTGAAGCGCTGAACTGCTGACCTTCTGTTCCACAAGCTTGGTATCTTAGCCACTGAGCCACCACATCCCTCTAGTAGGGAATAGTGGTTGTTAATTTTTAAAATTCAATTTTACAAATGATAAACACATCTATATATACAAAAGTGAAAACCACTCATGCATTAATCACAAAATCTCCAGAACCATAAAGCCTACAAACTTGAAATTTGCCATTTATGTTCCTCTTGGCTTCTAGGTGCTCACTAAGAAAAGATTTTTCAAAATGACCATCAGAGCATTAGTATTTCCTATATTATTATTAACATGCTCTAATGCTAAGGAGTTCTACTCCCCCTCTCCACCTGAAAAGAAATCTGTTCCAAACGCAAAACACAAGCAGAGGAGAGGACTTTCAGTTTCAGTTTCAGTTTTACTTTCACAGCAGCAAACAGCTTTACTACAGAACAGTTGAGCTAAGCCATGCCCAGTCTCCTTCCTGTCTCCTTCTTGCTCACACAGCAAATACTTTTGAGTTTCCAAACACCCCTCAACTCTCTCACATACTGACAGGATGCTAGCCAGATGAATACCGATGGATGCTGCAGGCTGGGACATTCTACTCCCCCTCCCCCTCTGTTCCAATTGCCAGTGACACTATATTAACACACTCTGATGCTACGGAGTTACACATTCTACATTAAGTTTCAGGCTGTAAGTGTCAAATTATCAAGCTTGAGCACATAGTTTCGTAGCGAAGCATGGGCGTCCAGCTAGTAATAACATATATGTAAAGTGTAACTGTGTTATACAAAATATAAAATGCAAAAAATGTCAAGAAACCAAGATGTATATATAAAGTATGACAATGATTTATTTTTCACTAGAATAACATGCAACCCAAACTGGCCAGAAATACTATAGCATCTTTTTTAAAAATAGCAGCCAAATCATTGGCCAGATTTAATCACAAGACTCTTCAACCTGAAGAGAATATTGTTCATGAAGTACCTCATTGGAACACAATATATTGATGTATGGCTTATGCTGTGTTCAACATTTGCCCCATGAAAGCTACACCTTATCCAACGGTACCTAAACGTTTAGCATGCAATTGTAATGTGTTATTTGTGATTCCTATTTAGTTCTCAATCCTGCTGTATACCACAATAAAAGTAGATTGCCCTCTCTTTTACCCTCCCTTTCATCCAAACAGTTGTTTAAGTGGATTGTCTGTTGAGCACTACATGATAAGATCCTTTGCAAGAGGTTCACTATAGGAAAGCCAAGAAATAAAATGCAATGAATAGAGAGAGGAATGGTGTGATTTGGACAGTTAAAATGCAATGGGAAACCTTGCCCCCGTGCTTTGAGACAGAAATATTCACAGATGGGTTTTCTTAAAAATTTGAGGGGGATCTCAATATCTTGTTTTTAGCATGTCAGTTTCTATATATGGCAAAAAAATTATTTATTTTTCAGCTATCGTGCTACAAATCGTCATATCAAACTGATATGATTTATTATGCACTGGATCTGTACAACTGTAGACACTCATTTTAAGCATAGGGTGTACGTAGCCAGAGAAGTCTACAATGCTTATTACTACTGAGTAGTTCTGGCAGCCTAAAATTGCTACTTTCATTTTGTTCACACATCCATACATCCAATATACACCACAGGGAATGAACTAGCTTTGCGCCAGCTGGCTAGCAGTATCAGGGGGATGTCAGGTCGTTCAGGCTTTCTTTCATCAATTTCACCTCGCATCCGGGCAAGTCAAGGGCTGGCTTCTCCTTCCAACGGCACGCTGCTAACTTTTCCCACTGGAGTGGTGCCTATTTAGTTACTTGCTTCCGAACTGTTAGCAGGAGCTAGAGGCAAATGACAGGAGCTCACTCCACCAGACAGTGCTTGGGGCTCAAATACCGTGTTTCTCCAAAAATAAGACCGGGTCTTATATTAATTTTTGCTCCAAAAGACGCATTAGGCCTTATTTTCCAGTCAGGCCTTATTTGGGGGAACATACGGTACTAAATGAATCCATCTAGCTGACAATCTTAACTGAGCCTTATTTTGGGAGTAGGGCTTATATTAGAAGCATCCTGAAAAATCATGCTAGGCCTTATTTTCGGGTTGGGTCTTATTTTTGGGAAAACACAGTAGCTGGAGTGCTGTCCATCTCTCGTGGAAAAATCCAATGTCTTTAAACTGATGTGCCACCCCACTGCCTGTGGTAGGCACCTAATGTATGCAAAACTGAGAATAATATCTCATTTGGTCTCTGAACTCTCTAGATGATCCCATTTCCAAGAAAAGAAGATCCCTGGTGGAGGAAACCAAAGACAAATGTAATCCTACATCTGGTTTCCCACAATGGTTACAAGTTGTCACTTGAGAAGTTTGACATGAAGTTCAGATTTTGGAAGAGTTCTGAACTCAACAATGCCAACATTTTCAGAGCATCTTTTTCACCAGAAATAATGAGCGCAGAACTCATGAGTGAAGAGAATAGTAATTAAGAGAGAAGTGGAGGAGGAGAAGAAGAAAAAATCAGCCTTTGCATAAGATATGGCAAGTGTGAACAGTTCTTTTCGGTATATTATTTTAATAAGCAATGCTTTTACCACTGCTTAAAATGCTTTAACTGAAAACTGGCATTTTGCTAAGCTGCCTTTGTTTGCCTCTACTGGGACTCTGTGAGATAATATGGTAACCTTTCGGAGATAATATTGGGACAGAAAGATCATGTTCCATTTTTTTATCTCTCTTTTTAATGACTTCAAGTCAGTCTTGACTCCTGCTGACCACCAGGAATGGTGTCTGCAGCTACCTTTCAGAATTTCAGAAGTGGTTTACCATTTCCTGTTTCCTACGGCTGACTGGCCCTAGCTGGATTTAGGTCTAAGGTGAGGCAAAAGCTCATGATTTTTGGGTTTCTAGCCTGCTACCTTAACCAATACACCAAATTGACTCTCATTTTATTGAATTAAAGGTAACAACTGTTAGAAGTAAAAGGAAAGAATATAAAGTTGATTTATTTCATTAAGGTTAAAACAAGATGTTGTTGTGCAATGTTTTGACAACTTTTTATGGGCTTTACACTGAGATCAGGAATGGAAAGCTGATGTTTTATCGATAAGGATATTTGAGGAAGAGATTTTTTTTTAACCTTATAGGGGTGAATAATATTTTTTTTTTATATTTGTGTTGGAGGTTGAGAAGTAACTACATGTTATTCTTTTTCTTTATAGTCTTCCTTGACTTTTACTTCTCTCTTTCTCCCCCCCTTTCTTGAATTTTTTATTCTTTTTTCTCATTCTCTTCTGTTTCTCTGAAATTAGTTTATATTAATTTTATTAATACAATTTTTTTTAAAAAAGGAAGTTTTATGATGTGATATTTGGTCTTACAATTTTCTCTTTTGAAAAAAGAGAAAGTTGAGAGAATTCTTTCACATGAGGCAGGCACATAGATAATGGGCAGGTAGTGAGGTGTAGTAAAAGAGGGATATTTTACACAGGATGAGCTGAAACCATTACACAAATGTTCAGTCTAAAAAAAATGATCCAAATCTTGTGGTTTCTTTTCCCACAAAAGAAGGAGAAGGAGAAGGAGAAGGAGAAGGAGAAGGAGAAGGAGAAGGAGAAGCAGAAGGAGGAGGAGGAGGAGGAGGAGGAGGAGGAGGAGGAGGAGGAGGAG
>WNWU01000034.1:3103984-3182941 GCA_012654045.1 Ptyas mucosa | reverse complement strand
CACAAAAGAAGGAGAAGGAGAAGGAGAAGGAGAAGGAGAAGGAGAAGCAGAAGGAGGAGGAGGAGGAGGAGGAGGAGGAGGAGGAGGAGGAGGAGGAGGAGGAGGAGAAGGAGAAGGAGAAGGAGAAGGAGAAGGAGAAGGAGAAGGAGAAGGAGGAGGAGGAGGAGGAGGAGAAGGAGAAGGAGAAGGAGAAACAAGCCTCTCTTTGTTGTGTGATAATGCAGGGGTAAAAGTGCAATGCAGGGATTAAAGTGAAAACATATTTATTGTAATTTTTATTTATTTATTTCCAAAGTTAAAATACAGAATCAAAACAGAAAAAGAAAAAAATGCATGTTTCAAAAGCAACTTTTTTTAAAGAAAATGCCAAGGATTGTATGGTGTCAGGTTAATATGTAAGGGCTAATGGTTAGGGTGAACAGGAATGAGGTTTTAGGGTTGAAGCCTAAACTTCCTTCCTTCCTTCCTTCCTTCCTTCCTTCCTTCCTTCCTTCCTTTCCTCCCCCCTCCCCCCTCCCTCCCTCCCTCCCTCTTCTTAATAATCCCAATCCCTGATTTAATGAGTCAGCCCAGAATTAGAAAAACATAAATATTAATCTAACCAGGACACACTTGGGTAATCTTTTTTCAGGCTTTACAGGAGCTACTGAGAAGATTCAGAGATGGTGATTAAAGTCACGTATCACTGCTAAGAATGGTCTTGAAAGGTGGGATAAACATGCAATTAATTAAAAAATAATAATCAGGTGCCCTCACACAAGTTCTAGTACACGAAAAAGCAAATGAAATTTATCATGCAAAATTTTCCATACTCAATTATTCTAGAAGGGTCTTCTTTTTGTAGGCGGGGTGGAGTAAAAAAACTGATGGTAATATAAAAGCAGGCAATAAAATGTCATTTTTGTTCTTTGGATCACTTCCTTTTATTATCATCGCTCTGTTGGTACTCTATCGACCTTTTTTTCTGTAATTTTGCAATTTGTTTTGTTTTGTGTTTTAATGGACCGTATGTATTTAGTTTTACTACTGAAATCAGTGGGACCTAAATAGGTTTAATTTTAGCTGGATCCCGCTATAGCTTTTTAATTGGTTTATTATTCAGATAAATTCCAGATCTCCCATAGATATTCCAGATACCATTAATTTAAGAAAAAAAAAAACTCGCAGAGGGGGGAAGACAGAGAAATCCCTCTGCTCTAAATATAGATGAGCTTTTTTATGCTTACCCACAAATTATTGTTATCTTTCTTTCCCATAATGATAATAATAACCAGAAATGTCTTAGTGATCAACTTCCCATTTATGCAGAGTTTACATAGGTTGAACTCATTACCATCTTTTTGTTTCCATCTTTAATTCACCATATTTAAATCATTTTTAGTGTTAGGTTTTTTTTTAGGGTACCTTAAAACTCATTTTCTTCTGGCCCCAGGAAGACAGAATATCTTATTTTTTTTATTAGCAATGCTATAATTGCTGCAAATTTCACCCCATAAATGTTAAACAGGAAAATCTAATCAGTGAGCCTTGCAATGCTAATGTCCTTGAAGTATAAAGGCAAGTTTCTATCTTTTTCCCCCTTTCTTTTTTTTAAAAATCAAGTATTTTTTTAAAAAAATCATCAGTTGGTATTGTCATGAAAAAAAATGAACATCTACCTCCCCCCACCCTTCCTTACGTCGGGGTGAAAAATGGCTTTCCATGTGCACATTTTCCCCTAGACTTTGTAGTCAATTAAAGGCAGTTTGTTAGCAAAACCAGAACTTGTTTCTCCTGACAAAAAGGAAAGTTGGAGTCATGCTCTGAGTAGCATACAACTTTACAATATTTCACTGGGATTAAATGCAATGTAACTGTAAAAGCGAACTGCATATACTGTACAAGTTAAGTTTCTTAATGTATTTGATAAGTCTTTAAACCCAAGGGTCACTCTGTCTTGACTGAGAGTCAACTTTTTGCTCTCCAAAATTAGGGGACTTGAGTTTTAGTCCTGTCTTAATTATGAAAGCTGGCTGGTTGACTTTAGATCAGTCCCTCTCTTCGGCTCACAATGTCAGACTTAAGTGACAAGCCTGTCCCAACCAAAGGATCAACAATCAGCTGATCCAAAAAAAGTGGACCTTGTACTTACAGGAAAATGCTAAGAAATAAAAAGAAAAAAAAGTGCTATATTCATGAGCCATAATTTTGGTAAATTTTATTGAAAGCACTGCACAGTCTTAATTTCAGAAAACTGCGGTTAGAAAATTCAAAATTCAGATACAAATCTTTATTGTCAGTGCACAGCATATGTACAATGAGATTGGTTGAGCTCCCTTAGTGCACCCCCCCCCCAAACACAATAAAACTCACAGTGAAAACAGAAAATCCCTAACCCAATAAATCATATTAACAAAACACCCAGTCCTATTGCACTAGTGTGAACATGTTACACATTGCACTGGCCCTGCAGTCCATCATACTACGTAGTTATGTTATTTCTCATTCAGGAGTCTGACAGCCTATGGATAAAAACTGTTCTTCAGCCTGTTGGTGCTGCTGGCTCTACTTCTATATCTCCTTCCCGATGGTAGGAGTGTAAAGACGACACTATTATATATGAGTGATGTATTTTGCTGACAGTGCAACATTTCCATGTTATAGTGCATGCTACAGATTTCTGTTTAGAAATACATATGTCCTACTGGGGTAAGTAAGTTTATTTTAAGTTGGTATAAAATTGGTTTCTAAGAAAAGTTAACTGAAGGCTGATTCAAAAGCTGTGACTATCGCACCAAAACTAATGTATAGCAACAGTGCCACCATTGGAAGAGTAGTTGTATGGATTATCCAATTCTATTGTATAGGTCAGTGATGGCTAACCTTTTTGCCATCGCGTGCCAAAAGCGAGGGGAGCGTGGTGGGGTCACATGCACGTGTGCCCATATCCATAATTCTATGTGCCTGTTAGGATTCTATATGGTATATATAATGTTAGAACCAGTTGTCCAGGCAATATATATATACTGTAACTTTAAACTGTAAATGTTACCTTCTTGCTGAGTCATGCTGTAATGGGATAATGACTAGTTGGGAATATATTTAAACAAAGTATTGTAATCTGGTCTGTTAGAAGCTGCTAGTGTGACTGAACTGCTATGAGCTGCTATTGTGAAGGAGTTGCTATCTGTTGATGGATCTGCTACCATCGTGGTTTGTTAACCAGAGTGAGTTGTTTGGACTGATTTACTGGACTGATTTATTGGTGAAGACTTGGGATTTGTTTATGACTACGCTACTGCTTTTTCCTACGATAAAGTACACTTTTGCTAAACCAGTTTTCTTATTCATTGCTCTCAACGTTTCCTTGTGCAGTTACTCTGCTGGTTGATAAAACAACATCAATATCCTTAACATGGGTTATGGGCCCAGAGCCAACCATAACTAACAAGGATTGTTAAAAGCTAAACTGAGAGTTAATGTGAATAGTACAAACTGTGTTTGTGATAAACAATCCAAGTGAAGATGGCTCTAGAACAGGCAGCAAATTTATCCATGATAACCCGGCTGGATGGAACAAACTATGTATCCTGGTCTACAAAATGTAGTTTACTTCTGCGTAGAGAAGGACTTTGGGACATAGTTAATAATCCACCGGATGTAACAGCATGGAATCCTGACGATGAAGAAGATGCGAAGAAGATAACCAAGTTTAACAGTGACAATGAACGAGCTCTTTGCATTATTGGACTAACACTGGGTGACCAGCAGCTTGTCCATATTCGTGGCGAAAAGTCTGCTGCTAGGTGTTGGACCAAGTTGAAGAGACTATATGTTCGAGACACTGTGGGTGCTCATATTTATCTCACACGAAGATTGTTTAAACAACATCTTCTTAAGGGTGGAGATATGATGGCTCATTTGGAATCCATGACCAGAATTTTCCAGGAGCTACATGAAAAGGAACTGATTTTCTCGGAACTACAACAAGTTTATATAATTCTTTCTTCATTAGACGATAGTTATGATGACTATGTTTCTTCGTTAGAGGTTTTGTCCAGAGATGACCTGACATTGGCTGGCATAACTGGTAGGTTATTGGAAGAATCCAAAAGAAGACAAGAAAGGGATCAGTTGAGAGTGCAACAACCAAAAGAAGAAAAAATGTACTCAACTGCCTATGTTGTAAAACGTTGTTTTGCTTGTGGGGCTAAATGGCATATAGCTAAGTATTGTAAAAATAAGAAAATGCCTGTTAGGGACAATATTAGACCCAAGAAGGGTTGTAATTTAGCTATATCAAATTCAAGTACTGATGTTAACCAGGATTGCTGGGTTGTTGACAGTGGTGCTTCTCAATCTATTTCTAGAAACAGAAAATTTTTTGTTAAAATGGAGAAGAGTAACCAGCATGTAAAACTTGCAAATGGTTGGAAAGTTAAGGCAGCTGGAGAGGGTGTTGCTCATTGGTCATTTAGCAATGATCCATTGCCTATGTTATATATTCCTGGGTTAAAATTTAATTTATTATCTGTTAAATCATTACTGAAATTTGGGTTTACAGTAACATTCAAACATGGTAAGTGTTTTATTGAGAAAGATGGGAAAGTTGTTACTGCAAGTTTAGAAAATGATTTATTTGTTTTACGAGATAACCCAGTATTGATGGCTAAGTCTAAGTCTGTTTATAATAATGTTAAACCACATGATGAATGTATTCATCTGTTACATCGGAGGCTTGGGCATTTAAACTTCAGAACGTTAAAACAAACAGTACAATTATCTGAAGGAATAAAACTACAAGCATGTAGTAAATATCTAAATTGCAATGCCTGTAGTCAACAGAAGAGTAGGATAACACCAGCAAACCGTGTTAATGGTTTTAAAACTACAAACCCATTAGAAGTTGTTTTTATAGACCTAATTGGACCCAAGAAACCTAGCATTGGCGGTGCCTGCTATATTCTAAGCATGGTTGACCATTATTCAAGGTACGGGTTCTGTTATCTTATGAAAACAAAAAGTGAAACATTCCAGCATCTTACCAACTGGATACGTTTTGTGGAAAGGAAACAGAAATTCAAGGTTAAATGCTTAGTTACTGATAATGGTACGGAATTTACCAACCAAAAGTTGGAAAAGTTTTTGCAGGATGCAGGGATCCAGCATAAGCGGTCTGCTCCGTACAGACCACAGCATAATTCGTATATCGAACGAAGAGGTCAAACATTACAGGCCATGATTAGAACTATGTTAGCAGATTCTGGTTTGCCTAATAATTTATGGGGTGAAGCTGCCATGTGTGCTAACCATGTGTTAAACAACGTGGTTCATTCCTCTACAGGTGAAATTCCATTTGTTAGATCAGGCGCAGGAAAGAAGACAAGACCAGCGGGGTCTGTTCAACAAGTTTTATTCAGCTCTTAACTAAGTCAGAACAGACGAACGGCTGTGCTGCCGGAGCCCTTTTTATAGCGCTCCGGCAGACCAGCCGTCCAATGACAGCGGTTTAACTTTCCCGCCCGGAGGATTAACCAATCCCCGGCCGGATGTCCTTATAAGGACATAACACCATTCACCTTATGGCATGGGAGGAAACCTAATCTTAGTTATTTACACACATTTGGAGCCCCAGCTTGGGTACATATTCCATCTAGTTTAAGGAGAAAGGATCAACAAAGAGCCAGAAAAATGTTTTTCGTTGGCTATGAATCAAACCATAGATCTTTTAGATTTTGGGCACAGGGAACTACGAGTGTATACTGTAGTGCTAATGCTAAATTCCTAGAACATGAAGGTTGGAATAGACTAGAGCATGCAGACTATAGACATGATAATAATACTGTTAGTATCGAACATCAAATTCCTGATGATATTCCTGAGGATTTAGATGATGCAAAATCCTCTATCAAGGAGGAAGAACAGGAAATAGGTTTAGAGGATGTAGGTTTAGGGGAGGAGTCAGAGGAATCATCTGCTGTAAGTCCTGTTTTACCTAGAAGATCCACTAGGGAAAGGCATCCACCTGATCGTTATAAAGCGACTGTGGTTTGCCAGATTAACATTGAGCCTTCAAGTTATGAAGATATCAAACTTTATCCTGATAAGGAGCAAAATGCCTGGAAGGAGGCAATGAGTAAGGAAATTAATTCTTTAACTAAGTTAGGTGTTTATGAAACTGTGAAATTGCCACCTGGTGAAAAATTAATAGGTTGTAGATGGGTTTACAAAGTTAAGAAAAGCATAGATGGTACAGTAACCCATAAAGCTCGCCTTGTAGCTCAAGGTTTTTCTCAGACTGAACAAGATTTCGATGAAGTTTTTGCTCCTAGTTTACGTGCAAGTACTTTAAGAACAATGCTAGTATGGGCGGCTAAGCATAAATATAGTATTAACCATATAGATGTAGAAACAGCATATTTACATGCTCCATTAAGACACACCATCTATATGAAGAAGCCTTTAGGAGTCGAGACACAAAACCACACTGATTGTTGGAAGTTACATAAAAGCCTTTATGGTTTGCGACAATCAGGGTTCGAGTGGAACCAATGTATTGTGAAAGAGCTAAATAGGATTGGTTTTTATGAAGGTGTAGCGGATAAGTGTCTCTTTAAAAGAGAAACTAATGGTTTGGTATCTTTTTTGTTACTGTTCACAGATGATATAGCCATAATAACGAAAACTGACAAAGAAGCCATAGATATTGTTCAACAGTTACAAACCAAATTTAAGATCAGAAGTTTGGGAAATATTAGGCATTATTTAGGTCTAGATATTAATCAAACAGCTAGGGGTTATAAAATATCTCAATCTAGCAAAATAAGCCAAATGTTAAAGCGTTATGGAATGGAGCTCTGTAAGCCAGCGAAAACGCCTATGGCACAGGACTTTCAACAAGGAGAGGTCCAAAGTCCTAAATTCAGTAGGGAGATCTACCAGTCTCTTATAGGTAGTTTATCTTATCTAAGCAATTGGTCAAGACCTGATATTTCATTTGCAGTAAACCAATTAGCGAGTTATAACGCAGAGCCGACTGATAGACATTGGCAAGCCGTAAAACGTATATTAAGGTATCTGAAGATGACGATGCATTATGCATTGTATCTAGAACCTAACAATGATTTAGTATTAAGTGCATATGCAGATGCCAGTTTTGCTACTGATGTGACCACTAGGAAATCCACATCGGGTATGGCTATCATGTTAGACAATTGTTTGATTAACTGGAAATCAATTCGTCAAAAACATATTAGTCTTTCGACTATGGAGGCAGAATTTTCCTGTTTGTCACTCGTTTGCACTGATTTGATTTATTACAAACAGTTAATGATGGATATTGGTTTAAAGATGGATTATCCAATTGTAATACATGAGGACAACCAAGCTGCTATAAAAATGGCAACAAATTTAGCAGTCAAAACTAGAACTAAATATACTGACATTAGGTATCTTAATGTTCGTCAATGTATCCAAAGCAACATGGTTACGTTAGAATATTGTGTGTCAGAAGACAATATTGCTGATGCATTTACCAAAGCGCAAGGTGCTATAAAACATAAAACATGTTGTGAAAGCTATGGATTAAGAATCTAAACTGTATATATTGACCTGTCCAAAGGGGAGAATGTTAGGATTCTATATGGTATATATAATGTTAGAACCAGTTGTCCAGGCAATATATATATACTGTGCTCCCGTGCTCTCCCCCCGTGCTCTCCCCGCTTTTGGCATGTAATGGCCCGGTGGGCTCATTTTTCGCTTTCCCTAGGCTCCAGAGCCTTTCTAGGAGACTGGGGAGGGCAAAAATGGCCTTCCCCACCTCCCCTAGAGGACCTCCGGAGGCCGGAAACAGCGTGTTTCCTGACTTCTGGTGGGCCCAGAAGTCCCGAAAATCAACTGGCTGGCAAACACATGCGTACTGGAGCTGAGCTCACGTGCCCACCAATATGGCTCTACGTGCCACCTGTGGCACCCGTGCCATAGGTTCGCCATCACGGGTATAGGTAGTCCTCAATTTACAACAGTTCATTTAGTGACTGTTTGAAGTTATAATAGCACTGAAAATGGTGACTTATGACTGTTTTTCACACTTACGACCCTTGCAGCATTCCTATGGTCACATGATCAAAATTCAGAGGCTTGGCCACTGACTCATATTTATGACGGTTGCAGTGTCCCGGGGTCATGTGATCATCTTTTGCGACCTTCTGATAAGTCAATGGAGAAACCAGATTCACTTAACAACTGTGTTACTAACTTATCAATTGCAGTGATTCACTTAACAACTGTGGCAAGAAAGGTTGTAAAAATGGGGCAAAGCCCACTTAGCAACTGTCTCACTTTGGGCTCAATTGTGGTTGTAAATTGAGGACTACCTGTATTATCAATTCCCAGCATGGCAAGTCTTTGCTTTTCTTTGCTCTGTAGGAAAAAGAACCCGATAATTAATACATTATTGGCATCAGTATGGTGAGTGAAAAAAAAAGTCATATTGGCACTGAAATGAATTACATCCATTTTCACCATGATTCAAAACTCATTAATAAGATTGTGATTCCCCAAGATGAACATTTCTATTCCAATGCAAAGGTGATATGAGATTTAGCTATACAAATTCCCAAAGGTACGATGGGGACAAAAGAAGGGCTCACCTATTAGGAACCATAGCTGGAAACATCAATCTCTGTCCACATAGTTGTCATCTCTGATACCTATGAGGCTTGAAACCATCAGATCTAATTTTGAACCAGAGAGAAATTTAGGAAGATAATGAAAAATGATATGGTCATGGATAACTGCTATGTCAGCAGAAAGGCTTAAGAATATAAATATTAATAAGGTCACCTTGGCTATGTATGGCATGCATTTGTATATAAATCCATTGTCTTTTATATTCTTGCTTTAACCTGTTATAACGTAGATTTGATTAAATATACATATTTATGATTTGCAAAGCTTAAGGAAACGCTTGCCTGACCTGTATTTAGTTGATAGATTTCACAATTCTCTTTATGGGCATGATGTGAAGATGTCACATTGAACTTTAGCATTAACAGTATCGTAAACTTATTCAACATCCATATGAAGCCACTGAGGACGGTCATCTGCTGAGCCAAGGTGAAGTTTCATCAGGGTGAAGCCACTAGAGAGGGCCATCTGCTGAGCTAGGGTGAAATCTGTGAGAGATCTTTACTTTGGATTAAACAGGAGACACTGAATAGCCCAACCTCATCCTAAAGAAATGCTAGCAAAATGGACCAGCTGTTCATGATCTGGGCATGAACCGGGTTCCAACCGGCTTTACTACCGGTTCTCTTCTTGCACGTGCTCCGCGCAAGTGCGTTAGGTATCTGCCCAGCTGAGGTACGGCAATCCACTCTGCTGCACCTATCAGATGGGCTAAAAAAGAAGAAATAAAGGTAGGAATAACACGGCGGTGGGTGGGAGGGCTCAGCTCCCGGACAAAGAGAACTGGTTCGGTGATGTCACATCGTCACCACTACCGGCTCAGCTGAACCGGGAGGAACCCACCATGCTGGGCAACCTATGAAATTCAAAAATCCTGCTATGAGAAGAAGTGAAATCCAGAAGGACATTTACTCAGCTTTGGCTAATCTGCTGGATTTGGCCTTTATGAAGCTAAGTTCTCTATGTACTGTTATTCACACCTTCATCACCTAATGGCTGATTATAACAACGTATTCTGGAGATGCTTTTAAATACTATTCAGAAATTGCACCTAGTGCAAAATCTATATATGTTGACAGGTAAAAGTCAACGCTGCAGAATCATACTTTTTCTGTAGTCCCTGCCTAGGTTGTCTATAAGTTTCTGGGTATAATTCTGATTGTTGTTTACCAGCAATAGTGTCATTTTCATGATCTGAATCCTGGCTACTTCTGGGATATCTGCTTCATGTAGAACCTGCCTCTGTGATACTAACATACAATTCGCAGTATAAAAAATCTCATATATAGTAAATGAGATATAGGTAGTCCTCAGTTAGGATCAGAATTTCCATTGCTATGCAAATTGGTTGCTAAGTAAGTCACACCCCATTTTACAACCTTTTTTGCCATGGTTGTCCAGCAAATCACTCCCATTGTTAAGTGAATCATGAGGTTGTTAAGTGAATTCAGCTTCTCCCAGTTACTTTGCTTATCGTAAACTGGCTGAGAAGGTCATAATGGTGATCACATGACCCTGGGATCTGCGACCTTCATAAGTACATGCTGGTTGCCAAATGCCTGAAGTATGATCACATGATATGGCAAAGGTTGTAAGTAAAAGAACTGGTTATAAGTCATTTTTCCAATGCCAGTGTAACTTTGAATGGTCCCTAAATGAATGTTTGCAAGTCAAAGATTACCTGTAGAGGTAGTCCTTGATTTACAACAGTTCATTTAGTGACTGTTCAAAGTTACAACAGCACTGAAAAAGTGACTTATGACCGTTTTTCACACTTAAAACTGTTACAATCTCTCCCATGGTCATAGAATAGAATAGAATAGAATTCTTTATTGGCCAAGTATGATTGGACACACAAGGAATTTGTCTTGGTGCATACGCTCTTGGACTTCATAAAAGAAAAGATACATTAGTCAAGAATCATAAGGTACAACACTTAATGATAGTCATAGGGAAACAGTCAATATAAATCTTAAGGATACCAGCAACAAGGTTACAGTCATAGTCATAAGTGGGAGGAGATGGGTGATAGGAACAATGAGAAAATTAATAGTAATGCAGACTTAGTAACTAGTCATGTGATCAAAATTCAAGTGCCTGGCCACTGACTCAGATTTATGACAGTTGCAGTGTCCCAGGATTATGCGATCAACTTTTGCAGTCTTCTGACAAGGAAAGTCAGTGGGGAAATCAAGTTCCCTTGACAACTGTGTTACTAATTTAACAAGTGCAGTGATTCACTGAACAACGGTGGCAAGAAAAGTCGTAAAAATGGGGCAAAACTACTTCACAAATATCTCACTTAGCCACAGAAATGTTCAGCTCAATTGTAGTCGTACGTCGAGGGCTACCTGTACTTTCATTTAGCGGAAATGCGATCAGCTGAGATGAACCATATTTTGAGTTGAACCAACTTCAGCCTAGTTAGATGGAATTGGGCTGGCTAGAGTTACGTTATATTTGGCTTGTAGTGCTCTGTGACATTTTGAAGGGAAGGAGGGAAAGGCGAAGGGAGATTTGACCCAATTGGCCTGGATATTATTTCCATCCTTATATTTTCCCTCAAATTATATGATGAAAAGGAACCTGGGAAAGCAAACTGCTGAAACAGCACACCAGAAAACATCTGGCTCAGCTTGTCGTAGGTGTGTTAATGGGTTTCCCAACCTGAAGGTCAGCTTTTGATAACAAGCAACAAATAAAGATCTAATCTCTCAGTCAAGTCAAAAGACTTTTCATTCTACCATTCTATTTAGGGGGCTCAGAGCAAGGACTGTGAAATTCATACAGACACCCTATTAACGGCTTGCCCTCAGGAGTGTTGGTGCAGAAACACATTTGCCTATCCTCTAAAGCGATTTGTCCATTACTAAAAGCTGCAGTGGAGTCAATTCATGCACTGTTGGTCCAGAACTAATTTGCATAGCCAACTACATGCAATTTAACGTCATTGGCGTGTCATTAAAACAGGTGAAAAGAATGTTAAACAAAACCTGATCAGCTGCTGTCCTCTGTTCTTATGCGTCGGGCTCATCTGTGAGAATACTGCATTCACAGTTACAGATTATTATCTGACATTTACTTCAATGGGGCTGATTACCAGCAGGGAATAGGATTGCAGCCCGATCCTATAATTGTCTATAAATTGCATTAAGAACTAATTGCCTTGAACTTACAAAGTAATTAAGACCATCAATATTTCAAATGTAAGCTTTCAACTTACAAAATATCTTCCTCATTGTTCATTTCACAGCTGAAAGGGCAAAAGATGAAAAATTTAGTGAAACATACCTTGTCTACATCTACTTATTTCTGTCCCCCAGAACATAACAGAAATATTTAAAAAAATATGTATGCATGTATGTAGGTATGTAATGGGAGTTATTCTGGAACGCTGACATGTGTCTCTGTAGATTTTATTCTGCTAGTAGTTGCTGGCTATAAGGGGCAGTGCTCATCTCTATTTCAAGGCCATTGAGTGAGCCCTGTCCAAAGGCATTTCTGTGGTCATGTGGCCAGTATGATGTCACCTTCCTACTGAAGTGTTACCTATTTATCTACTTACATTTGTATCTTTTCAAACTGCTATGTTGCCAGGAGCTGGGGCAAGAAACGGGAAATAGAAAGGGAGCAGGGGTGAAATCTAAAAATTTCCTCTACTGGTTCTGTGGGCATGGCTTAATTGGTGGGCATGGCTTGGTGGTCAGGTGACCTGGTAGGTGTGACTTGGTGGTCAGGTGACTGGGTGGGCGTAGCCAATATTAATAAATAATAAAAATAATAAACAAAGTACACAAAACAATAAGAGGTACCAAAAACCAACTTTCACACTTTACACACACACAACACAACACAACACAACTGACTCACCCACAATGTAAAAGCAGCTGCACTTGACCCAAAATGGCCCCTGCAACAACCAGGAACCTCACACAGCCACAAAAAGCTCAAAAATCAAGTTTCACACTTTTTCCACACAAAATGCCACATACTGCTTTGTGAGATTTTGTGTGTTAGTGTAGTTAGAGTAAAACACTACAGAAACACACCAAATCTCAGAAAGCTGCACAAATATTTTTTTATTATTTTATTTGTATTTTTAGATAAAAGGAGCTAAATTGAAAACTTCCTTAACTTTAAATTGCTACGTCTAAAAAAAACCTCCTTAAAAAAACCCCAATTAACTATTTTTTTAAAGCTTCCCCCCCAAAAAAACAAACAACCCCAGTTACTTACCCAATTGAAGGCACAAGGCAGGCAGATTCAGTTGCTCACCGATTCACTTCCATGATTATTCTTAGCCATCAAAATAAAGAAACACCCTCGTAACATGAATAAACACGACGATACCTCCTGCCTACCAGACATCTGGAAACTACCCCTAGTCAACAGAAGAGTCCCAGCCACGAAGATTAACACTGGACCCAAGATAACACATGACACCCCCACCAATCATCCTCACCAGATTCAAACCCAAACCCATCCCATAGACGAAATGCAATCACCATCCAGAAGCCAGACCACAGCGGCATCACCAGCTGCTGCATCCCCCTCCGATCCCCACACAAAGCAAACTGACACACGCCATGAACACATGGCAAGACCTCAAACTCAGAGCCAAACCAAAGCCCGGGATGTGGCATCACAGCCATCTGTTCAGGACATTACATCAAAAAACTCAGGATATCACAATACTAGAACTCAGGATGTTAACACACAGCCCATTACCCAGTCATTAAAACACAAAAGACTAATGGGCACACATCAAGGACCTCACCCACACAGGATGTTATGAAACAGCTGACTAATCTGCAAACATCAACTCCATCAATCAATCAAGATGTAACAACACAGGCAACCAACCCGCTCATAGCAACAAAGCCAGGACCACACACCTCCCCACCAGTATTTATAGAGAAACAGTAGCTCCAATCACGCTTTCCTTGCACAAGCATGAAGCTGAAGACATCAGCCTGAAGATGACGAGTGGGACCTCGTCGAAACGTCGCCAACATACTCTCAATCTTACACGGGAAAAGACCCGAATATACCAAAACTTGCATACCCCTACCCGTGAAAATCTATGAAAACAAATATAGATATATCTATATATAAATATATATATAGACATATCTATAGATATATAGATATAAAGATATCGGTATAGATATAGATATGAGACATAGATATAGATATGAGACATAGATATATGTATATGAGATATATGTGTGTGTGTACATACATGTGTATCAGTGGTGAAATCCAAATTGTTTTACTACCGGTTCTGTGGGTGTGGCTTGGTGGGCATGGCAGGGGAAGGATATTGCAAAATCTCCATTCCCATCCCACTCTGGGGCCAGCCAGAAGTGGTATTTGCTGGTTCTCTGAACTACTCAAAATTTCCGCTATTGTTTCTCTAGAACCTGTCAGAACCTGCTGGATTTCACCCCTGATGTGTATATGCATACACACACACACACACACACACACACACACACACACACACACACATACACATATACACACACAAACACAAAAGTGTATCTTCTTTACAATAAAAAAATCCAATTAATTTGGAAACAAAACAAACTGAATGACAGATTTTTTAAAACTGAGATATAGAGGATTCATCCAGATCTAGACAGACTATGAAATACAAAAAGGTTTGGATAATGAAGGTTACACTCTTTATGAAGATTACACTCTTTAAACATTTATTTAAAACGTTTACTAACAAATAAATACAATGAAACTTATTCCTGAGAAGAAAAAAAGAATTGTGCCAAAATGCATGAGAAAACGTTTCTCCCTGGAATCTGTCTGCCTTCATTTCGCTCTACAATCCTGTCAATTATTAATGATCCTTTAAGGAGGGTCTCCCCCCCCCCCCCACACACACACTCCAGGTCTACATTGTCTTTGCATTCCAGGCTCTTTGGAATCTGGCCCCAGAGCTCTGAAATTAGCTCTCTTTCACCTTTTGCCTTTATGAAAGTTTGATGGTTTTTAAAAGGCATTTTAAAATCCTTTTTCTTTGAGAAGTTGCTTTGTGAGGAATCTGTCTAGCTCATGAATATTGGCAAGTCTTAGATGAGTATCTACTTTATATTAATTATAGATGTATATGAGCTCATCTAAATCACAGGCACTGCTTTAGTCATAGGTAATTATGTGGAGATTTGTCTTCATTGTAGGTATCTGTTTCATTGGCTTAGATGTGAGCTATTTAGTAATTTTTGTAGGGCAGTATATTTGCAGTCACTGTGTCTTTTTTCTTGTATTATACTTTGGTAAAATGAACAGGCTAACTAACTAATTAACTAACTACTTTACATGAAATAATAAACAAATAGCTATTTAATTAATACATATTATTGTATTGAATTGAAAGATTGAGGGCAAAAGAAGAAGAGGACGACAGAGAAGGAGGTTGTTGGATGGAGTCACTGACCCATTAGGTGTGAGCTTAAATGGACTCCAGAGGATGGTAGAGGACAGGAAGGCCTGAAGGAACATTGTCCATGGGGTTGCGATGGGTCGGACACGACTTTGCAACTAACAACAACAAATTGTTTAATCCTAAGTAACTTGAACTGCTGTTATTTGTAAATTATTCTTTTTACATTGTGAGTGAAGTAATCTTCAAGGGAAAACTGCAGGCCACATTACCATGCTTTGGTCCTGAAGTATATTAGTTTTCCACTGGAAGCCAAGCAACAGTAATATTAAGAATAAAATTAGCAAACAAACATTTCTCTTTCCCTTTCTTTTTCTTATCAGCAGAGCCCACAAGTCGGAGATCCTAATAATCTTGACTATATAGTGCTCAAATACAGACCAAATAACCTAAAGCTTGAAGCTACCGTAAGTCTCTCTTTAATTACTGCCATCTTCTCTATCCTTCTCAAACATTTTAGAACTGGAAAGCAAGCGGACGGTTTATCAAGTGGAATGCATTACAATCAGCTAAAGTATCAAAAATTTCTGATGGTTGTGCCTTGTAGCTTACAATATACATAGGGTTCTTCTCTTATAATTAACATGGAACTGATGGAAGTTAAAAGCATTGCCAGGCTGATTTGATGCAAAATCCCTTCTTAAGTTTTGGTCCTAAATTCAGGAGAAATGGTTTTCTGTGGCTGTTTTCATTAATAAATAGTACTCTGGGGTTTTCAGTTTATCCATTGTCTCATTAAGAGAAGAATGCAGATATAGTTAAGTAAAATTTCTCCTATGGAGCCCTTGTTGTTCTTCTCTTAAAATTCCCCTTTTGATTTATTCTCTGCAGGTGGTTGACTTTCCTTCTAGCGTACAAATTTTAATTATCTATTTCTTCTTACCACTGACATTGTCAATATTGCCTTTTAATTACAAAGACCAAGGCCAAAGACAACATTCATAAAATGCTCCCAAGGACCTAATCTTTTCCCTTTTTGTTTGTTTGTCGATCTTCTGTTGCATTATTATTGGAATAAAGCTATGAAAATAAAATCAGACACTCTTTTTGCCTTGCTCTAAAAAAGTATTTTAGGACAATACATACAAGTAGTCCTCGACTTACAACCATTCACTTGTTCCAAGTTACAAATGGCAGTGGGGGAAAAAAAAGACGACTGGTCTTTGCACACGATCAAAATTCAAGTGCTTGGCAACCCACGCATATTTACAAAACTTGCAGCATCCCTGGGTCATGTCATCATCAGTTGTGACTTTCCCAGCTGTCTTCCAACAAACAAAGTCAGTGAGGGAAGCTAGATTTGCGAACCGGTAGTAAAAGCAGCGAGAGACTCCACCCACCTGGACATCATCATGGATGATCTGCTCATGCGCAGAAGCTTTTTTTTTTTTTTTAATTTGATTTATATGCCGCCCTTCTCCGGAGACTCAGGGCGGCTTACAATGCGCTAAGCAATAGCCTTCATACTTTTGTATATTTATACAAAGTCAGCTTATTGCCCCCACAAACTGGGTCCTCAATTTACCTACCTTAGAAAGGATGGAAGGCTGAGTCAACCTTGAGCCTTGGTGAGATTCGAACCTGCAATAATTGCAGGCAGCTGATGTTAATAACAGGGCTTTAGACCACTGTACTATCCAAGGCTCTTATTTGCAGCTTATGTGCAGTAGTGAGCGCACGCACACATGCGCTCCCATTGCGAACCATTAGTAAAAGTAAGAAGAACCCACCACTCTTCCCTACCTATAAAAAAAGAAAAATCAATAAATCTCCTATCTTACACTGCATTAGGTGGAAGGCAAAAAGCACCATGCTGGCTTGTAAGTCAAGAACTAAGTCGTAACTTTTGCCAAATACAGAGTGAGTATGCTTCGGGGTGGGGAGGCAGTGGTGGGATTCAACTAATTTAACAACCGGTTCTCTGCCCTAATAATTTCTCCCAACAACCAATTTGCCAAACTGCTCAGAAAGTTAACAACCGGTTCTCCTGAAGTGATGCGAACTGGCTGAATCCCACCACGGGGGGGGGGGGGGGGGGGGGGGGGTTAAAAAATGGGTGTTAGCTGAGTTTGTGGCATCTTGGGCAAACTGGAACAAATCGGACTAGTATTTTTCTTACCGTTAGTAGCCAATACTGCACCTAGCATGAACATGATGGAAATTATCCATCTGGTAATTTAGTCCACACTTTAACTTATTAACAATTTTTTCTCGATACAAGGTCTCAGATTTTGCTCCTACAAAAATAGAAGTAACCTGCAAATGTAAAATGCCAGCAGGCTTAGGAAGGCAAAAATTACATTTTATCTTATTTTAATGTCTTAAATATTTTAGGTCATAAAATTACTTTTTATCTTTATCTTATTTCTTTTTCTTCTTTTAAAGTACACTCAACCTAAGATTTTAAAACAATACAGAAGATAGCCTCACACAGAGAAAAGGTTTTATAGGTTCAGTCACTTAGATTAGCTTTATGTGTTTCCTGAGTTCTATAACTACAGTTTTTTTTAACGTTATGCTACATTTATTTTCTTATTCACTTATCTATGTGGTTAGGATTTGATAAGGATTTTTTTTTAATGTTTTATATTATTGTTCATTCCTTTTTGCCTGTACTGGCCTGTGACTGTAGTTAAGTATTATTTTAATCACCTTAATGAGAAAATTTGTCTTTTTATGGAAAAGCTTCACTTTATGGTCAGCATCCCTATACTTCACTGGTGATATCATGGATAATTGTGTCTTCGAATAAAAGAAATATAAATAGTAAAGAACTAAATCTAACAAACAAAATGATTTTTTTAAAAAACAAAAGATATACGCTGGTGTGTGACTGTGAAACTAAGAGGGGAAGTATATACAATAGATCCAATGAAGGTGATTTGATCTTGTGAAATCATCATCATCATCAGGTCCTGTGGAGATGATATTAGGCACCAAGTATTTTCCAGAGGTTTCATAGTTTTGTAGCATCTTTGGCATTGTCCCAAGAGACATTAATAGCCTTAGAGATCCCTTAAGTGTTTGATGTCAAATTTTCTGAGACCAGCTTTGTTTCTTCTTTCCCTTCAGGACAAAATATCCAACATAATGCAATTTTTGGAGGCCAGTCTTTAGGTATATGTAAGATACAGCCAACAAACCACATTCATTGTTCATTCACAGTTCTCGATAGGTGTTCTAAATCTGATCTTTGTAGCACCTCTTCATTAGTGACATGGTCGCGATATGAGACATGGAGGATTTTTCTCAAGCAGGTTGTTGGAAAACATTTAACCGTTTAGCCGTCTTGATTGTACACTTAAAATTACTGTCCCATTAGAATGAATTGGAAGTGAAGATAGCAAAAGAGGATGTGGAAGCTGCTCAGAACAGAGAGGAAAACAACGGTTTCCTAGAGTGTCAAAGAATTGTATAGACTTCCAATAATGGATAGTATGAAAAAAGATGTTTGGTAGCTTCATAGCTGAAGAAGCTTCTTGGATGAGAAGCGAAACTTCTTCAAAGAAAAACCAGGAAGTCTAGTTGCCTCTTGAAAAAGCACCTTCGGGGCAACCATATCTAGATGAATCTCCAAAGACATGTAGAGGTATGATTGTAGGAAAAATATGGATGAGGAAAAAACAATATCTTTATGTATGTGATTCCTATTGCATTGATAATAATTTGTCAAAGGGCTGAACTGAAACTCATTGTTATAAGTGATGATAACCAAGACAACAACAACAAAAAAAAAGAACAAAAAGAAGTTGTACACCCTGTTAAAATGATGACTAACAGTAAGGCTGAAGATGTGGATGATATGAAGGAGCAATGTTAAATTATAGATGTAGTTTGCTTATGGAATGGCTGTGTAACTCGTTTAAGTGTGCATGAAGACTTAATGCTTGCTAATAGGAAGACAGCACCCATGGGTTTCAGAGAGTTATATTTAGGTTTTAACTTAAGTGCATGGATTATTTTAAGTTGAGCTCATGGATCACTGAGCAAGCATAAGGTGCAAAGCTGCAATAAAGAGAAACATGATATCTTTATGTAACTAAGGGCAGAGTATAATTTAGGGTGATTTACTAGAAAAAAAGCCACAGTAGACAATAGTACTTAGTTGCTCAAAAAAGCTGGTTTGTATCTGGAAGGGAGGGCATCAGGATAGACTTTTTGGCACAGAGTGCTGAAAAGGGAGTGCGTGCACATGGCACCAAGTGCCAGAAAGGGAGCACTTTGCACATGCGTGGTTGTCAGGGCTGCAACCAGGAGGAGGAGCTGCCCAGGGGGCATGCACATGCTGGATAAGGTACTTCTGGTTTCCAGCGTGTGAATGCATGCCAGCAAGCAAATCTTCCGGTTACTGCCATGCACGCCCCGATCAGTTGGCCAGTGCACATGTTTCCGCTGAAAAACAGAAGACCAGCTCTTCCAGTACTGCCACATGCACAAAGGCCAGCTGATCGTTGCATGCGTATGCATGCCAGAAACCCAGAAGAGGAACAGGCAACGCTGCGTGTGCCAGGTGACATAGGTCCATGCCCATGACTTCGGGCACGCATGCCATAGGTTCACCATCACGAGGATATAAACTAGAATAGGAAGCTGAAAAAGCAATTCTTGCAAAAAAAAATAATGCTTCATTGATGCCAAGGCAACAATGTGAATGTCCCTACAAATTGACCTCGAGCTGATTTCTGAAAATCTCGAATAAACCAAAAATTAATTAAGTCCAATTATGATAAATCATTCTATATCCATCATTCTATTCTATAGGCATATTTATTTATTAGGCGTTTATTGTTTACTTAGTATCCTAGTACGATTTACGTTGATTGTTTATTTAGTATCCATGACTATCACTAAGTGTTGCATCTAATGTTTTATGATGAATGTATTTTTACAATGACTATGATAATGATCTATCACTATTGTTGTATGTACACGGAGAGCTTAAGCACCGGAGACAAATTCCTTGTGTGTTTAATCACACTTGGCCAATAAAAAATTCTACTCTATTCTATTTATGTCTATGTTCCTATCATTCCTATTCCCACAGGGCTGCAATGTGAAGAAACAAAACAACAACTAGAAATATTCTACTATTTTCATGCCCATTTCTGCTGGCATTCGCTTCTCTATACTGTATGCATCTTCCTCTATTATCCGGTTTTTGCACATTTGTTTGTTGAGACAAATGGGAAATCAAAAGAATGACTGCATTACTTCAGTAGGTGCAAATTGTCTCAGGTCACCTAAAATGCTTTAAGAAACAAATTTCCCCAGTCCCGGGAAATGAAGAGGAAAAAAAAAGGGGGGGTGGAGTAATGAATCAGCTGTATCTTTCATTATTCTTTCAGTTGCCTTCAGGCTGTGTTTCATATTCTATCTCCTGAATAAAATCAGAAATTTGATTATAAAAGTTTGATTATAAAATCAAACTGTTCTAGGCATTCTTTCATCTTACTACAGTATAAAGGTCTTTTTAAATATGAATATGTAAAATGACAGCCTTCTTTACTGGTCCTACTGCTTAGTATACTTAACATTTCAAAGGTGCTTTTATATTACAATTTATTCTTCGTTCTGAAGGCTTTTAGGTTGCAATTGAAGGGGTTGGTTTGGAAATGAAAAAGCTTTGATGCAGGTCTGTGAAAAAAAATTTGGGGTTTCTTAATTATGTATTTATATTATATTGTATTAATTATATTATATTAATTATGTTATAATATTATTATTATTTCACATAGTTCCTGATTTAGGACTGTAATTCAGACTGGATTTATATCAGTGGTGAAATGTAAAATTTGTTACTACCAGTTCTGTGGACGTGGCTTGGTGGGGGTGTGGGGGTGTGTGTAATGTGACTGGGTAGGCGGGGCCAACTTTTTTTTTTTTTTTACTTTTAAAACCATTTTTTCTGCAACCTCTTCGGCTGAAGAGCTTGTATAAAAAATGCTTTTAAAGGCTCTGACTATCCCAGCTGAATTGCCTGATCGTCAGAGGCTTTTTTTTTTTAAAGGCTCTGACGATCCCAGCTGAGTTGCCTGATTGGCAGAGGCTTTTTTTCCTTTTAAAAGCATTTTTTCTAAAACCTCTTCGGCCGAAGAAGTTATAGAAAAAATGCTTTTAAAGGCCTCTCACGATACCAGCTGAGCCGCGCGATCATCAGAGGCTTTCTTTTTTTACTTTTAAAAGCATTTTTTAGGCTAAAGAGGTTGTAGAAAAAATGCTTTTAAAATTTTTTTAAAAAAAAGCCTCTGATGATTGTGCAGCTCAGCTGGGCATAGGGTGGGCAGGGATTTTTGCTACCGGTTCTCTGAACCACCCGCCACCATCGCTAATGGATTGGGCAATCCAGCCTGGGAGCATTTCACCCCTGATTTATACGTGTAAGTCAAGCCAGTTGTTAAACACTTCTTTTTTTGCAGCAGTTGTTAAGTGAACAAGATAGTTGTTAAGTGAACCCATTGTACCCAATTGGGGCTTTTTGTTGGAAACTGGAAGTAAACATCAGTAGTCTGGCAAATAAGGAGTAAATTATGGTCCCCTGACTAAGGGATGCTACAAAATACCGTAATGCAGGCTGGCTGCTAAGTGCTCCGTGATCACGTGAGCACGGGGGAGGGGCATCCATAGGAAATTCAAAACCAGATTATAAATAGCTTCGGGGAGATCTGTTGTAAATTTGAACAGTCACTAAGTGACCCATCATACGTTGATGACTACCTGTATATTATATTATAATAATCTGAGTTTCAGGGACACGTGCATGGTGAGTGTTTTATTTATTTCATAAACAATGTAATCAATAATACAATAGGCCGGTGTGAAAATGTTGGCTGCAGCTGAGTATCTGAAAGCTCTTTAGCTGAGCAACTGGAATGAAATGTTTTCGGTAATTGCTGATCTGTCTCTCACAAGAGACAGTAGCATATGCTTATCTCAAATAATCAGCCAGGCTGATTATTTGTAACAATGAAATTGAGAAGGCATCATTAAATCAATTATGATTCTTTTGTCTCACCCCTCCCGGAATTAATTGGACCTGAAGCAGTGATCACCATTTTTTTCTAAGCAAAAAACCAAGAGATATCTCCAAATAATCAGAGAAAGAGCTAAAACTAATTAACACTATTTTTTGTTATTGAAAAATATCTACCAGGTCTGCAGAAGAAAGCTTTTTTAAAACAATTGGTCCTACCTTAGTCAAAAATAGGGAATAAGTTCTGTGTGCCTAAACATGCATAGGTATTTCAGTGAAACAACACACATATACACAAGCTGTCTTGGCATAATCTTTCTCTAGATATACATGAAATCAAAAGTCTTGTAAGGCATTCTCTGCTGCTACAAAAGCAATGTTTATGTAAATCAAAAGTCACCACCCTAGCATCTCTCTCCCTCTCTATTTTGTGGCCATGCCATTCCTCTCTCTTACCAACCAAGAAGCAGAGTAGCGATGTGATACCTTTGTCTACTCTTGGAAGCTTTGCCATACTTCCCATTTTCCTTCCTTTCTTTCCCTTTTGTTTCCCTCCTCAAAATATGGGGCAAAATGAGAAAGTTTTTAGTACTTCTGCTTTGAGGGAATTGTGTGAAAACACAAAAATACAGATAAGCCACTTCTTTCTCTGAGACATTGAGTTACTATCTCCGAGCTAGCTAAATGTAAACGTGCAAATATAAATCCAGTTCTGTCATTTAATTTCAACCACAATAGCTCACAAAGTGATTTGTGCACGCACGCGTATATATATATATATATATATATATATATATATATATATATATATATTTACACACACACACACACACACACACAGAGTCTCAAGCTCCTTGTGAAAGATCAACCAGCTTTTTGTTGGAGAAATTTACATGAAGTAAACATTTTTGCACTATTAGATTCATTGTGTTCAAAGCCTTCTTCTAAGTGATAGATGCTAGTGCTTCACAGAAACATATTTGTCTTCTTCTTGGATGATTATGTTTACTGCCTTCTATTGACCTTTCCAAGTAGTTTGATTTTATCTTTATTTGGTTAATATATCACTGCCTTTTAAAAAAAAAATCCTGTGTCTCAAACTACATTTTTTTCTTTTCTTTTATAGACCTCTGGTGGACACTATTTTCTTTAATATGAGCACTGGCTCAAACTTGCTGTCGTTTATTAGGCATAATTTTGCAACATGGTTTTGCAGCATAGCCTCTTTACAAGGATATTTATTCTGCATTTTAACATCCCGGCTGCTTCTCTGCATCTAACATTCACGGTGCTCATTCACCCAGATTATATATATTCTCCTACTTTTTGTAGCATGCATTTTCCATAGTGGGAACGCAGCAGAAGTTCTGAAAGAGGACCTGGAGATTCCTTTGCGTTGATTGCATCTTCATTTTTATGAAGGAGTAGTAAAAGCAAATTGTCTTCTTTGCCCTTGTCTTTGGAGGGTGGGCCAGATGGCATTGGCTTCAATGGGAGTGATGGGACTATGAAAATAACTCCATTGACGATTACAGGAATTCCTCAGCTAAAGAAATTTTCAAGATCCCAATGGTAGAAAACTCATTTTTAAGGACAAAAGTGGAAAAGGAAATAAGGAAGAGCAGAAGAAAGAGCGGGAAGGTAATCCTTTTCCCACCCAAGCATTTAACTCTTCAGCAAAACTTGTGTAGACCATCATAAAATTTGAATTTCTCCAACTCATCCAACATTATCATCTCCTCACCCCGTCATGTTATCCCAATTCTTTTTTAAATATTGTAGGGGACGGTCTGTCAGGGTCTTCATGCCTTTGGTGAGAAAGGCTGAGTCAGCCACAGATTTTGTCATAGTCAACAGGTGACTAGTCACTAGGACCACCAGGGACATCCGTGGGATAGGCAATTTAAAAAGTCAAGATAGTGTCCACTGCCATGCAATTAAAATTCTGCCTCTTTTGCATACACAGAATACACTTTAAATAACTGTGAGGCTTCAGTTGTGTGATCACACTAACCAAAACTTTGAACTATTGTCCAAAACACAAGACAAGAAACAATGGATGGAAACTTATCAAGGAGAGAAGCATCCTAGAATTTAGGAGAAATTTCCTAATGGTGGGAGCAATCAACCAGTGAAAGGGCTTGCCTTCAGAAGTTGTGGGTCTCCATCACTGGAGGCTTTTAAAAAGAGACTGGACAATCATTTACCTGAAATGGTATAGGGCAGTGATGGCTAACCTTTTTGCCATCGCGTGCCAAAAGCCGGGGGGGGGGCATGGTGGGGTCACACGCACACGTGCCCACATCCATAATTCTATGCGCCCCAACCCTCCGTGCTCCCTCCGTTTTTGGTATGCGATGGCCCGGTAGGCCTGTTTTTTGCTCTCCCCAGGCTCCAGAGCCTTTCTAGGAGCCTGGGGAGGGCAAAAACAGCCTCCCCCCCACCCAGAGGCCCTCTGGAGGCCGGAAACAGTGTGTTTCTTGACTACTGGTGGGCCCAGAAGGCCCGAAAAATCAGCTGGCCGGCACACACATGCATGCCGGAGCTGAGCTCGCGTGCCCACTGATATGGCTCCACGTGCCACCTGTGGCACCCGTGCCATAGGTTCGCCATCACGGGTATAGGGTCTCTTGCTCGAGCAGGGGGTTGGACTAGAAGACCTCCAAGGTCCTTTCCAACTGTATTGTTCTGTTAGCCTATGTTAGAGAAATATCCCCAAGGACCACTTCGGTTTTAATCATTTTCTTCTCCCTCCTGTTCTCTCCTCACTATCCTGTTGGGCTGTTTGAAAAATCTGAACTTGGTTACAGAACAATTCCAGTTAAGTTAATGATATTGTCAAGTTGCCTCTTTTAGAAGGAACACTCTTACATCTATCTTTCATTGCATTTTCTGGAATTACTCAGAGTCCTAATACTTGCTGGTCCAGTGTTTGAATACTAATGATGTGATTGTAACAAAATAAATGGTTAGAGAAGAGATTCTCCTCCTCTGATGGAATCAGAGATGTATGGTGCTCTTGTTGATAGATGAATACCAGTAATTAGCAATATTTCATCTGAATTGGGCTAATTTTGTAGCCCAATGCCTATCTCATCTTACTTCTCATGAAATTATTGATTGTGCTTCCTATCTTCAAAGCATAAGCACCAAGCATACTCTTGGTCTGACTGGGAGAACGTGGTCGACAGAGAGTCATGACAAGAAAAGCCAATGAACCTTGGACTGATTTATCAACACTGGAGTATCTCAAGGAAGTTATAAGTGCATATATAGCATTACTCTTTCTTGAGATAATGGAAAAAGAGGCCGGGAGCACTGCTATTAGTTGTTGTACTATTCTTACAGAATACTTTCCCTTTAAATTTAAAACTTCCACCATCTCTTCCCATTAAGAAGTTGCTTAAATTAAAATGAAACTTAATTGACACTATTTTAAAATTTCAATTTTGCTTCTGGTTTCCATTTTCATCTTGTATTTCAATTGGACTCTTCCTTTTTCTGTTGCTGCTGCTGCTGTTGTTATTAATTATTAACAATTTTGATTGTAATGCTCCTTACCATGGATGTTATAACTTTAGTGGATTGCTGTAAACCACCAGGAGGCTTTTTAATTTGGTGATAGGCAGATAGAATGAATGAATGAATGAATGAATGAATGATCGATCGATCAGTAAATACTATCAGTTCCTTTCTTTATGCCCAGCATGGGGTTTATTGAATACTGGCAGCAATGCTAATCCGATAAATGAAACACTTTTAATAGATTCAAACTCATAAAGGAAAATCGTGTTATTTTATATTTATCCATGAATTTTAATGCAGACACATTTGAGAAACGATTAATGAAAACTTAGTGCTGCACTCCAGTAGTTAGAGAGGCATTTCTCAGATAGACATGGCAATAAATCTGACTTGAACGAAGACGTTGCTTTAATGACATAAATGCACAAGTGAGTGAACTATTTTTATACCATTATGCCCTATTTGTTTGCCTGCTCTTCCCCTAGAACCGTCATCTATGGGGAAGAATGTTAGGAAAGGCTGAGGATTATTTCTATCACTGCAGATTTGCCCATCAAATATTACAATTCCCATTTCAAGCCTAGTAATAGTGCTGAGATTTATGTAGCAGTTTTCCTCAGTATTCAAATTATTTTATATACTAATTCTCCAATTAGTATTCATATACTAACTCTTATCGATAGTGACTTAGTCGTAAATCTAGCTGAGTTCAACAAGACTTTTAGATAAGTTTTACAGCTTTAATAATGGCTCAAACTTTATGGTTACATGACAAATGCTTGGGAAAAAAATGTTAACAATTAGGAATAACCCAGCACAGAGACCAGGTTTCTATGCATAAAATTATTTCAGTCCTGTTTAACCAATCTCTGTCCCATATTTATACAGGTAGTCCTTGACCTACGATCCCAACTGAGCCCAACATTCCTGTTGCTAAGCAAAACATTTGTTAAGTTTTACAACCTGTTTTGCCACAGTTATTAAGCGAATTACTGCAGCTGTTAAGTTAATACCATTGTTGTTGCGTGAATCTGGCTTCCTCATTGACTTTGTTTGTAAGAAGATCGCAAAAGGTGATCACATGACCCTGGGATACTGCAACCGTCATAAATATGAGTCAGTTGCCAAGTGGCTGAATTTTGATCACATGACTGTGGGGATGCTGCAATGGTCATAAGTGTGAAAAATGGTCATAAGTCACTTTTTTTCAGTACCATTGTAACTTCAAACGGTCACTAAACAAACTGTTGTAAGTCAAGTCAAACTGTGAATGCAGTCAGTTGCACAAATATGTGCAGGGTAGGTGTTGAGGGAGGGTAGATGGGCATAAATTGAAGATGTATCTTGTCACATAGCAGACCTGTGAGCTGTGCCTTCCTCTCAGATGCATTGTGGGATAGACAAAGATAGAATTATCCAATTCAGCAAGATGGGCCAGGCTCTATATGGGTGATACGCATATAAACCCTGGCTTCCCAAACCAACTTCAACTCTTTTGTCTGTAGTTGGTGCTTCTCAAAATAATCCACACATATACACCCAGAGCAGGGGTGAAATCCAGCAGGTTCTGATAGGTTCTGGAGAACCGGTAGTGGAAATTTTGAGCAGTTTGGAGAACTGGTAGCGGAAATTTGAGTAGTTGAGAGAACCAGCAAATACCACCTCTGGCTGGCCCCAGAGTGGGGTGGGAATGGAGATTTTGCAATATCCTTCCCCCAGGAGTGGGGAGAGAATGGGGATTTTGCAGTATCCTTCCCCTGGAGTGGGGTGCCACACCCATCAAGCAACGCCCACAGAACCGGTAGTAAAAAAAAATGGATTTCACCATTGACCCAGAGTCAATTTTCCTACCAGTGACTTAAAGAATATCCATCACTGGATATCATCAACCCATCACTGAAGGGATATAACACCTCTCCTTGTGACAATTATTTCATCACAATAATAGCTGGATGACCTTAGAATATGTAACAGTAATAGAGTTGGAAGGAACCTTGGAGGTCATATAATCCAACCCCTGCTCTGACTTACTCCTGAAGAAACGAGGATGGATTTCACACAGCGCTTCCTTCACACTCATTAGATTGTATACATCCTGACGCATCCAGCCAGCAAAATAGCATATAAATTGAGACACAACCAGCATGCAATTTTGTGCATTTCCCCAAGCATTTTAGCATTTTTTAAAAAACCTGTTTTTATGCTTTTAAGTGCCTGCATTATTCTGGGATAATAGCTCTTATCGGTTGTTTTTTTTAAAAAAAATAATTATTACATCTTTCCTACGCTAATCGTTACTTTCGTTTTTTAAAGTGTTTTTAATGTTTGAAGTAAATGTGCAACCCATGTAGGCAAGTTCCATTTGGGGGAGCTCAGATTGGAAATAGAGAAATACGAAAAGTAAAATGTTTATCCTTTACATGCACGCGCCTCAATATATCTGAAAGATTAATTTAAACAAGTGCCTTCTGGTGATTGGGCAAAGGTAGAATCTCTCATGTGGACAGAGAAAATGTTCTGAAAAGTGGATATTCATGAAACATCACCATTTTTTTTCCTGAGTGCCTCAGGCAATATAGAAAACAAGAAAGAAACGAAAGCTTAAATATTTCCACATCTCCCTTTGTATCCACTCATCATTCAATGGAACGATAACAAAGATACCCAGCGGTAATTTTTAGTTGTTGAGGAAAAGAAATGCATTCTGCCCTCAGAGGTTCATTTTTTTTTTTTTTACTTTCTGAAGCTCCGAATATCAGCAGGGTGAATATTTTTAGTAAATAGTTCAGTAAAGAAGCTGTGTTGGTTTTCCATCTTTTAAAGAATTCGCAAAGCACAACAGGAGAGAAATAAGTGATGCATGGCCCAAAAGCCACAGGCTATCTTTCAAACAATGACCAAAGAAGAAATTAAAGTGGCAAGAAAATAAAACTTGTTTTCTCTGGGGGGAAACCACCATTACAACAAAACGTGACATCAGCTGGTGATGGAGGTCAGCAGTGGTGGATTTTAAGATGGAAAGGAAAGCCAGTCCTGGGAGCGAACTCTGGAAATGTAGCATACCCAATCAACTGTAATTTTGTAAGAGGAGATCACTGTCAAAAACAAAAGGGAATTTCAAGATTAGAAACGTGAAGCCAACAAGAAAGAGAAAGAGAGCAAAATGCGGTGCCAAATCACACAGCAGCTTGTAAAATCATCTGATCGGTGAAGCTCAGAAACAAAAGGTGATGATCCTAATCCTGTGTTTGATTAGAGCAGTGCAATATAAGATTAGAGCCGACTGAAAACAATGGGATTTTCTTTGTGATATCATGTAAAATAGTGCTGTAAATTTATTAATAAGGCAAGATCTGTCTGCTGGCTTGGGAGGATAATTGTCCTTCAACTCAAGGTGGCTACATGGACACATCCATAGATCTTTAGTGATAGCAAGACACAAAGGGTTTTGCCTTTGTTTCCTTACAGGATTTGGTTTTCTAGCTTAATCTATGCTTTAATAGATACAGTTTTCTAGCTTAATCTATGCTTTAAGGATTCCCTGGCTATCCTCCACTTAAGTGTCAACCAAATGTGATGTGTGGGTTATGGCCCACACAAATTCAAAAAAATATTACATTCTAAACATGAACACATAAACCATATTTAGTTATTGGATTTCTATATATTTATTTAGTTATTGGATGTCTATGTAGAGCCATGGTGGCGCAGTGATTAGAATGCAGTATTGCAGGCTAATCTGCTGACTGCCAGCAGTTCGATTCGCATCAGCTCAAGATTGACTCAGCCTTCCATCCTTCCGAAGTGGGTAAAATGAGGACCCAGATGGTTAGGGGCAATATGCTGACTCTGTAAACTACTTATAGAGGGCTGTAAAGCACTGTGAAGCGATATATAAATTTAAGTGCTATTGCTATATTTCAACTTCCATTCAGGACTTCAAGGCAGCTCACATTCTAAACTCTTCTCTGATTTTTCCCACCAACAACCCAGTAAAGTAGGTTTGGCTGAGAGATAATGACTGGGTGAAGCTAGTCAGTGAGTTTCCATGACTGAGGATGAACTAGAACTCGGGTCTTCCTGTTTTCAATTCTAACACCTTCACCACTACTCTCGTTTAGAGCATTTTGTCTGAGTGAAGTGTTACCTTTGAGATGTGGAAGGTATTTCTAAAAGGCAAGTGGTGATAAAGAATTAATGGACTGATTTAATACTTCATTACATGAAGAAGGCAAAAATGTCCCTTGGGTGACATGAATAACTAGCTATTTCAACTGTGTGAAAAATGATGAAACCAAAAGTGGTGCATAACTTTCATTTTTTTTTATCTGTGACATTCTTCAAGCTATTCAGAAATAATCCTTTGCTAAATGAAACTACTGCAACCTGTGAGTCAACTTCATTGCTTTTAGATTTATGAATAGTGCCGATTTGTAAATATAAAATAAAGGTGTGTGTTGCAATACTTAGGCTGACTTTTTATGCCCCAAGGAGGGGAATAAAAGACTTTGCGGAAGAACTGTCATGTTGGATACCCTCGCCCCAGTTATTGGTACTGTCCAAGGCTGAGAATTACAAACCTCTGGAAGCTCCCAAAGATGGCATAGTGGGAAAGAGAGGGGAAGAACAGCTAGACTGGAGCTTGTTTGATGGTGCTGAGAATCAAGTGAAAGGATATAGATAAAGCTATGTGACTTAATTGTACAAATGTCAGACTGAGCTTTTAACTTTTGGTCTCCAAGACAGATCACATTATATTAAGTGGCATCAGGGGTGAAGTGCTACCGGTTCGCTCCGGTTTGGGCGAACTGGTAGTGATAAAAACTACCGGTTCGAGTGAATCAGTAGTTTAAAAAAAAGCTACCAGTTCGGGTGAATTCCTCCGAACCGGTATTTCTGATGATCAGCTGTGCAGCGGGGTTTAGCTTTGCTAGAAAGAAGGAAATCCTGCTTCCTAGCGAAGCTAAATCGCACACCACAGCTGATCCCCCCTCACTGTTCTACCTACCTTCCCAAGCCTCCTTTTGGCGCATACTGCGCATGCGCACGCATGCAGCACACACCAAAAGGAGGCTTTGGAAGGTAAGTAGAACAGCGGGGGGGAGGGGGAACCAGCTGTGCAATGCAGTTTAGCTTTGCTACAAAGCAGGAAATCCTGCTTTCTAGTGAAGCTAAATCGCGCGCCACACCTGATCCCCCCTCACATCTACTTACTTTCCCAAGCCTCCTTTTGGAGCATACTGCGCATGCATGCATCTGCACAGAGCACACATTTGGTACGCACTGTGTGTGTGCATGCAGCACATGTTTGGCAAGCACTGCGCATGCGCAGCCAGCAAACCGGTAGAAAACTGGTTCGGATTTCACCACTGAGTGGCATTAATACCAAAGGTGGAGGACAAAGGATGAACGGATTTGGTCATGTAGGGAGCCGTGGTGGCGCAGTGGTTAGAATGCAGTATTGCAGGCTAACTGCCCACTGCCAGGAGTTCAATCCTGAGCATCAAAGTTGACTCAGCCTTCCATCCGTCCAAGGTCAGTAAAATGAGGACCCAGATTGTTGGGGACAATATGCTAACTCTGTAAACCGAGCGTGCTATAAAGTACTATGAAGCAGTATACACCAGTAAGTCTAAGTGCTATTGTTATTGTTATTATTCTGGATCCATTTTTTTTCTATACTGGGAAAGATGTCATGTTGAGAATTGTTGAATATCAATTATGGGTAGGCAGATCAGTCAATTACTAACTATAATTTTCATGTGTAGAGACTGAAGAAAGGAATATGCTTTGCATGTTAATATCAAATTTATCTGATGTTTGTATTCCTCCCAATGCCTTTTTCGAAAGAGGTAGGTATGATTTGAACTATTTAGTCCGATTTTTAATGGGGTAAATATAATTTTTGCTGCTGCTTGCCAAATTCTCTTAAATGCTATGTCCTGTGGGAAATAAAGTGAATAAGATACATCAAGGAAACATTTTTTTTACTCCTATTCCCCTGTACTAGGTAGCTAATATTTCAGTGCTATAACTTTCTGTTCCAGCTAAGCAACTTTTCATGACTTTGTCCTTCTTGCTCCTCTTTCTTTTATTCCTTAATTTCTTGTCTCCCTATATTTGTTGAGATATAAAATTCAATTATTGGGTCATGCATTATGCACAGCCATGATTTGCTGAATAATGTTTTGTTAAATAAACCGTAATTGACTGGCCTTACAAACGAAGAAAATTCACGCCTTACCAATATTTTCAGGGGCTAAGAAGGAAGGAAGGTCAGACAAAATCACTAAAAGGTGAAATTTCAGATATGAGAACTGTAATCATCAAATGCTGCCTGTGTAATTTATTTATATATAATATAACACAAATGGTAGTGTGTTCTTGTGATTAAAATGTTGAATTAGGAGAGAGAAGATTCAAATCGTAGCCTCTTCCTTATACAGAGAAACCAGCTGGGTAACTTTGGGCCAGTCATTCTCAACCTTAGACTTGGGAAGTTGATAAATTTTCTATTTATCAATCAGCAGAGGACCAGAATGATGGATTACAGTCAATAACAGTGTTTCTCAACCTTGGCAATTTTAAGCTAGGTAGACTTGAGGTCCCAGGCAGCATGTTGTTTGGGGAATTTTGGGAGTTGAAGTCCAAGCATCTTAAAGTTATTAAGGTTGAAAATACTAGTCTATAACTTTCCATTAAAAGGCCTTCACTGGTATCTCGCCCTTTGCATTCTACTACTAACCCTGGTCTACATAAAAACTGTGGCTTACAAATCACAATAGTCATGTTTACACAACTGAGGTGGGATTCAGCTGATTCTGTCCCGATCGGATGAACTGGTAGCGGTGACTGCGGGAAGGTCCGCCCATCCACTTGGATGTAATGTGCGAGAACAGTGCATGCGCAGAAGGCCATGTGCATGTGCATAGGAGGCGCGTGCGAGCGAAGCGAGCGTGTGAGCGTGCACACTCACATTTGTGAACCAGTAAGGAAGGTAAGTGAATCCCATCTCTATTACACAACATAAGAAATACAAAAGAAAGACAAAATATGAAACATCCTAGGGCTAAACCAAACAAACCATGTAACAGTTTAGCATCAGGTGTAAACTCAATCACTGCAGAACAATGAGACTCTTAGCCTAATCTATGTCTCACAACCATTGAGCGTATAAATTCTCAGGGCATTTTCCAAGTACATAGCTTCCATCACTTCAAGATCAAATAAAAAAGGTGCTAAATCAGTATATTAATATTTTCACTTCATTATGTATGCATACACTTTTTTTCTGGAGGTATTGAGTCAATATAAGAAGCATTCAATCAGGACTTATGCTTACTGAAATACATTCAAAGACTACCATTATTTTTAAGCATTCCATATTCCATTTACTTCCTATTGACAGTGATTCACCAAAGGATCAATAGTTAATTACGTTAAGTTCATATCGTTCATTAACCCATTTGGAAAAGTACAAACGGAAGCCATCTCTCATGAGTCCCACTCTCTTCCAGATTAGAAAAACATTTACCTGCTGCTATTTGGATCAATTCTTGCTATGTGCTATAAAATACTTATGTGGCATTAAAATGAAGGTTGTTAATCTAAATTTTATGTGCCCATGATTCAGCTGATTTTAACATATACCACTCTACAACTTAAATGAACCCAAATAATTGTATGGGTTCCTTCTTTTCTTCACAACACCCAATAATAAATCTAGCCTGAAATATCCATATATTTCAAAGAGCTGTTGGTCTAAGGTCTGGTTTATTCTGCGGGGTTAATTATAAGGGAACTTATTTTTCTAAATGCCGGTCTTTTGAAATACAGGTTAGAATACAGAATAACAGAGCTGGAAGGGATGTTGGAGATCCAACCCCCAGACAGCAACCCTATTCCAGTTCAGAAAAATGACTATCCAATCTCTTCTTAAAAACTTCCAGGAATGGAGTGCCCACTACCTCTAGAGGCAAGTTGTTCCACTGATTAATTGTTCTCATTGTCAGGAAATTTCTTCTTAGTTCTACGCTGAATCTCTCCTTGATAAGTTTCCATTCATTACTTCATATCTTGCCTTCAGGAGTTTTGGAGATTAGGTTGACCCCTCTTTCTCTATGACAGCCCCTCAAATGTTGGAACACTGCTATTATGTCACCCATAGTTCTTTTCATTAAATTAGACATACCCAACTCCTGCAATTGTTCTTCATGTGTTTTAACTTCTAGTCCCCTGATAAACTTTGTTGCTCTTTCTTCACTCTTTCTAAAGTCCAACATCTTTTTTATATTGTGATGACCAGAATTGGACATGGTATTCCAAATGTGGTCTTACCAAAGCAGAAAAAAACCAGCTTTGAGTTTTGCAGATGTTTAAATAATATATTTATTGTTGCATACTTTTATGAATTATTGTATACTTATGGATTATAACCTACTTTATTAGATACACAAGAGCATTATACAACATTTAGTGATTGTTGGAGGATAACAGAAGTAATACAAATAAAACTGAGGTCTGAAGTGGAGAATTTCTGATAGATTGTGCCATTAACAGAACATTGTTTGAGAGACACAGAAATCCCTGCTAGACTAATTAAAATGTCTAAATCTGAAGAATTCATCCAGAGGCTGTTATTTACTTTTTCAGATTATTTAACAACCATAGTTTTCCAGACATGAGGAGTGTCCATTTAGGCATGCTGCATACCAATCAGTAATTTTGCCTTTACTTGACAATTTCAACTTGAGACAAGAATGAATAGAACAATAGCCATGCTGGGTCAGACCAATACTAACTATATCCAACAATTTTGTTTTTCACAGGACCAGATGACCCTGAGATGTTTACAAGAAGGAGATAATCCGCCCTTTGAAGTATTGTCAGCCCTTTAGACTAGACTAAGAAACCAACGCCTGGCAGATCAATATTACTTTTACAATTATAACATATTTTGCAAGCCTGAATGGTCTTCCTCTCTCCCTCCTCTTCTCTTTGGTGTAAACTACAAAGGATCTTCTCTGAGATGTTTTTTCAGATCACAGTTCTACCCTGGACTCGGGGTTCTTTTATCTACCACTGTTTTGGAAGCAGGTCTTCGTCCTATTCCTTAAGGCCATTATCTCTACCCACTATAGATATACACTACTTCCCTAGACTTGGTATTTGGAGGAATCTTCAAGACTAAGAGATCTTGATAAAGCTGTTATGTCCTCTTTCAAGCCTTTCATGTTATTGGCCACCCCCACATCTTGTAGTAATGATTTCTATAGGATTAATTATATGCAATATGAAGAAGAACTTATTTTTGTTTCTCTTAAATCTCCTTCCAACTAGCTTCATTGGATGGTCCTAATAGTTGAAAGAAGCAGAAAAACTACATTGGGCATGATTTTATGCATCTCTTACACTATTTATTTATTTATGGTCCAAGACGAAGTCAGATCATTTTTTTAAAAATACAGTACATCACAAATACCCGTGAATTTATCTATCAAACAGGAATAAATTATATAAACTTAACATTGTATAGAAGGGACCAAATATAAAGCAAAAGAACCATTTTGCTACTGCCTTTGAAATATCTGGATATTGTTCATTTAATAGGAATATCCCAATCTCTTCATCATGGAGAGTTTATCAAACTAAAAGTGGGTGTAGTAGCTGAAATTGCCAGTATGTGTATAGTGGGCACTTTAAAAAGATGTGTAAAACTTGCACATCTGTTAACCTTTATATTCAAGCAGTTACAGAACTCCATATGGAAGACTATCAACCAGTTATGACTATGTAAAAATAGAAACAATACCGCCTCCCTGTGTATATTTGTGTATGATATACATGTGATCATGACATTATTTAATATCTGTGTTTGTGAGGCTTACATTAATTTCCAAAATATGAGCCACCTAAAAGGTCACCTCAAAAAAAGCCACAAAAAAGGTTACCTTGCTCACTTGAGGCGCAAATAATCATACATTACAAAGATTGTTTGGAGGTGAGAGAAACTTCTATGGTAATTTACTGGGTTTGCTCCATGGATTGCCCCTGTGACTATATAGGAGAGAAGGGGAGATGGCTAATCACCAGATTGCAAGAACATGAATGGGCAGTTAGACAAGGAGACCCAAATTCATTAGTAGCTTCACATTCCAATGAACATGTGTTCAATTTTATGGCCCTTAAGATTGTTGGCGAAGCAAGGACAAAAATAGCCAGAGAAATTATTGAAGCCTGGGAAAGCCCCTTGTCAGTCAATAGCAGTGCTGATTTATTATCAGCTTACTAGGTACTTAGAAGCTGAGGGCAATAACTAACGACTTAACAGCTGGCCATCAACAGCCTAATTAACATCTAACAGCCACATGCAACGATATACCATATGAATACAACATGTAGAACAGCCCAGTGCACACATTTTGGAGGAAAAGAAGTTCCCTGAGGATGGGCTCTAGAACAAGCCCAAAAACTTTGAAGGTCCTGGTGATCTACTCAGATTGGATCCTGCAACATTATCCTGGGACACATAAAGGTTCCCCTCACACATATGTGCTAGTCATTCCCGACTCTAGGGGGTAGTGCTCATCTCTGTTTCAAAGCCAAAGAGCCAGCGCTGTCTGAAGATGTCTCCATGGTCATGTGGCATGACTAAACGCCAAAGGAACGCGGAACGCTATTACCTTCCCGCCAAAGGTGGTCCCTATTTTTCTACTTGCATTTTTTTTTACTTGCTTTCGAACTGCTAGGTTGGCAGAAGCTGGGACAAGTAACGGGAGCTCACCCCATTACGCAGCACTAGGGATTTGAACCACTGAACTGCCGACCTTTCGATCGACAAGTTCAGCATCTTAGCCACTGAGCCACCGCATCCCTTCCTGGGGCACATATATTGCCTTTATTTGTGAACTGTATCTGTCTGCAAATGAATAACAATGAGTTGATAGAAAAATTAAAGGGGGAGTCACAAGCCTTGATTGATTGATTGATTGATTGATTGATTGATTGATTGATCGATCGATTGGTTCGATTTATATGCCACCCTTCTCCGGAGACTCAGGGCGGCTTACAATGCGTTAAGCAATAGCCTTCATACTTTTGTATATACCTGCTTAGTAGGGCTTTCGCCCCCCCCAAGTGGTGTTCTTTTTTATCCAAAGTCAGCTTATTGCCCCCACAATCTGGCTCCTCATTTTACCTACCTCGAAAGGATGGAAGGCTGAGTCAATCTTGAGCCTTGAGCCGTTATCTTTCTCTTACACCTAAATTCTTCAAATCCAGAGGATTGCAAATCCAGAGGAAGAACAGCCTACATGAATCTTTTTTTTTTAAATCTTGCTTCTTGAATACAGAATGTCCGTTTCATTCAGAACTGCTTCACACTAGGGCTGTGCAGCTGCAGATGTTAAACCTGTGAATCATTGCTTGTGCATTGATTTCATTCCCAAAGAAACATACAATACAAAAACTGTCTAACAAGTCAGCTCATCAAGTTCTTTTTCAAATTATGTAACCATTTCAGTCCTCTCCTTTCTTCTATGCTCTGTATGTATTTGACCAAATGGGCTCTTATTAAATTCTGACCGTAAATGTCTGTTCTTAATGTTACATTTCATCAAAAGATTAATTCACATTACTGAGTCTTGTGCCTAGAAGTTGTAGCCCCAACACATCTAGAGGGCACTGGTTGGAGAAGGTTGCCTTTGACTTTGGGCTTTAAATGAGATATAGTATAATTAAATATCTTTAATATACTTTGAGTTTAATTAAACAAAGTACATTCATCAGATAATAGTCTGGTTTAGAGTTATTTCTAAATGCTACCTGCAAAAACAGGCAAACAAAAATAAATAAATCTGTATTTTTCACAGTGTTATCATTACACCTAATAATCAATGTTTTCTTAGTATACATCCCAGAGCAGGAGAGAAGGGGTGACAGAGAATTGTTCCTTCTTTTTCATCACACCTAGAAATATAGTACCGCCAATGAAATTCTCTTAAACTTGAGTTATTTCCTGGAGTCAGAAATGACACTGCTCTTACAAAATGCTCTGGATTTATTTGCTATAAGTTCGATGGGGCAAACATCAAACAAGTACATTCTGGTGTTTCAGATGTAGAAAAGCCAAACACCCGGCAGATTTACTTGCCTGGAAATGAATAATTTTGCAATATAGGACAGCTGATCTATTAAACTAACCCAATAACTCCACAAAACAGTTTGTCTATGTTCCAGTCTTTTTAACGTTGCAAGCCATATTTTGCAGTGATGCACCTATGATTTGAGAATAAATTAAGGCAGTCTTTCCGTTATGGTAAGCTACCCACAGTTTTTCATTCTAATTAACCCCTTCTGCAATTGTAGCACTGTGAGACGGCCCAAACAATATGCCTTAGTATCTGTAATGGGAAAGATAAGAGAAACACATGGGACATGTGCATTGTCTCAGATATGTCCTATTTTTATTTATCTAGACCTGGAAGAACATCTACCATGTTTCCCTGAAAATAAGACCCTGTCTTTTTTTCTTTTTTTTTTTTTTGAACCCTGAAATAAGCGTTTGGCCTTATTGCTATGTGCTCAAAAACTCAATTGGGCTTATTATCAGGGGATGTCTTATTTTGGGGGAAACAGGGTATAAAAATATTCACTTCCAGGTACAATTATGATAGCGGTTGAGGTCAGTCCTTAAAGTCATAGTGAACCTCTCAGGACATATAAGATGAAGTTTGAAACTGCATAAATCCGAAAAATGCTTCTGGACTGCCCAGATATCAGTTGTCCAAGGCAACCACCCCAAGAGAAATACTTGGACAGATTAAGTTGATAAATTCTTAGATAGAATGCTGATAGCATTCTACATTCTATATCCAAGAGAAGGTATAAGGTACAAGTATATAATAACCTTGGGAAACAGGAGGAAGACCTGCTGTTTAGTCTATGGCAAGATGACAGATATCTCAATCCACAGAAGGAATATGGGACGAGAAAATGTCTCAGAAGGAAACATGTTCAATTCTCTGGAAAGTAAACATAAGGGAGGAGAAAAGTGCTTTCAGACTTGCAAGGTATTCTAACTTTACAATAAAGGTAATATTAGTATACATGACTTTAGTTTACTGCCTGAAGTATTTTGAAGGGCTATCATCAGTCCTGTAAGTCTGAAAGTGCTCCCTTGTTTTACTTTTAGTTTTATTTTCCAAAAAGCTGAGAAAAGTCTCTTCTGAAATATTATTATGTGCCCTCATTCCTTCTGTGGACTCAAATATCTCTTGTCTGAATCATATCTAGAGCAGTGGTGGGTTTCAAATGTTTACTACCGATTCTGTGGGTGTGGCTTGGTGGGCATGGCTTGGTGGACGTGGCAGGGGAAGGATACTTTAAAATCTCCATTCCCTCCCCAATCCAGGGGAAGGATACTGTAAAATCTCCATTCCCTCCCAATCAACTGGGACTCAGGAGGCAAGAGAATAGATGGGGGCGGGGCCAATCAGAGGTGATATTTATCAGTTCTCCGAACTACTCAAAATTTCCACTACCAGTTCTCCAGAACTGGTCAGAACCTGCTGAAACCCACCTCTGATCTAGAGCTGTGGATGTTGGTGGAGTAAAAGATTTTTCCTTCAGGTTTTGGTTATACTTAGGGCTGAATATTTATTATGCAGTCACTTATTTAACATGTTGATTTGCCACCCTATCCTAGAGACTTCAGATAACTTAAAATAAATAATATTATTATTAGAGATAACCGTTTGGACAAGTTTATAAGAGATTGGAAGCCATTTGTGGAGCTTCTGTGAGTTAAATATAATAATAGACTGTTAATAGAAGGCTTTGAAATTTATTTTTTGGGGGATTAAAGCTACAGTGTTTCCCCCCAAATAAGACTGTCTTATATTTTTTTGAACCCCGAAATAAGCACTTGGCCTTATTTTCGGGGTGGTCTTATTATTTTGGGGTGCATGGAGCAAGATGGGGCTTCTCTTGCTGTCTTACCTGATTTCCAGCTCTGCGTTTAAATATTTTTGGGGAGGGCTTATTTTAGCGCATGCGCTCAATTGGGCTTATTATCAGAGGATGTATTATTTTTGGAAAAACAGGGTATCAGCGTTCTTAAGGTGAACAGATACTGGGTTGACTTGATAGACAGATAAGAGTTCTGCATATTGGGGATATTTGTTAAGAGAATCTGATGTAAAATAATACTTTAGCAAGAATAGATGGAAAATGTATAACTATTGTAGACTCACAGTGCAAGGGAGGGGAACCTAGTAGATTTGCGTGAGATACAGGTATCAGCATTAAACTAGAGTGGAGGTTATATGTTTACTGTTAATTTTATATTTGTCATATACACTTTTTTCTTTTCTTTTTTGGGGTCTTATTTATGATTCCTGCTTTGATGTTTTTTTCATTCTGTATTTTGTATTTCATCGGGGGGGGAAACACACACATAAAAATAACAAAAAATAAAATTAGTTGCTTAAAAGGTGTAGAAGATATATTGGAGATGTTGTCATACACTAAAAGAAGGTGTCTGGTTTAAGCTCCAAATAGCATGTTTTTCCATAATTTGACTCCTGCTGCAGAAAAAAAATGGAAACCGTTTTTGATGTTGAATGTATCCATGATGGGACCTGCATAAGCAGCCTCTCCAAAGACCTTAAAAAGCTGAGTGTACTGTAGGAATAGGTAGTTTGTTAGTAAGAGTAAAATTGAATAACGCAAGGGTTTAATCATAAATTATATTGTGACTCAAAACAAAACAAAATAAAGTACAACTACTAAACGATGGCTCTGTGCAGGGTTATGCACATAATCCTTTTCATTTTTCCATCACAGTAGCAATGGTATTAATTCTCAGTATCTAAAATTCTCCTTTAAAAAAAAAATCACCAATGTATTTGATTGCAAGGGGAGAGAAGTCAGCCGTACACAGAAAAAACCATGCAAAATCACTATGCCCAAGCAAAATATAGGTTAAAGTTTGGTGGGATTTGAAATGCTTATGTCAAATCCATTATTCATTGGATGAGAAAGAAATGAATACAGACTAAGCCATGAACAAGGCTGTGAAATGCAGGTCTCCCCAGAATAAATTTAATAGCTGCATGGATTATAATGACATAGTGAGAAGAAACCTGTAGAGCACCAGCAGATATTGTGCTTTTCCTTACAAAATGAGGCATTGGCCTTGCTGCTTTCAGAGATGGAGACAAAAGATATAACTGACAAAGCAACGGACTAGTGTTGGAAAAAATGTCCATCTGGGTTCAGTTCCAAGTGGGGAAAAAGACACTGGAAACATGGAAGCTGTTTGGAACGATGGTTTAATGATGAACAGGACCACATGGTTTGAAGTCCTGGGCAAAATGAGCACATGAGAGAGAGAGGGGGGGGGATTGATTTATACCCTCTCTTGGGCCCCGCCTTGGAGCTTCCTGTTCCTGTATTCTGATTGGTTGTCAGACTCACATGGGCCATGCAGGAGTAACTTTGTAGTGTATTGAGTCCCAAGCTTGGTTGAATCTTGCTGGGTGATGTAATCTCCCTAGGTGCCATGTGGTGAGTTCTGTTGCTAGATGGCTAGCATTAGAGGGCTAATCCTATCATGTCCTGAGGGCCATGTCTTAAGCCCATCACCCTGAAGCTGAAGGGGGGTGGGTGGGCCGGGAGCTGCTTTGTCTTTAAAACATGTTTCTCCTTTTCTTATCCAGGGAAATATAATATTCTGCCTTTTTAATATTTCCTAAAATCTTTCATTCTTTTAGGAGGGGGGTGGGTGCTAACTTCCTACGCTAGTAACTATTATGTGCATCTGACAGTCCCTTGTGTTATTAAACCAACGGAGGCAGCAGTATAATTTGCTATTGTATTTCATTCTTTCTGGATCTGTTTATATACACGTATCACGATGCTTCCAGAGCCTTTCTTTATGTGTCTGCTTCAGCGTAAATCTTTCTGAGACCAATGAAATCTTTTCTCACCTAAAGGATGTTGGAGAGCAATGCTTGAGGGGAATCAGTGATTCAATGTCAGTACAACTAAGCCAAAAGTCCCCGCATTGGAACCAATTTGTATGACACTTCAAAATCTGCTAAGGAGCACAGGGGGCTTTTATTTATTTATTATTTATTTATTGGTTCGATTTATATGCCGCCCTTCTCCGGAGACTCAGGGCGGCTTACAATGCGTTAAGCAATTTTGGGGGGAAGGGGAGGGATTGAAAGGCTACATTGAGCAAAAGAAAAAAAAATACTATTTTTCAGGGTGATGTCCATCTGTGTAATATTAGTTTTCCTAGGAAGCCTAGGTCTGACTATCTACTGTAATTGAAGTGAAATGTCTGAAGTTTGCTTTTAGCTACACTGAATTGATTCTGAATTGAATAGATCTCGGAAGCTTGATATACCTGAAGGAGTCTAGACTTTCAAATATTGTTCCTGTCAGGCCTGGTCCAGCTTGGTCCCTTAGGAAGGAAACACTCCCAACTCCATTTGTAGCAAAAGGGTTACTTTTACTAAAAAATATTTAATTAAAAAAATATTTAATTCAATAAAAAATACTAAAAGCTTTACTGGTTATAGTAAAGCAAAGCCAGAACTAAGAGTTTGAGCGCAAAACTTTCCTAGTTAACTTTCCCTTCCCAGATCCATCTCCGTTATCTCCCCCATTGTCCATTCACATTCAGAGATGTTCCGGTAACTGTCCCTACAGTGGTTGGTTAAATGGATAGGTGCTGCATTCCATTCCCAGGACCTCGGGATGTCTTGGGACAATATAAAGATCTCTTTCAGTTTTTGAAGTCCTTTTGGTTCCCCCCAACCCCCCTTCTCTCCACAGTTCCTTCCCTCAAGTGATGGGATTCAGCCAGTTCGTACCACTTCGGGAGAACTGGTTGTTAACTTTCTGAACAGTTTGGGAAATTGGTTGTTGGAAGAAATCATTAGGGCAAAGAACCGGCTGTTAAATTACTTGAATCCCACCACTGCTCCCCCCCCCCCCATAGTGTATGGCAGACTGGCATCTAACAAAGCATAGATGTGAGCAAAGGATGGCAGCTCTGACAGTTATATACTCTTACTTTTCTGCTCAGAAAACGATCTAAGAAAATTTTAGGGAAAAAAAGAGAAAATTTTAAATTGTCACACAGTTCAGTTTTCTATAAATGAGACTTTAAAAGAACCTAATCCCAGCATTTTGATTAGGAAACAGACTTCTGCATCACACAGAATGGTGATAATCCCACTTTAATTTATATTTGCCATCCAAGGCTTTTCACTGTCAAATACTGTCATTGTTTCACTCTCCTCATTCAGAATCTGCCAATAGAACCAACATGGTTTCTGAGCCTTTTCAATTAGTTGTATATAGGAACATAGTCAGCAGTTTTAGTTCAGATTAAATGATTTGCAGATCTTTTTGTATCTGTGCTGCCACCTGATTCATTGAACTGTAGTTGGCATGGATGACCCTGAGATTTCCTGTATGAAAAGTATGTGCTCTTTCTTAGTTCCTTTTCTGCGGAAGGAAATGCCAGGAGATCTGCCAATCATGCATGATTATTAGAACTGTATGAGGTGGCTTGGATCGCTCTGAACATAATGCTTTGTGCACTTGAAGCAACCTAATCTCTTCAAAATGAATACATGATACAATTGCCTCAATATTCCCTGTAATACTGTGAAGAAGCCTTGACTGATACTTCCAATATCTGGAAGAAGCTTATGCCTCTGGATTCTGCATGAAGAGAATTACTTTCTGTAGGCAACTGGAAAAAAAATCTGAATATTGGAAGTTCTGGAGAAGATCTCAGAAGCAAGGTAAAGTAGAACCAAACAGCTTCTTCTCTTCACTTGCTTTGGAACTGCTTCTGTAGGGTGGTTAGATTCGATTTCTATCAAGCAAAATCATATAAGTGAAGCTTTGCAGCACCTGATGATTATCCATTGGCAATTGTTTTACCAAAGGATTTTTTTTTAACTCCAGAGATTTAAAAATATGTAGTAATACTGTGTGGAAGTTCTCTGTATTTTTCTTGATAATTATCATTACAGATGGTGGAAAAGAAATTGTTTTTGCTTTTTTTTCCAGAAAGGACAAGAAAATTTCAGTGCAGCTGTCATTGAGTAGCTGTGAAGTTGTAACAATCTACCATACTTACCAGGTGGCCAAGCCATTTATTGGGGAACGATCTCTCCAGCATTATGCAGTCTTCCTGGCTTCCCATTCTTCCATCAGATCCCAAACTCTTCCATGCAATATTTCAGACCAGGAAGTATGAGGACCCTGGAAACAAAAAAGAGTAAATGACAAGTTAGGAAACAGAAAACAACAGTGCCATTAGCTTGAAACAATAAGCACATTTAAGATAGTAAATGCATTTTGAGGTTGATTTAGATCATGTGATATAAAATATGGCAGGAAAATATTGTGAGATGTGATACAACCATTTTTTTTTCCTTCAGGAGATGGTTAACTTATGCCATGTGATCAGAATAAATTTCATGTTTAATTCATGATAAATGTTACATTTCCTATATAGTAAAAATTGGTCAAATTGAAATAACAATATCATTTGGGGAAGATAAAATATTCCATTACTTTATAAAAAATATTGTCACTTGATATCAGATCAAATGGCATTTGTGTATTTTTTTTTAAATGTCTGATGTTGATGGTAATGAGACATTGCTGGCAGATATTTATATACATTACCTTGGAAGATGGGTTCTCCTGAAGTTGTGCAATGCAGTCCTAAGATTCTACAAAAAGCTGGCTTGAGATGAAAGGTGAAATTGGCATCCAGATTAAATTCATAGAATTTAATTTCTCACTGGGATGTGAACTGTTATTGCTGGTTAGAGGCTAAATTTGGTCATTTGGTTTTTTGTGAGCAAGCATGGATATTGATGCAGCTAAAACTTTGCAAAATGTATCCATCAGGTCTTTGTAAAGATTTTTGCTTGCAGTGTACAAAATTTTATCAGTGCTGGTGATAGCTTCAATGGGTTTGTATCCATACACTGCCTCTTCCTGTATTAAGATTCTGACCAAATTGGCCATATCTCAGTGCTGCTTTGGAAGAATGCAATCACAGCATGCTGATAAGGCATTGTTGCCAACCCTACCCCCATCCCCGTTACATTTTATCTCCCAATGGAAAATGCAATGCTTCTAAAACTTCTGATGAGATAAGGACTGGCAGTTATAGTTCCAAAGATAATTTCTGAGAAACAGCAACATGTATTGTTCTTACTGGAGTTTGCCTTACATCCAATGGCAGTAAGTTTTTCTTTATGAGTAGACAAGACAGGATCTCTAAAAGATTGAAAGGCAGCGATAAACTTTTGCAAACTGTCAAGATACTTGCTTCTTTCCCCCAAATCTGTCTCCATCTCAGGGGGCTTAAATTGCTTTCCTTGATCAGACCTGTAAGCCATTAAAGCTCGACTAAAGGACGGCTGAAATAATTACATAGGCAGCTTGTATGGTCATGTATTCTGTGTTTATTGATCACATATTGCCTGATCACAGTTCACAACCCAAACTGGCAATGTGTCTAGACATGCGCCCAATGTATACTTATACTGTGCTTACACATATACCCTATAAAGAGATTATATGATTATATACTTGCCTCCAGAAGTTGTGAATGCTCCCACACTGGAAGTTTTTAAGAAGAAATTGGACAACCATTTGTCTGAAATGGGGGTTGGATTAGAAGACCTCCAAGGTCCCTTCCAGCTCTCTTATGCTGTTTGTTTATTGATTGATTGATTGATTGATTGATTGATTGATTCAATTTATATGCCGCCCTTCTCCAGAGACTCAGGGCGGCTTAAAATGCATTAAGCAATAGTCTTCATACTTTTGTATATACCTGCTTAGTAGGGCTTTCGGCCCCCCCTAAGCGGTGTTCTTTTTTATACAAAGTCAGCTTATTGCCCCACAATCCGGGTCCTCATTTTACCTACCTCGGAAGGATGGAAGGCTGAGTCAACCTTGAGCCTGTTGAGATTTGAACTTGCAGTAATTGCAGGCAGCTGGCAGCTAAGTGCTATTTAACAGCACTTTAGTCCTCTGCTCCACCAAGGCTCCTTAACTGTTATTCAGTTATTCTATCACTGGTCCCAAGCATCTTCCAACACTTTAAGTTAATGCATAATATACTAATGATAGCATAATAATATATTCCTTACACCTTATACATTATTTAAATATACTATAATAATAGTCATTTATACCTTGTTCCTATACAATTATACATATCTATACCTACATATACCTATCTATACAATTCACATACATATTTATCTATAATAACGTATATAATTCTAGTCTAATACTACACATTTGTCTCGGCTATCCTTTTATCTAACCATTCATAGAATTTTGCCCAGATTTTATAGTACAACATTTCGCTTTTATTCTTGAGTTCCAAGGTGAATCTAGCCATTTCTGCATAGTTGAAAATTTTTAGTAGTATTTCCTCTTCAATTGGGGTATCTTTCTCTTTCTACTTCTGTTCAAAGGCTATCCGTGCTGCTGTAAGTATATGCAGTAATAGATATTGTATAGAATTCAGATCCTTCTTTTAGCTTGTTATTTTTAAATTCATGTTCAAACCAATTTCAGTGTTGTCTGATAGAACTTGTTCCTCTTCCATAATATTCATACAATCTATATTTGCAGACATTCTTAAAATTAACTTCTGAATCCATTGTTCACAAATATCTTTCAATATGACCAATGTCATTTTGTACTATTCTGTGTGAGCAAATTGAATTTAAGTGAATGACTACTTCTTTAAAAGAATATATATATTTTCTAGAAGAATATATTTATATTTTCTAATATATATTAGAAACCACATGTCTCACTCATAGGGCAACTCTGGGTAGAGTACAAGTTCTTTCTGATTCCCTCTAGTGGCAATCTTCAAAGTCCTGTTCTATCTAGTCAAAGAAGACGGGGTCAACCTATTCTCCAAAGCACCTGAAGGCAGGACAAGAAGCAATGGATGGAAACTAATCAAGGGAGATGCAACCTAGAACTAAAGATAAATTTCCTGACAGAACAGTGTATAAGAGGCACCGGAGTATAAGACACACCTTAATTTTGGGGGAGGAAAACAAGGAAAAAAGTATTTTACCTCTGCCTTCCAGTATTTAAGGTGGCGCCGCCCTCCTCCTCCTCCTGCATGAGGAACAAACCTCTTCGGGATGGTCCGTGTGTGTGTGTGTGGAATCTGCCCTGCAGCTTCGGGGAACAAGGTGGGTGCCATGATTTGCGGCTGGTTACCCCTCTGGCCGCACTGACTTCACTCCCCAGCAATGTGAGGAGCCGCCGCCGCCACTGCCTAAGCCCTCTCTGCACCCAGGAGCCAAGCCGAGCTGAATGGGAGCCCCTAAAGGGAAACGTTCCTCCTTTCCAGCCATCGCTGCCCAGATTCCCCAACGCAAATCTCAAGAGTCACGCTTCAGGTGGCGGCCAGTTCCCCTGCAATGTGCAGCGGGGAACTGGGAAATGCTTTGGATTCAGGGAGGAGATTGTAGCGCTGCCGCCTGAAAGTGTTTTCCTGTACTTTGCAGAGCCGTGCCCCCCCCCCCATCCTCCTTCTCAGGAGACTGAACTTCTCTTTCCTCCTGGCCAGATCCGCTGCCTGAAACACGGTAGACTTTTTTTTTGTCTCTGCACAGACCCCATGTTTGGAATCGGGAAGGGGATCACACATTGCAGGGGAACTGGCCGCCACCTGAAGCGCGACTCTTGAGATTTGTGTTGGGGAATCCGGGCAGCGATGGCTGGAAAGGAGGAACGTTTCCCTTTAGGGGCTCCCATTCAGCTCGGCTTGGCTCCTGGGTGCAGAGAGGGCTTAGGCAGCGGCAGCGGCAGCGGCGGCTCCTCACATTGCTGGGGAGTGAAGTCAGCGCAGCCAGAGGGGTGACCAGCTGCAAATCATGGCACCCGCCTTGTTCCCCAAAGCTGCAGGGCAGATTCCCTCCCCCCCGACCGTCCCAAAGAGGGAGGGTTGCTCCTCAGACTGTGCCCCGACCCAGATCCCTGCCACCTGGAACTGGCCAAAAATGGCCGAAGGGTGGGGGCCAGCAGGTGGGCGGGGCTACATTTGGCATATAAGACGCATCCAAATTTTCACCCCCTTTTTGGGGGTAAAAAGGTGCATCTTATACACCGAAAAATACAGTAATTAGTGGACCAACTTGCCTCCAGAAGTTGTGAATGCTCCCACACTGGAAGTTTTTAAGAAGAGATTGGACAACCATTTGTCTGAAATGATATAGGGTGTCTTGCCTAAGCAGAAGGTTGAAATAGAAGACTTCCAAGGTCTCTTCAAAGTATGTTATTCCTATTCCACTCTATTCCACTCTGTTCCACTCCACTCCACTCCATCCCATTCCATTCATTTTCAGAGTTCAAACAGCAACCATTCCCCACAGGAAGGATACTTAAAATTAATTTCAAAATCTTATTTCAAATCCATCTGGAACTTTATTCCATCAATACTCTAATCACCCCTCAAAAGCATTTTTCTCATTCCTTAAACTCATACTGGAAATTTCCTTCGGTAAGGAAAGGAAGGAAACTCACCCAGTGAATGCCATAAAATTTGCTGTTCCAAAGGTTCTTAATACTTGAAAAGCAGAATTAAAAAGAGTAAATCTAAAAGTAATTAAGAAATGAGGCTCGGCTCAGCTTTGTCCACAAGGCATTATAACTGTGAGCGTAGTTGGAATCTCTTGACTCCCAGATGCACAGCTCAGCAGCCAACCACAAAAACCTTGATTCCTGCAAGTTCCTTAACTGGAATACATGTGAGCAATCTCACAATCTCTTCTTTCCCCAGTGATGTTCACCAGCCAGAATCCACCCTCAGATCATTGATCTCTACCAAAATGCCATCCCAATTCCTTCAGGGATGTCTAGCTTGCCATGTCATCACTGGACGTCCACTCAAAAATAATATTTCTGTCTTGGTGTAAGAGCCTTGCTTATTTTAAACAAATCAGGTTTCTCCTGCACGGTTCACTGAGATAACAACTATTTCCTTATTTCTTCCAAATAGCATAATAAAAATGCTATCTTAAGAGAGGATACCATCCTTTAAAAAAAAAAAGCCTGCCTATATATTTATTTCTATATTTTCTTATTGAAAATGCTATTTTTTCCCTATCTGAGCAAAGGTTTGGCACATTTTTTTTTAAAGAGAAATCATGGCTAGAAAATCAACCCAGCTGCATCTTACATGTTGTTAATCCCACTGGCTTCTCAAATTGGTTTTATTCCTCCGGCAAAAGAGAATGAGAGAAAAATATCTTGGCATGTCTTCACTCGTTTCTTTGTTGGCTCACACCGGGGTGCCATCCATCAAAAGCAAGCAGAGTGTGAATTGTGGCTCTTCCTTATAAGGAGGGGGAAAAACCGATCATAGAAGGAACTGTTTCAAGGATTTCTCGTATTCTTATTTTTCCCCCTTTTCTTTTTTACTTTTTTTTGGTTCCCCGCTAGTATAATGAACTAAAAGCAGGAAATCAGCCTGGTTTCTTCCTAGGAGCTGCTGAAAGAACAAGCAGCAGGTGGTGGCATCTATGCTGGCTGTCTTAACTGCAGTTTCCTCCATCTGTTACTTTGTGATACAAGCAGAGAAGTGAAGGCAAGGAGGCAGGCAGAAGATCCAAATCCTCATTCAATTTACTCTACTGAGAGGCAACGTATCAGCTGTATGTAAGATAAAACTGAGCTATGTAGATTCCAGAGATCTGGGATCAGAGATCCAGAGATCAGAGATTCTACCATAACATGAAGGCCCCATACCCTGTCTTTGCCCTTTTTTTTTAAAATTTGATTTATATGCCGCCCTTCTCTGGAGACTCAGGGTGGCTTACATTGCGCTAAGCAATAGCCTTCATACTTTTGTATATTTATACAAAGTCAGCTTATTGCCCCCACAAACTGGGTCCTCAATTTACCTACCTTAGAAAGGATGGAAGGCTGAGTCAACCTTGAGCCTGGTGAGATTAGAACTTGCAGTAATTGCAGGCAGCTGGTGTTAATAACAGGGTGCTTTAGACCACTATACTACCAAGGCCCTTGAACCAGTGGTGGGATTCAACCAGTTTGCACCACATGCACCGGTTGTTAAATTGCTGGCTGCCCCCTCCCCTCCCCTCCCCTTCCAGAATTCCTCATGTGCCCCATTTTTGCTCCTAGGAGGCTGCAGGGAGGCCTAGTAGGCTCAAAACAGGGCGCGCCGGGGGGGGGTGCAGCACGGCCCCCCATGGCCCATTTTTGCTCCCAGGAGGCTACAGGGAGGCCTACTAGGCCCAAAATGGGCTGCCGGGGGGTGCACAGTTTTTGCTCCCGGGGGATGCAGGAGGCCGAGTGCTGCCTGTCACACCCCCTGGCCATGCCCACCCAGCTGGTCATTAGGGCAGAGAACCAGTTGTTAAATTATTTGAACCCCACCACTGCCTTGAACCAATTTTTTGTGTTATCCTGGGAACTTTTTTTCAGGAATCTTCTTTTTTAAAGGGTATTTGTAGCCTACTTATTTACTTATTTCTGGCTATTTCTACTTTTGAGCCAAACTTTTTGCCCTTGGCTTGAAAATGTTGTCCCTCTTTTTTTTTTCATCCTAATAAAGGGCTTATATGTTCTTTCTAACTTTGACTTATTTATTTACAAAATAGTTGCTGGTTTTGTTTTTTTTTTTCTCAGTGCAAAATATCCAAGGCACAGTACATGATCAAAAGTAATTGTTAGAGGACAGGACCTTTATAAACCACAAATTGGCCAGAGGGCAAAATAGTTATTTTAGCCTTCCCACTTCCTTCTCAGTGATTTTTTCTCTCCTTTTATTTTAAAAAAGTAATGACTAGTAAATGGAAATATGTGAGAGCCTGTAGCAAAATCTAAATGAAATAACCTTGGTATTGTCTTTTTAGATTATTATTGTGAAATACAGGCTTCAGAGTACCAAAAAAAGAGATATACACTCAAAATATCACAACTTTTATAAATCATCCATGCCATCCTTGCCATAAGATTCATAATAGAGCAATTACTAATTTTAAAGAATAATAACAATGCACTGCACCAGAAAAACAATGCAGAGCAAAAGAGAATAATACAAAGAAAACCTACATCCAAAATAGCTTGGTTTAAGCAGACATTGGTCAAATTTGATAGCCAAATAAGGTCCTAATACATTAATACTTCAATTAATAGTGAAGAAGTTCTTTTCATGTGAGCAAAGACAAATTAAACAAATTGGGAGAGTTCTTGGGGATGGCTTTTGCATTAAGGAGGCACTACTGTTAAACTCCGTACGTTGCAGGCATATCGGAAAAGCTCAGGAGGATCTTCAGCCAACATAACATATGTACAAACTTCAAACCCAAGAATACACTAAGGCAGAAGCTTGTCCCCGTGCCCCTCCCTCCGCCCCCACAAGGATAAAACACCCAGACCGAAACTGAGCAACATGGAGACAATACATTGGGGAAACAAAACAACCACTTCATAATGGCATGGCACAAGATAGGATAACAAACAAATCAGGACTAGATTAAGCAGTCCATCTGCATTTAAAAGACACAGGCCACTCTTTTGAAGACAACACAGTCTATATTTTGGAGAGAGAGGATCGCTGGTTTGAAAAAAGGGTTAAAGAGGCCATTTATGTCAAAACTGCACAGCCCTCTCTCAACAGATGGGGAGGGCTACAACATCATCTATCTCCAATCTACAACACAGGCCTTTCAACAGTTCCAAGAAGGCTCCATACCAATTTGCACCACTCAGGTGACCCTGATGACACAGATAAACTTCCAGGTGGCCACAATGACCCGCTAAAAGAATGCAAACGACCAGCTGTCTGCAAGGAGTATAAATCCTTCCATTCCCTAACATCCAGTCAAGAGCTGAAGAAGCTTCTTGGATGAGAAGTGAAAGGTCTTCAAAGAAAAACCAGAAAATCCAGTTGCCTCTTGAAAAAAGCACCTTTGGGACAACCATGACCTGGATGATTGAGAATCTCCATAGACATATTGTTAAACTATTCTCTATTTTTTATCTTTATATATTTATTAATTAAATGTATGTCATCCATCTCACCATCTATAGTGCCCTGCGCAGCTTAAGTAAAATCGTAAATTTAAAAATGTTAAAATGTTAAAATGAACAAGAATTTATTTATTTATTTATTTAGATTTATATACCGCCCTTCTCCCCTGGGGGACTCAGGGCGGTGAACAGCCAAAAGTAAAAAACATACATACAAAATTTAAAAGCCAAATAAAACCAAATTAAACAATGGCCTTGACTATTTAAAATCCCAATTATAAAATATTAAAACCCCAAATATTAGAATATTTAAACTTTAAAATTTTAACATTATTTTTACAAAAGAAGGGAAAAGTTAGGCCAGGCCCGCCTGGTGGAACAGAAAAGTTTTTAGTCACGGCGGAAGGCGCGAAGATCCGGGATCCTCCGTATCTCCGGGGGGAGCTCGTTCCAGATAGTGGGTGCCCCCACAGAGAAGGCTTTCCCCCTGGGGGCCACCAGTTGACATTGTTTGGCCGACGGCACCCAGAAGAGCCCCTCTCTATGGGAGCATACCAGTCAGTGGGCGGCTATTGGTGGTAGTAGGTGGTCCCGCAAGTACCCGGGTTCTAAGCCATGGAGCGCTTTAAAAGTGGTAACCAAAACCTTGAAGCGCACCCAGAAGACCACCGGGAGCCAGTGCAGCTCGCGCAGGAGAGGAGTAACATGGGAGCGCCACGTCGTTCCCATCACCACCCACGCGGCCACACTCTTCACCAGTTGGAGCCTCCGGGTGCTCCTCAAGGGGAGCCCCATGTAGAGAGCATTGCAATAGTCCAGGAGAGAGGTGACGAGGGCATGAGTGACCGTGTGTAAAGAGTCCCGATCCAGAAAGGGACGCAACTGGTGAATCAGGCGAACCTGATCAAAAATCCTCCCGGTCACGGCCGTCAAATGCTCTTCTAAAGACAGCCATGAATCCAGGAGGACGCCCTAGTTGCGTGCCCTTTCCGCAGGGGCCAATGATTCGCCCCCGATAGTCAGCGATGGCACCAGCTGACTATATCAGGACGTCAGAAACCACAACCACTCGGTCTTGGATGGATTGAGTCTGAGCCTGTTCCTCCCCATTCAGATCCGCACGGCCTCCAGGCACTGGGACATCACTTCAAGGGCATCATTGGGGTGGTCTGGGGTGGAGATGTACAGCTGGGTGTCATCAGCGGACTGATGATATCTCACCCCAAAACCACGGATGATCTCGCCCAACGGCTTCACATAAATGTTGAACAGGAGGGGTGAGAGGACTGACCCCTGTGGCACCCCACATATGAGGGGCCTCGGAGTCGACCCCTGCCCCCCTGTCAACACCGACTGCGACTGGTCGGAGAGAAAGGAGGAGAACCACTGCAACACAGTGCCTCCTACCCCCAACTCTTCCAACTGGTGCAGCATGATACCATGGTCGATGGTATCAAAAGCCGCTGAGAGATCTAACAGGACCAGGACAGAGGAGCACCCCCTGTCCCGAGCCCTCCAGAGATCATCAACCAATGCGACCAAGGCCGTTTCCATGCTGTACCCGGGTCTGAAGCCCGACTGGAACGGATCCAGATATGTCGTTTCATCCAGGTGCTGGGGAAGCTGTTGCGCAACCACACTCTCAACAACCTTCGCCAGGAAGCGAAGGTTGGAGACCGGACGATAATTTACCAACATTGCCGGGTCCAGGGAAGACTTCCTGAGGAGAGGCCTCACCACCGCCTCTTTCAAGGTGGTGGGAAAGTCACCCTCACCCAACAAAGCATTTATAATCCCCTGGAGCCAGCCGTGTGTCACCTCCCGGGAAGCCAGTACTAACCAGGAGGGACATGGGTCCAATAAACAAGTGGTCGCGTTCAGCCTGCCCAAAATCCTGTCCACGTCCTCAGGGGTCACAGGATCAAACTCGGTCCAGATAACATTCTCAAGACCTGCCCCAGTCCCTCCCCCCGAGACTACCCAGTCAGAGTCCAGATCTTCCCGAATCTGAGTGATTTTATCATACAGATACTGAACAAAATCCTCGGCTCTACCCTCCAAGGAGTCCTCTCGCGCTTCCTGGTGAAGCAGGGAGCGGGTCACCCTAAAGAGGGCGGCCGGACGATTATCTGATGACGCAATAAGAGCAGTGAAATAGTTACATTTTGCTGCTTTTACCGCCACTAAGTAATTCCTAATGTGAGATCTAATAGGTAGAATAGGTAGAAAACTAGAAAACCAAGAGCAAGAATAGTACAGTGGCAGCATCTTCCCTATTAATCCACCAGTCATCTCCAGCATAGAGCATCCCCATCAGGACCCCGACACTACCAGCAGAGCCAAGTTTTAATGCCCTTCCAGAGGGCCAATGGTGGGGGGGAGTGGGGGAGACCTCACCTAGAGCAGCAAGATGTTCTTTAGTAGAATTACCTTGGAAAGGAAGCAATATGGGAGCTGTTCCCCTTCCAGATGATCTGCAGGGAATGGAGAACACTATTTGCGAGGTTGTTGAAAATGCTGAGCCACTTTCAATGACCTCACAAATAGTGTTCTCCATTCCCTGCAGGTCATCTGGAAGTGTGGCAGCCCCCATATTGCTTCATTTCCAAGGTAACTCTGATTGTTCAGAGGTTTCAAGGTAACAAAAAGGGATTTGAAATGGTGTTGGAAGTCAACATGTAGCCCAAACAGCCATGCCAAAACAAGGAAGATATTTGAATTTGTTTACAATTACTGGATGGTGGAATTCTGTAAAATAAAGGGCTATCAAAGACACTTTTCTACCTGAAACATAATGGCAAATGAAGCCCTCTTCCAACAATTCCCAAGGGTGGTCATGGATTTGTGGTTCTTGAGGCAGAAAATGTGGCAAGGGAAATAAAACTATAAATACATGCAAAGTATCTCATTAAGTTCACAAGTTACAGTTTGCCAACATGTTATACTTGGGACATTGTCAGTGGACCTCTCTGACTATTATATGATGTCCTCCCCCCAGTGGTGAAATCCAAATTTTTATACTACCGGTTCTGTGGGCGTGGCTTGGTGGGCATGGTGTGGCTTGGTGGGTGTGGCAGGGGAAGGATACTGCAAAATCTCTATTCCCACCCCACTCCAGGGGAAGGATACTGCAAAATCTCTATTCCCACCGCACTCCAGGGGAAGGATACTGCAAAATCCCCATTCCCTCCCGACTCTGGAGCCAGGCTGAGGTGGTATTTGCCAGTTCTCCAAACTACTCAAAATTTCTGCTACCAGTTTTCCAGAACCTCTCAGAACCTGCTGGATTTCACCCCTGTCCCCCCCCCCCCCTTTTACAATCCTGTAATACCTTTTATCAGAGTGGAGTCAGGGCAACTGAGTGGAACTAAGCATTTACTGGCTGGATGCCCTTTCTGACACCTACACCAAGTTCGCAACTTATATTTTCTCTTTGTGCCCTGATAAGGAAACATCTATTGCTGCCTAGGATTTAACTCTCAATCTCTCAAATGGGAAGTGAGTGTCTTCACCTCTAGGCCACATGCCACTTCTATTACATCAGTCAATTAACATTCTGACTTCATTGTAGTTATTTTGAAAGGACAATAGGTATAATACAAACTTTATTATATGACTTAACCCAAATTAACTCCCTTTTCCCAAAGTTTGAAAGTGTTTAGTTTTCTAGCAAATATATTTTATTCTGAAGGAGGATGATATATATCCCATATCTATGTTAGTAGCCCTTTTCTCAAACATTAAATTTAGGGTAATTGGTTTGGAATTCTGAGCTCTATTAAATCAGATATTTTGCTCAATAGGATCATGAATGTTTAATAAGTAAAGGATTATTATCAGTGGAGCAGAAAATGCTTGCAAATTCTATTGTTGCACACAATAGCATGCACATGCACTCACAAACAAATAAAGTTTAATTAAAGTTGAACTACAACATTTTGCTGTTCTTAAATTAAATATATATAAGAGACTGGATAAGTGAACATATGGGGTCACAAAGGTTCTGGGGGAAAAAATATTAAAACATGCATTATTTTCCCTAATACCTATAACTGTGTACTTCTAGGAATGTACAAATCAGTCTCCATAAAAACTGTTTTGCTTTTAAAGATTTCCAATCATATGTCCATTCCATCCAGTATCCAAATGTCGCCCTTTTCTGAATTAAGCTTTAATTAACTAGATCAAACAGAGGAGGGGAGGATGTGTATGAAACTGTAAGAATCTATTTGTTAGTACAACATAGAATGGTTGTGAGAGACATGATAGAAGCAGCTTGTTTCATTATTGCATTGGGAACGGCCATCATTTCTGAATGTTTCTTTTCAAGATTCCATTTCAAGGACTTCTTCTTTATTGACACATTTATTCTGATCCTTGTACTGACAGAGAGTTTCGAAATAGAAATGTTGCCGAGAACCGCAGAAATGTGAGTAAGGAATATAAACCAGTTCAGGCCAACAACCCAAGATTGATCGACTTTAGCTCCATTTGTTCTTGTTCCAACCTACTTTTTTCCTCACTTCCCACCACCTTATACAACGAAGAGCTCTCGTTTCATGAAATCATGAAATTTTTAGTTGGGCTGATAAAGACAATTTCCGAATTTTGTTTCTTGCGATCAACATGGCTTTTCATCTTTGACTTACAACAGTTCTTTGGTGGCTGTTTGAAGTTACAATGACACTGAAAAAAGTGGTTGTTTTTCACACAACCATTTCAGCATCCCTGAGGTCATGTAATCAAAATTCAGACCAGGGGTGGAATGCTCCTAGTTTGGTCCGGATCACCTGATCTGATGGCGTGGGCAGCAGGTGGTTTGGAGAACCGGTAGCAAAAATCCTTGCCCCCCCTCCCATGCCCAGCTGAGCCGCGCGATCATCAGAGGCTTTTTAAAATTATTTTAAAAGCATTTTTCAACCGAAGAGGTTGTAGAAAAATGCTTTTAAAAGTAAAAAAAAAGCCTCTGATGATCGCGTGGCTCAGTTGGGATCATCAAGAGGCTTTTAAAAGCATTTTTTTTAATAACCTTTTCGGCTGAAGAGGTTGTAGAAAAAATGTTTTTAAAAGAAAAAAAAGCTTCTGACGATCAGGCAACTCAGCTGGGATTGTCAGAAGCTTTTAAAAGGAAAAAAAGTTGAAGAGGTGGTAGAAAAAATGGTTTTAAAAGTAAAAAAAAAGTTGGCCACGCCCACTCAGTCACATTAAACCCCCCCACCAAGCCACGCCCACAGAACTGGTAGTAACAAATTTTACATTTCACCACTGATTCAGACACTTGGAAACTGATTCGTATTGATGATGATTGCAATGTCCCGGGGATCATGTGATCATCTTTTGCAACCTTCTGACAAGCAAAGTCAATGGGGAAACCGGTTTCACTTAACAACCGTGTTACTAATTTAACAACTGCAGTGATTAACTTAAAAACTGTGGTCAGAAACGTTGTAAAGGGGCAACATTCAGTTAACAACTGTCTAACTTAGCAAAAGAAATTTTGGACTTAATTGTGGCTGTAAATTGAGGACTATCTGTATTGTTTGGGCTGAACTGGGAAATAGTTCTCTTCCTTTCTTCTTTACTTAGCCAAATTCAAACCCCTGTCTATCAATAATCTAACATCCTCACCCAACAAACCAGTAGTGGGTTTCACTTACCTTCGCTACCGGTTCGGAACTGTGAGCACACGCATGCTCACGGTCACTTTGCTCATGCACAGTGCTTCTGTGCATGCACAGAACCTTCTGTGCACGCGCAGAGCGTCTGTGATGACGTCCGGGCAGGTGGGTGGAGTCTTCTGCTATCGCCGCTACCAGTTCTCCCAAACTGGGGCGAACCAGTATAAACCCACCACTGCAAGAAATACAACTTTCAGAATTCCAAATCACTATGGTAATATATTCCCAACAATGTTCTTGTTTAGAGAATCCTGGTACAGCAGAAGTCCTGGAGAGAACTCTTCCACTCATCTTTATGACTGCTGGAGAAGAAGTTGTCAAGAGGGCTGAGAGAGAAGGGAGAGGAAGGCTAGAAAAATAAGGAAGGAGCGGGAAAGAGGTTTTGCCTGGGGGCTTGAACATTGTCAGAGCGGGCAGTTGGAGGCTCAAGAGAGTTGGACAACTGAATGTAACTCTGATGGAAATAAGTCAAGTTACTTCCTAAATGGGGACAATAATTCAGTTTATTTTCAATCTCAACTAGGATGGAAATAAAATAGTTACTTCCTTAAAAGGGGAAATAAACTCAGATTATTCTCAATCTGAACTACAATGGAAATAAATCTGGATATTTCTTAAATGGGGGAACTAGCTCGGTTTACTCTCAATCTGAGCTAAGGCTGCTGAAATATGACTCATGGTTTTTCCTATTTTCCTTTGTTTTAAGGAACCTTGTCTCCATCATAGTCATCAGTGGCCAGTTATAATCATGAATTCTCAACTTTTACTTCAACCTTATTTTCACAAGTAGCTTCTTTGTTATTAAGCGTAGGGTTACAAAATAATTTGAATTTACTGAGGTGTAGAAATAATTAATCCAGCTACCTAGATGCCTTCACATCCCATTCCATCAGTGTTTAATCTCTAGGATTAGAGAGGCAGGGTCATAACCTCAAGGAATTATCTCTCCTCAGAGGTCTACCCAGGGTCCTCTCTAACTATCCAACTTTTGTTATTCTCCAAAGCCATTTTGAAAGAGCTTTTTTGAGGAAGACCGATGCTGATCCTTTGCTGGTTTGTTTGTGCCATTTCAGAGATTAAAACTGAGCCAAATCATCCTTTCTAGCCTCAGGCCTTCATTTTCAATTATGGTGGGCTGAGATAATGAGCAATGAAAAATATTGCATTTGAGGAAAGGGTCTTAATTAAAAAATGACCTTTTCAACCAACTGTGAAAAATACCTGTGTGGTGGAAGTAACTAGATTTCATTCCAGGCACTAGAGCTCTAATCAGGAAACAAACATATAAGGAGTTCTGGCAAATTGCAGCGAGGCCATTTGATTTCCACTGACCAAAATGCATTGTTTGTTGAAATTATGGGTGTTTTGTCTGTAGCACACATTTTAATGTGCATTTAATCATCATGCTATTCCTAGTATGTTTATAGGGAGAACTGAATGTCTCCTTTCCTGGGGTATCTGCAGACAAGTTTATCAGTGTGATTAAACAGAACAATATATTTTACACTCCCCCAGTTGCCTATGTGCAAGCAACATCAGAACAATTTGACAAAAAACAAGTTGGAGCTTATATCATATCTCTTGTTTTGTCATTTGCTATTCCTATCAATGGTCATTTTGAAAATGTAGAGACATCCTAACGGGTGCTTTCTCTGGATTTTTCTTGACACAAGAACTCATCAGATTACCCCAGGACAAACCTGACAGTTAGAACAATTAATCAGTGGAATGACTTGCCTCCAGAAATTGAGGAGGCTCCAACATTGGTTGGTGGAATGACTTATCTTCAGAAGTTGTGGGCACTCCAACACTGGAGATTTTTAAGACAAGATTGGACAACCATTTGTCTGAAATGGTATAGGGCAGGTGTCAGCAACCTGTGGCTCAGGAGCCACATGCAGCTCTTTGGACCCTCTGCTGCAGCTCCCTGTCCCATCACAGGCTGGCCCCAGCCCTTTCCCTCCCCTCCCAGTCACTTCTCACCTGGTCTTGGAAATCCGAGAGATACAGAGAGATGGGGGGGGGGAGAGGGAGAGAGGGAGAGAGAGACATAGATACAGAGAGATAAGAATGATAAAAGAAAAGGTTGGAAAATACTAGGGAGTATAGAGTAAAATAGAAGAGTCCAGGACTTTGATTTAATGAATATATTAAGATTAATAATGGTAAAATGAGAGAAAGAGAAAAGAGAGGGGAAACAACGGGACAGATAGGGCAAAATATGGGAGAGAGAAAGGAAGATAGAAATGAGAGAAGAGTATGTTATAGATATCTAGAATTGAAATATAGATTGAAGCTAAAATATATGAACAATGGACATAATGAATTAATTTTTATTGAGATGTTGGATGGTACCATTTGAGAAAATTGATGGCTATTTTTAGAGATTACACTGGGATTAACAGTGAAAAAATAAAGATGATTACACTGGGATTAACAGTGAAAAAGATGATTACACTGGGATTAACAGTGGGCAAAACGGGATAGAAAAAGGAAGTAAGAAATGAGAGAAGAATAAGAGATTACACTGGGATTAACAGTGAAAAAAATAAAAAGGATTACACTGGGATTAACAGTGGGCAAAATAGGGGATAGAAAAAGGAAGATAGAAATTACACAAGAATATGCTATAGATAACCAGACTGGAAATATGGTGAAGCTAAAATATATGAAAATTAGATTATGTAAAAAGAAAATATATCAATGGATATAATGAATTAATTTTTATTGAGATGTTGGATGGTACTATTTGAGAAAATTGATGGCTATAATAATTGTTTCAATACCTATAACAATTGTAATAATTTGAATATATGTAATAATACATTCATTTAAGCAAAGGAAAAGAAAATTGAAATAATATAGGATTATGATTTACTAAAAAGACTCATTTAAATTGGCCTTTATATAAATGGTATTGTTAAATAGACAGAATTCAGGGAAATAATTGTGTAATGTATTATGTTGTGTTATTTGAATTAAGAACTTTGTTTAAATGTTAAATTGGTATATTTTCAAGATTAGAGATAAGACTTAAATTTGATGAAGTAATAATTAAATAAAGACTTAATGAATATTATTCAGTAATAATAAAATGTAAGGAAGTTCTACAAATGGAAATAAGATTTAGAAATATAAACATGTTTGAATTGTATTTTTAATAGTGAGTATTTGGGGTAAGAATTGTGAAATGTATTATGAGGTATTAATTGAATTAAGATTTAAGGTGGATTAATAGAAGGGTAATTGCTTTGATTAAGTTAATGTGAGTTAGCTTTCTATAAGATGGTAATAGTTGAGATATGTGATAAGTGTTATGGCAAAAATAGAATATATGAAATTTTGTTAAAGATGAACAAAAAGTTGAACAAATTTATGACCGGATCAATGCTCTGTTCTGAAAAGATGTATTGCATGTTTATTTGTGTGGTTTTTTTTTAAAAAAATAATCTTTTTCAAAAAAAAAGATACAGAGAGATACAGAGAGAGAAGAAGAGAGAGGGCGGGGGGATAGATACAGAGAGGGGGAGAGAGAGAGAAAAGGGTTTTGTGGGTCCCAGTGTTTTTTAACAACCGCTTTTCTTCCCTAATGACCAGCTGGGTAGGAGTGGTTAGGGGGTCATGTGACTGGGTGGGAATGAGTGACGTGGAGTTGGTCACCCAGGTTTTGTTGCTCCCAGTGTTTTTTTTTCCCTGTGGGAAAGTGGGTCCAAATGGCTCTTTGAGTGTTTAAGGTTGCAGACCCCTGATATAGGGTTTCCTGCTTTAGCAGGGAGTTTGATCTAGAAGACCTCCAACTCTGTTATTCAGTTAGATCTAGCTTCTTGCCTCTCAAGGTGCAGTAGAGTAAATGGAGAAATGCTCATATGAAATCCATCCATCAGCCCACCCATTCATCATTACATTCATATCATACTTCCTTTTTAAGATAGTGGGGGCAACCTTGGCTTCGCCTGTAAATTTCAAGTACTTCCCTCTGCATCCCTCAAAAAGATCTACGAGACCGTCTTTTGCCACCAATAGCCTCCCACCGACCAGTTCGTTCTCACAGGGAGGGACTACTCAGGGTACCATCAGTCAAATCATGCCGACTGGCGACTCCCAGGGGGAGGGCCTTCTCTGTGAGGGCTCCAACCCTTTGGAATGAACTGCCCCCAGAGATACGGAATATCCCTGATCTCTGTGCTTTCCGCCGTGCCCTCAAGACCCTGATGTTCCAACAGGCGGGGCTAAACATGAACATGTGAATGATCTTTTAAAATGTACACCGCCTTGAGTCCTACGGGAGAAAGGCGGTATATAAATATAATTAATAAATAATAAATAAAAAAATAAAAAACCACTTATGGGAGTTGTAAACTGTTCAAGATTTTATAAGTATTTTAAGTTGGAGAAGAGATGAAAACTGCAGTATAATCGCCAATCAAAATAGTTAGTACAATTCTGTAACAAATATATAATGAGATCACACTCAACTCCCTCAAAAGGTCTCTTCCCTTGTTTTAAGACCATCAGGTTTTACACGATGGCTTACTTCCTGCAGGGTTGCTGGAGAAAGGAGCTAGCTTAAACCTGTTCATATTATTAACTGCATGAGGATGGAGAAGTGTTCCTTTGCCTTAAAGATGTGAAAAATAAGTCAAGGATAGGAAGTGCCCACCCACAGAAGGTAAATGGTAGACATCGAAGGTCCCTGCCCTGTAAGAATTATGTTGATTTCATTGGATAAATTAAATCTTAAATTTATAATTTTTTAAAAAATGAAGTTCTTTGTGTTGCAAATGAAGTGTATATTTTTTTAATCTTTTCCCATCACATTTTTTTTCCTCCAGTTTGAGAACTTCAAGAACTCAGAACGAAGTGGCTCATAATGTACTCGATACATTCAATGTGTGTGGTTACTCCAAGGTGGCAAAGCAATAGATGATATGAAAAATTTAAAATTTGCCTGTATTATTATTATTACCAATCAGTCTTATTTCTTAAATTTAAACAAGTGAAGCTCTTTTGCCTTCACATTTTGTTCCCCAGTATGGGAACTTTAAGTATTTGCACCTGTCCTGTGATAATTTGTAAGCAAATTGTCCTTTGGTAATTTGTAGTCAGTCGTGCCATATGGGAACAGTAGAGTAGGAGGAACTTTCTGGGTTGTAGCTACAATATTCTGTTGCTTCCCAGATTGACGGGAAGAAAACAAACATTCCATTGTAATGAAATATCACAGCCCTGGCCAATTCAATTGAAAATTTGGCATGATGAAGTAATGGGCCACTCTTTCTACATAGTCATGTAAGACACCAATCACTGGGTAGGTACAGGCATTTGGTGCAGTTTAAGGTAGTACTGATATATAATGCAACAATTATATTACTACTGTATTTCTCTTATGCATATCCCATGTTGGGTGACTTTTATTTAGGAAATAAATCAAACTCCAAATGTTACTATGACCGTTCTGGATCCTTTAACGTATTTTTAAGACCTACAGGAAACTATTCAGTGACAAAAATATGAAAGCAATCTATATATTTACAAAAGAATTAAACAGCATGGGAGAGTGCAGGAGGAAATCAAAATTTGAAAAATATGATCCAAATACCTACCCCTTTTGAATGAGTGTATAATGCACAAAAGGGGACGTGGTGGCTCAGTGGCTAAGACACTGAGCTTGTCAATCGAAAGATTTGCAGTTCAGCGGTTTGAATCCCTAGTGCCGTGTAACGGGGTGAGCTCCCGTTACTTGTCCCAGCTTCTGCCAACCTAGCAGTTTGAAAGCATGTAAAAAGTGCAAGTAGAAAAAATAGGGACCACCTTTGGTGGGAAGGTAACAGCTTTCTGTGCGCCTTTGCAATTTAGTCATGCCAGTCACATGACCACGGAGATGTCTTTGGCTAACGCTGGCTCTTCAGCTTTGAAACGGAGATGAGCACCGCCCCCTAGAGTCGGGAACGACTAGCACATATGTGCGAGGGTAACCTTTACCTTTTTATAATGCACAAACCAAAAGGGTGGGCCTTACATCATGATGCCACATAAATCACCTTCACTGATTTTAGACCTCTTTGTGTATAGCCAGGTCAAATATTCAAACATTGCTATCATGTCTCCCTTAGTCCTTCTTTTCATTAGACTAGACCCAATTCCTGTAACCCTTCGTATGTTTTGGTCCTTCACCCCCCTTAATCATTCTTGTTGCTCTTCTTTGCACTCTATTTGTCCATCTTACAAGGGCTTATTTTTTTTAAAAAAATGTATATATATATTTAAAAAAACAGAAAAGTTTATTAATTTAAAAGTCTTTAATTGCAGCTGAGGCCAAACTGAGGCATTGTTTGTGAATATTTCTTTCACAAATCTCTGTTGGGAAGCAGAGACGGGAAGAACCAAGTGAAATCTTATACTTCTTCCCCAGTGCTTGTTTTCCTTGGATTTGAAATTAGCGCTGTCTCAAAATATTGGGGCTTATTATGAAGCTTTGCTTCTCATCCAGCTGCAATGTCTTGTGTGTAATTGTGGTTTCATTGCAGGTGCAGAAGCATCCACATATACAGCACACCTTTTGTTGAAGGAGAATAAATACGTAAACACCTGATGGCTGTCACTGTCCCATCAAAATCAAAAGCCTGCTTTGTGTTATTTTGTGTGTATGTTTGGCTCCCACCTTGCTCTAGTCTGCAGAGACTTCATGATATTTAAGCATGTCTAATCCTGCATACATTCTCTCTTTGGATTTTTAAGAAAAAAATTGCCAAATTGAAAACCTTTTTCAGGAGTTAATTTCATGTTCTGTGGGCTGTTGCAATTGCAGTCGGAATTAATTGAGGACTGAGGAAATTAAAAACAGACTGTCAAATATTTTTCTGCTAACTGAAGAAACGGAAATAAACCACAAACAAAATATGGCCTTTAAACCACCTGAAACTTGTGTCTAGCACCCACCTGCCTGCTCGCCTGCCTGCTTCTCTCTCTCTCTGTGTGTGTGAGTGTATGTGAGTGTGTGCATGTGTGTGTGTTCTGTGTAATAGCAACATTTTCCCAATCTGATGTTTCCTGTTCTGTTTATGGATCAAATCTCACCAGCTCAAGGTTGACTCAGCCTTCCATCCTTCTGAGGTGGGTAAAATGAGGACCCAGATTGTTGGGGGCAATATGCTATTTAGTATACTGTCTTTGGTGTAAGCCACCCAGAGTCCTCGGAGAGTGGCCGGCATAGACATATGAATAATAAATAAAAATAAATAAAATGGGAACTGTGATCCAATTCACAGAAAGAGCATCAGGTTGAAGAGTGCTCCCTTAGCAAGAATGAGTTGTGCCTTTACAATTCAAAATTTGTTACTGTAGTCATTTTAAGAAAGTTATTAGTTAAGGCAACCCTCACCTTTTGGGGAGCAGGAACAAATGGCAGGCAACTGTATAACTTCTGATGCATATTGTTCTATGTCAAGGCTGAATTTTAATTGAGTTTTTCACATATTTACAAGTTTTCATCTAACCTCTTTGGACTTCGAGGGAAGCAGATATTGACTCCAGGCATTTCAGTTCTTTGCTCGCATGTGCTATAAAGAGACTTTGACTTGGATCATTGGTCTTCTATTAATTTAATTGGGTAAAAATATAGATGTCATCTTTCTTGCAGGAAAAGTAGGTGAGAAGCATGATAAGACACACAATACATACACACACACACACACACACACACACACACACACACATTTTCCAACAGTTTCAAGATCAGCAACAAAACACAACTGAAGGAAGCGAAAAATGTGGCAGTCTTAGATGTAATGTATGTGGGAACACCATAACCCCTGAGATAAGCCATGACCTTGCTAGCTTTACAAAAAGCTTTAAGGACATGGCTGTGCCTCCAGGCACACATTAATGTAAGCCTATAAGATGCTGTTATTGCATTGTTCATTGAGTTTGGCCTCAGCTGCAATGAAAGACTTTTAGATTAATAAATTTTTCTGTTTTTTTAAATATATATATACATTTTTTTTAAAAAATAAGTCCTTGTAAGAGGGACAAATAGAGTGAAAAGAAGAGCAACATGATTGGGGGGGGGGGTGAAGGATGAAAACATATGAAGAGTTACAGGAATTGGGTCTAGTCTAATGAAAAGAACGACTAAGGGAGACATGATAGTAATGTTCGAATATTTGACGGGTTCCTACAAAGAAGAAAGGGTCAAACTATTTTCCAAAGTACCAAAAGATAAGAAACAATGGGTGGAAACTAACCAAGGAGAGGAGCAACCTAGAAATAAGGAGAAAATTCCTAATGGTGAGAGCAATCAACCAATGGAATAGCTTGCCTTCAGAAGTTGTGGGTATTCCATCACTGGAGGCTTTCAAAAAGAGGCTGGAAAAATATTTGTCTGAAATGGTATAAGGGCACTGATGGCGAACCTTTTAGAGACCGAGTGCCCAAACTGCAACCCTAAACCCACTTATTTATCGTAAAGTACCAACATGGCAATTTAACCTGAATACTGAGGTTTTACTAGCTAAAATGACGATAAAGGCAGAGTTCAGCTAATTGTTCTAAGAAAAACATGATAAATGCACTTTTATGCCCCTTCATTTTTTTCTGCTTTTGAAATATTACGTTTAGCAACAATAAAAAAGAAAAACTTTTGTAATATCATTTCTCTTTCCCTCCCTCTCTGTTTCTCTTTCCCTCCTTCCCTCTGTCTCCTCAATCTCTCTTTCTCTTTCCCTCCCTCCCTCTTTCCCCCTTCCCCCCTTTCTCTCTTTTCCTCCCCTCCTCTCTCTCTTTCCCTCCCAGGGGTGAAATATAAAATGTGTTACTACCGGTTCTGTGGGTGTAGCTTGGGGGGGGGGGTAATGTGACTGGGGGGCGTGGCCAACTTTAAAAAAAAACTTTTCAAAGCATTTTTTCTAATGCTTTGAAAAGCCTCTGGCAATCAGGCAACTCAGCTGGGATCGTCAGAGAGGCTTTTTTAAAAATGATTTGAAAAGCCTCTCTGACTATCAGGCAACTCAACTGGAATCGTCAGAGACTTTTCAAAGTTTTTTTTTTTACCATCTCTTCGGCCAAGAGGTTGCAGAAAAAAATGCTTTGAAAAGCCTCTGACGATCATGAGAGCCTTTTTTTTTTTACTTTTAAAAGCATTTTTTGTCAGAAGAGGTTGTAGAAAAAATGTTTTTAAAAGTTAAAAAAAAAAGCCTCTGATGATCGTGCGACTCAGCTGAGCATGGTGGGGGGGGGGGGGGGGGGGGCACAGGGATTTTTGTTACCGGTTCTTTGAACCACCTGCCACCATTGCTACCAGATTGGGCGATCTGGTCCGAACCGGGAGCATTTCACCCCTGCTCCCTTTCTCTCTCTCTTTCCCCTCTCTCTCCCCCTCGGGGGGGGGGAGAAACTAATGCTGAACTAGTGCTGGGTGGTGGGAATCTGATGTCCAGAGGCCCACGAGCCCAGGAGCAGCATGCCAAAGACCAGCTGGCTGGTGGGGAGGTGGGGCAGCATAACACTGGCAGCTCTGCAGGAAAAGGAATTGACATCCGGGAGGCAAGAGCGAGCTGACGACGACACAGGGTTGTATTGTGGCTCTGCATTGTAATGGGCTCCAGGAGGAGAGGCCCCCATCTCCCCTATCGTGAAGCATGGTAAATTTCAATTCCAACTTCACAAGATCTTTTTCTTTCACAAGAAGTTGGAATTGATTGAGTGAATTTTTATTTTAGTCCCACAAACTTTTGTTTCCCTGCAAACGACGGCGAGAAATGTGATGGAGCTGGGTGTGGGGCGACGGCATGCATGCCCACAGAGAGGGGTCTGAGTGCCACCTCTGGCACGTGTGCCATAGGTTCGCCACCACAGGTATAGGATCTCCTGCTTAAGGAGTGGATTGGAATAGAAGACTTCCAAGGTCTCTTCTCAATCTATTATTCTATGCTATTCTATGTTAGAAGGTGTGAGGAGGTTCTGTCAAATAGGTGGCAACTTGTTGTAATTACCATTCTGTGAAGGCTTCTTGGAACAAAAAGCTCTGCCAAAGAGCCTTTAAATTATCTCCTGGCTTGTAACACATCAAAGAACAGAATAAATAAGTCATAATGGATAATTTCAGAGACAATAAAGTATGAGGAAACAGATCTGTTGCTAAGGAAACTTGAACTTAACCTAGGAAATAAGTTTTTACGAATCTAGCTCTTAAGGTTTTTGAAGTGTGCCTTCTACCATGATTTTTGTGGTTACAACTTCAGTTCAAAGCTTCTTTTATTTCTTTCGGCAAGCAGCAAATTTAATTTGTACTTTCAAGAGGGTCAGTGAAATATATGATGCTAGGTGATCTCATCTTCTCTATGAATCCTAATACCAAATCACAAGGGGACGGCATGAGATTGGCATTATTTACAACTGTAGGTAGAGCTACTACAATAATACAATAGCTCCAGGGCTGAGTCTTGTTTTTAGCAGTATTCTCATATTTATTTCTTTTTGCTGTTGAATTGTGTATAATTGAGAAGTTTGCAACAGGGTCTCCATGAGCCTTAACAAATCCATGGTCATTTCCCTTTCATCCCAATAAGCTGTTGCTTCACTTTCATGTTTTTGAAAATATTATAAAATAAAAACTAAATTGCAGGCTGATAATCAAAGTGCCAAACTCCAATATAATATATATTTCCAAAGAGTCCATTGGGTCTAATTCTAACTATAACTTGATAGAATCATGATTAAATGCCCCAAAGGTGCTTTTTCAAAAGACAACTGGATTTTCTTTGTTTTTCCTTGAAGATGTCTCGCTTCTCATCCAAGAAGCTTCCTCAATTCTGACTTCAGTTCTGATTTCTTGAGTCAGAACTGAAGAAACTTCTTGGATGAGAAGCGAAACATCTTCAAGGAAAAACAAAGAAAGCCCAGTTGCCTTTTGAAAAAGCACTTTTGGAACAACCATTACCTAGAGGACTGAGAATTTCTATAGTCTGGCTAAATGGCCAACCACATTCCTCCTCCATGTTTCTTTTCTGTTTTTTTTAAAATTATCTTGGTTGATCAAGAGTTCTAAAAATGTAGAAGCTTGAGATTATTAAACAATATGAATATAATAAAGTACTGATTAAAACAAAACAGAATATATGGTTTCATAAAAATATTGCCTCTGTGGATTTTGGATTATCTGCAGTGGTGGGATTCAAGTAATTTAACAACCGGTTCTTTGCCTTAATGATTTCTTCCAAAAACGAGTTTGCCAAATTGCTCAGAAAGTTAACAACCCGTTCTCCCGAAGTGGTGCGAACTGGCTGAATCCCACCACTGATTATCTGGTATGGTCAACACAGCTAAACAGAATGACATTTCTCATGTTCATTAATAGATTTAAATGTATCTGCTGAATTAATGATAATAGTTTATTTGTAAAGAACAACTGTATTCCATTCTTCCACTACAAGATGGTTCCAGAACCAGATAGGTATCATTAAAAACAATATTTTAGACAAATCACAAATTAGATGCAGCATAAAAAAATGGCTGCATGTGTGTGCAGAATTCAAAAATTCTAATGAAATAATTAGCAAGTTAGCCATAGAAAGCAGAAATATATGTTTTGTCTGATCAGAGTGGAAAATCTCATATACAGAACAAGAGATCTAAATGAAATCAATTTATTGTTATGCATTGTGGCTCTTCTAAGCATATACTGCTTCTGCTTTCATTGATATATTGCCATACAGTCATTTTAAGGCAATACATTTGCACAGTGCAGTGAATTAAAAGTTTACAGTAAAAGACTGAGGACTCAAACTGATTATGGTCATAATATGGATTAGTAATTTTTAAAGTCATTTTATCAATCCATTACTTTTAATATCAGACCACAGAGAAAGAATTTGGCAATCCATCAGGAATATAATAGATACAAATTCCATTTTTGTAAAGCATAATCAAGCTAGCAAATGCATTTGAATTATTTGATAAATTATTTTGTTTGTTTTGCTAAGTAAATGCAATGTCATCATGCAGAATCCATTGAGGTAATTGTCAGCTTATTAAATATCAGTAACTATGCTTTTCTTTTTCTTTTTTTAAATCTTCTCCATAAGAGAATATGCTTTTTTAAAAAAAAATATTAAAAAGTTGTGAATAATTAGAATGTGTAGATAGTTTTCTAGGTTCATTCATCCAAAGGAGATACATCAAGTGAAATATCATCAATTAACCAATGGAATAAAAAAATATGAATATTGTTCATTTTGTTCTAAACAAGATTTGAAATAGTGATATATACCAATTTGTTCCCCATAGCTACCTGTCAGCTTCCACGCTGCCACTACCTGTGGTTCCAAAAGTTGGACCTTAAAAAAGCAAGACAGGAATAAAATCGACTCATTTGAGCTGTGCAGTGATGGGTTCCTCCTGGTTCGGCCCGGTTCTCCTGAGCCGGTAGCGGTAATGATATGATGTCACCGAACCGGTTCTTCCTCCACACACACCCCGTGCCTCCCCCACGTTATTCTTACCTTTTATTTGGCTCTACCCCCAATCTATTACTGCCTCCTGAGTCCCAGCTGATGGCTAGAGGGAAAAAAACTGGTTAAACTCTTGCCGCAGGGCTTCAAAGGGCCGCCCTACAGCTGATCAGTGTTAAAAGAAAACAAATGACTAGACCCGTGCCTGCAAAAATACATGAGGAGATCAGTGCCTGCAAAAAATAAATGGGTAGATCGGTATAGCTCTGCAAGCAGTTAAAAGCCTGGTAGACCAGTACCTCTGCTAAATCCTAAATAATTGTTACATGACCATCAAGCCACGCCCACAAAATAAGCCACACCCACAGAACCGGTAGTAAAAAAAATTAGAACCCACCCCTGGAGCTGTGGTACTGCTGGAGAAGACTCCTGCATATTCCTTGGACACCAACGTGACTAACAAGCACTTTGACTTGTCAGAAAGTCGCAAAAGGTGATCACATGACCCCGAAACACTGCAACCATCATAAATACATGCCAGTTGTTGAATGTCCAAATTTTGATCATGTGACCATGGGGATGCTGCAACAGTCATGTTGCAGAGCATTCACAAAGTGTGAAAAATGCTCATAAGTCACTTTTTTCAGTGCCACTGTAACTTTGAGCAATCACTAAATGAATGTTTGTAAGTTGTGGACTACCTCTATATAAAACAATTATAGTACATTGTTAATTAGTTCCAGGAGGCATGATGAGTACAAAAAACAATATGTAGCAAACAAATTTTTCCCTTAAGGAATAATGTAGTGAGTCACAAGGCAGCCTCCAGTGTTGAAGTGCCCACAACGTCTGGAGGCAATTCATTCCACCCATTAATTGTTCTAACTATCAGGAAAATTCTCCTTAGTTCTAGGTTGCTTCTCTCCTTGATTAGTTTCCATCCATTGCTTCTTGTCCTGCCTTCAGGTATTTTGGAGAATAGGTTGACTCCCCTCCTCTTTGTAGCAGCTCCTGAGATATTGGAACACTACTATCATGCCACCCCTAGTCCTTCTTTTCATTAAATTGTATGAAAGAGCTCACATATAACCTCAGTTTACCCACCTTTACTCTAGAAACGTTCCCTTCCTTTGTGTGTGTGTGTGTGTGGAGGTAATCCTGACGATATGGATTCTAACCATAGCCGTGGTTACAGCCGTGGTGGCGCAGTGGTTAGAAGGCAGTACTGCAGGCTACTTCTCCTGCCTGCCGGCTGCTTGCAGTGTGGCCATTCGAATCTCAAGCTTGATTCAGCCTTCCATCCTTCCGAGGTCGGTAAAATCAGGACCCAGATTGTTGGGGGCAATAAGCTGAGTCTGTAAACCGCTTAGAGAGGGCTGTAAAACACTGTGAAGCGGTATGTAAGTCTAAGTGCTATTGCCAAGTGCTATTGCTATTTTAATTCTTCTAAAAGAAAGCAAAACATCGACTGAATTTCAGAGTGGGTTAAAAAGGCAAAGGAAGAATAACCCAAGCTTAGCATGTCATTCATTGATTGATAGCCCTAGCCAAAATAAACTATCTGAACAGATATAGTGTTCTCTGAACAGTGCACAGAGCACAGTGCTTGAGCAACAGACTCCAATATTTTCTTGAAAATCAGGATGGCATCTCTTCTGGGTGCCAGTGCTAGAGGCACATAAAGACACATCAGCACTATCTCATAAACCACCCATCTTCCGAAAGCAGATGTCAGCCCTCACAATGCCAGCAGGAGGCGAGAGTTGCAGGAGATCGTCATCAGGCACCGAGAAAAAAACAGAACCTCTTTATTTAGCCTTCAGGTTGTAATCTCTGGCAAAACTATTAAGTCTCCAGCTGTCTGATGCAAACTATCTCAGTGCTAATTTCATTCTTTCTTGCCTTATTGCCGCTCTCTTTCTATAATGGCTTACAAGCCTCTAGACAACTTGTCTCAAGCCTTTTCCTCCCCTTGTGTGTGCAGGAAAATATTCATGATTTTTATTTTTATTTTTGTTAGAAATGTCATCGCGGATTTGCCACTCTCAAACCTGGTTGGACTGAACTGAACAATTTACAACATCACGAAGGAGAGAAGAAAAGGGAAGCAATTAGCATTCTTCCCCTCAAGAGCTCTGGATGATTCAGTCCATGCAGAGAGGGCTTAATAATGCCCTATCGGGGATAACTTGGGGATAGGAGAGGCAATTCTGTTTTATGGAGAGTATGCTGGTGTAAAGAGACTCATTCTTTTCAAATAAGCTTTAAGGTGGAGAAGAAATAGGGCAAGTCACATGGCTGATTGCCCATTAAAGACAAAAGTCCCCCAGTGAAAACTTAAGCAAATGAACTTTGTGTGAAGCAGGGAATAAGAAATAAGTATTTAAAAATAAATTGCTTTTCTGTTCAACAACTCCCTCCTACTCAGATGTTCAGTGGTTTGAAGACCATCTCATCCTGGTCTCCAGGGAAGCCCTCTTCCACCCCTGCTGATTTTCAAACCAATCTAAACTATGTAGATTCCAAAGCAAAAGTAAGCATATATACCAAAATCAATAAATTACGACAGCTAGGTAGTTATGGAGAGAGCTAATAACCTTAGGCTAACAAGGGTCATTATTAGGCTTATTAATTCCTTCGGACTATGAGCAGGGGAGAAACTATGTGTTAATGCATCTACTTGCAAAAATAAATTCTTGCAAATAGGAAGGAAAGAGATGAGATTATAGCACGGGGGAAAAAAATTAGTGGTGGTTTTGGTCAGAAAATGTGCCTGATCATAGAAAGCAGAGGTGTGCATTGCAGGTCTATATGTAATCCTCAACATTTTTCATTCTCTTTTGCATCCCCTAAAGCAGGGGTGTCAAACTTGATTTCATCGAGGGCCGCTTCAGGATTGTGTTTGACCTTGGAGGGCCAGGGTGGGAGTGGCCAGGGTGGGCATGGCCAGCTCAACATCACTCATGTTGGGGATGCCTGTGATGGCCAAAGTGCTCTCCCAGTGAAAATGGGCACATGCAGCCCTCCCGAGCTCCATTTTTGCTGGCAGAGGCACCGCGGGCCAGTCCTTCGCTTTTTCCAGGACGGCCCCACTGGCCAGATCTAAGCACCCCGTGGGCCTTGAGTTTGACACCCCTGCCCTAAAGCATTCTTCAACCCCTACAAAAAAGGCAGCATAGATTTAAGATAGTTTAGAAAAGAGGGAGAATCCTCAGATCTTGGATGGAAGCATGAATTCAATGCCACTGAATCTTCAGCACCTCCTAAGACCAAAGGCAAAGGCATAGATATCTAAAGAGTTATTCAGGATCTCCACTTGTTTATCTCGTGTTGATTATCTGAGGTCATTTTCTTCTACCTCTCTTCGCAGACTCAATTATAAAGAGCACATTTTAAAAAAATTGTTCTTCTGGTAGGATGCAATTAGTTAGGTGCTAGGTTTTGCCTGTCTCTATCATGTTTTCCTGAAGATAAATCTTTTAATTATCTATTTTACTATTCATCACTGAAGCCAGATTCCTGCTGTCAGGAATGGTCTCCCTCACACACTTCTCGTTAAAAGATCCCTTCTTCATTCTTTGACACAGAAAAAAAACCCCATAAAATCTTAGAAATTTTTTAGTTTATAAAATCCTCCTGTCCATGTCCTGTCTTGCAGGTCTCCTTGTGATCTTAATTACACACACACACACACACACACACATCCTTTCAAACTGATTTTGCCAGGAATCTGTGGTTCATCTAGTTCATTATAGACGGCAGACTTAATTTTAGTTTAATTTTAATTAAACCTGAGACTAATTTGAGAAATCATTTCTATACATCAGAGATTGTCAGTTAGGACTGAAGGTTAGAAACAACATGGAGATATGAGTGTAGGTATGTATGTATCGGGGTGGAATGCTACCAGTTCGGATCAGTTTGGTTGAACCAGAAGCGATGGCGGTGGGTGGTTCGGAGAACCGGTAGCGATGGTGGCACGAGGCTCTGCCCACCTGCCCGGTCATCGTTACCTGTTTTTTACCTTCTGCGCATGCGCAGAAGGGTTTGCGCATGTGGAGAGGATCTGCGCATGGCACGTGCACTTCCGAACCGGTAGGGAAGGTAAGTATATGTCACCCCTGGTATGTTTGTATGTATCCCTGACTCTGTCTCTGACATTGATCAGAATTCCAGAGGCAAAGCCAAACTGCTATCAAAGCTCACCCCTGCTTTCCTGGCACAAGCCTAAGGTGACCAGATTTTAACATTGGTAAAGAGGGACACCATTGACCAGAGGGGGAGGGGGGCTTGATTAAAAATTTGGTATATATGGAGCAACAAAAATTTTCATAGAACACAAAAATAGTATTGTAATATATTTTTTAAAATTTCAACATAAGTACAATTTACAAATATAATAAATAAATAAAAATTATGTATAGTATTATTTTATTCTATAGCGACTACTCAGAGGGCTGAAAAAAGTCATTTCTGATAGATCCTCGCACTTTTGACCGGTCTTCGCACTTATGACTGGTCATCATTTATGCCCATTGACTGGTCCTCACACTTATGACCATCCTCACATTTATGCCCGTGCATTCTTAACAAGCATTCTTAAGATAGGGCAAAAACGTAAAATGTGAGGATAGTCGTAAGTTCGAGGACTGGTCAAAAGTACGAGGACCAGTCAAAAATAACTTTTTCAGCCCTCTGAGTAGTCCATGTGCACAAAAGGACTACCCAGAGGCCTGAAAAAAGTGATTCACTGGTCATCATTTATGCCCATTGTAGCATTCTTAAGAAATGTGTCACTCATTTCATAACTGCTTCTCTTCACCATGGTAAAATGTGAGGACAGTCGTAAGTTCGAGGACTGGTCAAAAGTGCGAGGACCAGTCAAAAATAACTTTTTCAGCCCTCTGAGTAGAAAAGAGAGAGGTGGTAGGTTTGAGGAGAAAGATTGCTGTACAATAAAAAAGATGAAAGGGAAGAAAACCAACCCCAAACAAATATAAAGATATTAAGATAAAGAATGAATTGTTAAACTTTAAAGAATAAAAGAGAACAAATATGAATAAATAGCAATAATTAGAAACACGCATACAAACATACAATGTATTTTCTTTGAACAGAGTATTTGGCTAGTTCACAAATTTAAACAGTGTTTAGTCATTTCAATTAAATTTACAATTTCTATATTTCCTTTTTGCCATATTTATTCCTCATCTATTTTTTTTAAAAAATGATATTACCCTTCATCCTCATCTCTAATCTTAATCAAATTCAATTTTTCCCTTCTATTCTATATTATACCCCTTCCCATTGTCATCTATTTTTATATCCATCCTCACATTGTTTAATTATGTAATATTACAGTTGGTTAATACAAATTCAACATTTTAATATAAATCAATTAGTTATATAACTATTTTTTTATATATTAATCAATATGAACATGAATATTCCAATTATTTCCATGCAATCCAATTTCTTACAAATCCATTAATTATATTTACCAATAATAATAAACCAAATAATTTCCCCCATATATTCCTCCAAACTACAACTTAACCATTTCTGCTTTCAACACAATATACAATTAACAGTATTTCAATTATTACAATTCCCTAGTTAAATAGAGCTTTTTTTTCTTTTGTGTTTTAAAATCTTGAACTCTCCTCTTTTGCCATTTGCCATAAATTTCCCATTGTTTGCACCTACCTTTTTTGATGAGGAAAAAGAAATCTGCCTTTCCAACGTTGCAAGCAAACAGCAAAGCAAACAACCTGCTTTAGTTTCGGTTTCGTTTTCAGCTTGAATTGCACAAGGAGAAAGAAAAATGTGCTCCAGAAGTACTCTTTGCACTCTTTGCCAAAACAGCTGAGAGCAAATCAGCTGAGAGCCGGGAGGCCGATCTAATCAACTTATGGTAATTAACCTATGCTGAAAGGGGCTGTTTTTTCTATTTTTGCAAACACCAGTCTACTCATTTGTTTTCTTTTAACACTGAACAGCTGTAGGGCGGCCCTTTGAAGCCCTGCGGCAAGAATTTAAACAGTTTTTTTCCCCCTCTAGCCATTTGCTGGGACTCAGGAGGCAGCAATAGATTGGGAGTGGGCGGGGTAAGCAAACCCCTTCTCCCGCCAATTGGGACTTTTTTAAAATGCTGCGGGATGCGGGACAAATTGTTGAAAATCGGGACTGCCCCGCCAAAAGCGGGACGTCTGGTCACCTTACACAAACCTGAAGTGTGCTTGCATAGGCAAGCCAAGGAGCAAATCTGTTTTGAATGCATCCTATTTTGCTGGTGCAAACACAAAGCAAGCTTTGAGTAACTGCTGAACCTGTGACGTCTCATCATTTGGTAAATCTATATGCCAAGTATCATAAATTTATTTATTACAGGGTTATTTCATTTTATTCACCAAGGCGTAATGTATAACTTTACTATTTTAGGCGATTGCAGTACAGCATATTTTGACAATCCCTGCCATTGTTCAGTGGTAGTTTCCTCCTCCTCCACCATCCTCCCCCTCCCCCTCCTCCCTTTCTCTCTTCATTCATTAAAAATTTGGTAAGCCTGCTCTTGTGTTTTGGAGACTTTCTACTTATTTTCGTGTGCAAACTCCTGCACATCCATTGACAAATTCTGCCTTTAATTGTTGTCCTCTGCTTTCCGTTGTCTAGGTGGGAGGAGTTGAATACTATTATAAGCCATTATCTTCATCCACCAAACACTCAGAACAGAAACATAATATTCTTTCCCAGTACCACCTAGCAAAAGAAACTGTTATTTATACTGTACATTTACCTTGAAGAGTGGAGATATGAAGAGTGGAGATGATATTTACCGAATCAAAAGGTCAACGATCTGGAAAGGTAGCAACCATTCAAGCAATGCAGAATATTTTTGAAAAGATTTTGACTTAATGGAGAAGGCCAGAGGGGGAAACTTCTATGGCGAAGTCTAAACAAATATGGTATTTTTCTAAGTGTTAACATTTGCAGGGACCCTTGGATTGTCACAGATTTGGAAGTGAAAGAGAAAACATCTAGCCATCTGCCTTTTAGATTTTTTTTCACCGAATGGGCACTATGCTCCACTTCTTCTCAGTAACAAATTTGAGCAGATATAAACCGATCATGTTGCATTTCGTTTCAAGAAATATATAGGCAATAAGAGCTAAGGAATTTTAGTCCAATATCATTTCATTTCAATCTTTCTCCAGTCATTTTGTGTGTGAGACTTAACAATCCTAGCAGATACTGCAGTATTGTTATCAAGATTTTAACAATAATGCTGTTCAAATACACCACTATGTGTAGGATACTTGTTATAGTGCTGGGCCCAAGACAGAGGTGGTATTCAGCAGGTTCTGACCAGTTCTGGAGAACCGGTAGTGGAAATTTTGAGTTGTTTTGAGAACCGGTAAATACTTCCTCTGACTGGTCCCGCCCCCATCTATTCTCTGCCTCCCAAGTCCCAGCTGATCCGGAGGAAATGGGGATTTTGCAGTAACATTCCCCTGGAGTGGGGAGAGAGTGGAGATTTTACAGTATCCTTCCCCTGCCATGCCCACCAAGCCACGCCCACAGAACTGGTAGTAAAAAAAATTGAATCCCACCACTGGCCCAAGAGTGGGGAGATACAAACTCCAAATTCTCACCATGAACTTGGATAACCTTGGTCCTCTCACTCTCTCAGCATATTTATTTATTTCATTTACTAAATTTAAATGGTGCCCATCTCACAATCAAGCAACTCTGGGTTATCTTCCTCGCAGAGTCCCATTGAGGAGAAAAATGTTACATGCTACCCTGAATATTCCTGCAAAGAAATAGAATAAATGAATGAAATCATTTGAATACATATGCAATGCAGGTAATCCTCGATTTACAACAGTTCATTTAGTGACCGTTCAAAGTTACAATGGCACTGAAAAGAGTGACTTATGACTGTTTTCCATACTTACAATTTTTGCAGCATCCCCATGGTCTTGTGATCAAAATTCAGACGCTTGGGAACTGACTCATATTTAGGACTTTTTCTGACCCAGCTCCCCAAACACAAAAAACCCTCTGAAGTTAACTCAAAGATTCCTTTATTAGGAGCGCCGGCAGCCCCGGCAAAAAGTTTCTTTCTCAACTCAAGCTAGCAAGTCCATCTGTCTGGAAGATGAATAGTTGTCTGCCACCTTTATTCATCTCTGTCCCCTGCCTTTTATTCCCAGAGCTAGGTGGGGCTTCACTAGCAGTGGTGGCTCTTCCTTCCCAAGGATCGGCCCATGGATTTCCACTGCTCTCCTCTCCTCTGCCTTCTGGTCATCCGCATGTCAGGCACTGGACCCCGCTGTTCCTTTTCTTCCTCATCAGCCACCTCCAGACCTGGGGGCTTTTGACTCTCCATCTGAGGGCTGACGGACAGCCCAGGCTCTGCCTCTGTCTCTCTGCCAGTTCCATTCCCTCTTCCCTCTCGGAACTCTCAGATTGCCTTGATGCTGACCCTAATTCCTACGCCTCCTTGTCCTCTGATTTGGCTGCTGGAGGGCCTGGTGGCCACCAGGCCACAACGGATGTTTTCAGTGTCCTGGGGTCATGTGATCAGCTTTTGCGACCTTCTGACAAGCAAAGTCAATGGGGAAACCAGATTCACTTAACAATCATGTTACTAATTTAACAACTGCAGTGATTCACTTAACAACTGTGGCAAGGAAAGTTGTAAAATGGGGCAAAATTCAATTAATAAATGCCTCACTTAGCAACAAAAAATTTGGGCTCAATTGTGGTCGTAAAGTCGAGAGCTAACTGTAAATGGATGAAATCGCCATCATGTAGCAGTTACTTAACGTAACAAATCATGGGTGTCCATGGGGTATATAAATGTGTGTGTCAAAATAATCAGGAGGGTGGCTGCAAATATATAACTGAATTGCCACTTCCTTTTATATGTATTGAATATATGCTATCTATATCTATATCTATATCTATATCTATATCTATATCTATATCTATATCTATATCTATATCTATATCTATATCTATCTATATCTATATCTATATCTATATCTATATCTATCTATCATCTATCTATCTATCTATCTATCTATCTATCTATCTATCTATCTATCTATCTATCTA